>QXEO01000186.1:600000-993239 GCA_007115705.1 Dactylis glomerata
TCCGGAATGGTCCGGAGAATAAGATTCATATAAAGGAAAGCAGTTTTTGGATTCCGGAAAGGTTTCGGAGTTTATCGGTATTGTACCGGAAGGTTCTAGAAGGTTCCGGAGTGGGACCAACGTGGGCCCACTTGACGGAGGCCTGCGTGGGCCTAAGGGGAAGTGCCCTGGCCGCCTTGGGCCAGGTGCACAAGGCCCCTAAGGCCCAGCCGGCCAAGCCCAAGGGGAAACCCTAAAGGAATCTTCAAATAAGGAAGGGGGGGAAACTTGCCCCCCACTCTTCCTTATCCAAGTCGGCTAGGGATTGGAGGAGGGACCAAGCTGGCCGCCCAGCCCCCCATATAAGGGGGGGCAGGGGCGCAGCCCTCCCTCACCCCAAGACCCAAACCCTAGCCGCCCCTGCTGCCCTCCCTCTCTCTCTCTCGCGACTGCGCGTAGGCGAAGCCCTGCCGCAGAAACTCTCCACCATAAGCACCACGCCGTCGTGCTGCTGATCCAATCTATCTCTCCACCATACTTGCTGGACCAAGGAAGGTGGAGACGTCGCTGCACCGCACGTGTGCAACTCTCGGAGGCGCCGCCACTTGCGGCGTAGGATCGGATCGGATCGCGAGGAGGAGACGGCGAGTACGACTACGTCAACCACGTTCTCTTGAACGTTACCGCTGTGCGATATCTTCAAGGGTATGAAGATCTCATCTACCTCTCTCGTTGATTACATCTCCTAGATTAGATCTTGGCTTTCTTGTTCGCATCCGTAGGAAAATTTTTGATTTACTATGCTGCGAAACCCTTCACAGTATAACTGTTTAAATTGTCACACACGTTTCTTGGATGCTATACAAGAATTAATTTCATGGAAAGCTGACAAGGAATTCCGTTAATAACCTACCGTTTTAATTCTTTAAAACAGCGAATGGGTAATTAACTTATCTTCAAGCCGAAAGGTAATTCTTAAATGGGAATGTCTCGGAGGGATCATCAGTCGACAAAGAAACTGTAGATGACAATGGGTTTTGAATTCACCAAGTAGTGCTAATTTATCCCTTATCCAATATTTAGTGGTACTGCCATATCCAATAGAACTGTAAATTTTCATGCAGGTTCCTTGGATACCATATTTAGTGGTACCGCCGTATATACATGAGCTTTAGTAATATTTTTCTCATAGGAACAACCCGTGGGTGTCAAATTCAAATAGATAGAAACCAAGTTTATGAACATCTGGTAATTAAGAGAGTGAAAAAACTAAGCCACATATATCTTCAATGGAGACCATGATAGTACATATATATACATTTATTATTTTAATTATATAATAGTGCACACAAATACATCCATGAAATTTTAGCGAATAATATTTTTATTAAGATGGAGTTAGATTGGCCCGATTGTTTTGGAACATGGGTGCAATTGTTTTTGCACGGCGTAGAGATGATCAACATTAAAGGACATTTGATTTGTTGAACACTGTGGCACATCCTTTCTTAACACGTAGCAACCATGGGACCTGTCAACAGCAAATAATGAAATAACACTAAAAATTAGCTACCAAATAACACATATTACTTAATTTACTAAAAAAGGGAAGAAGAAATACGATGTTTCCTATCCGATGATTTAATATTACTCCCTCCAATCCATATTGAGGGAGTATTATATTACCCAGCAAAATGTTCCATTCCTTTATTTATTTCATAGAACTGTATTTATATCCATGTTTCAAATGTCATATAATGCAAGTGAAAACGAATATTGATATAAGATAGGAAATAAATACTTGACATTTTTGACGTACTAGCCCTCGCATTTGCGAGGGCCATCTTACTAGTTACATTAATTGTGATTAACATGATCCATGGTCCATGTGCTCAGTAGGCGACTCGGTATAGGTTGCTAATCCACTAGAAACCAAAAACTTGCACAGTGAAAGTACGTCCTCTCCTTAGAACCCAATCATGCCCAAATTGACGCATGCACAAGCGACGTACGGGACCAATACCCCCACCATCACCAAAAAGTAAAGCGATCGATCGATCGATCGAGGACGAATTGAATGACCCGCTGGACCCATGATAAAGCCAGACGTCGAAGCTGTGATTGATTAATCATCACCACACTCTTTTATTTAATTATTAATTAACCACGCAAAAATCAAGCACCTTTTCTTTATGTATCCTCCATCTTTCTGTTTCATCATGTTCACTTTACACGCAAAGTTACAGATCAATCAATCACCCAAGAAGAAAAAATGAACGAACGGGAAAAAAAATGTACAAGCCAAAAACCTCGCCACACATTAGCTAGGAGTAGTATATATCTTGATTCTTACGTACGTACGTATCCATGTATACAGTCTTAAGCTTGGCGTGCTAGTACAATTGATTGCTCGCCGCCGTTGGTGTTGGTCGGTTGGATTCGTCAGCTAATTCAAGCACCAGTTGATGCCGAGCCCGCCTTGCGCGTCGAACTGCACCGCCGCCGCGTCGGCCGCCTTGGTGTCGCCGTAGATACACTGCCCCTGCTGGAACTGCTGGTAGCCGCCGTCGAACACGTAGTCGGACCACTTAAGCTCGTCCAGCGCCGCGCCGTAGTTGTCGGCGCCGGCGGTGGCGTCCTCCGTGCAGCTGCTGATGGACCCCAGCTCCAGCCACGGCAGGTGACTGCTGCTCTGCGTCCTGGAGGACTCGAACCCGCCGCTGCTGCTCGGGTTGTTGTTGCAGCAATGCTCGTCGATGGCTGCGGCGGCGCCGGGGCTGAGGCCGGCCACGGAGTTCAGCGTGCTGGAGCTCGACACCGACGGGATGACCCCGCCGTGGAGCGCGTCCGCGTCCAGGTACCCGGCGAAGTCCGCCGTGTGGTCGTACCCCGACAGCGAGGACAGGGACCCATCACCGTCCCCGCTGCCTTGGCCGTAAGCGTAGCTCTCTGCCGACACCAGCGGCGGCGGCATGTGATCTTCCATCGTCGCCGACTGTATGAGCTCGGCGTCGCTGAACACCGCCGTGCGGCTGATAACGCTGGCGGCGGCAGGGGCGAGCGGCTTGTGGGTGGCGGGGTCGATGCCGCGCTGGCGGAGCTTCTTCTTGATGAAGGAGTTCCAGAAGTTTTTCACCTCGTTGTCGGTGCGTCCCGGCAGCTGCGCGGCAATCTGCGACCACTTGTTGCCGAGGATGGAGTGGAGGTGGATGATGAGGTCTTCCTCCTCTTGGGAGAAGGCGCCCCTCTTCAGGTCCGGCCGCAGGTAGTTTATCCACCTCAGCCTGCAGCTCTTCCCACACCTCTCGAGGCCTAATGCAGAGACAAATAATCAAGTTAATTCCACCGAATTGTTACTCCAAATCGCTGATTAATAGGAAAATCCTATGACAGCAGAATCCTATGACAGCAGAAGTGTGCCATAACTGACTCGAGCAAGCGGTTGTTGCAGTTCAGTACTGCTGCTTTGGTTGAAGAAGAGGGCACTAGCTATCATCTACAGTTGGTATTGATCGATGCAGCTAGATTCCGGTCGGGTACCTGCGATTTTGGGGACAGAGCTCCAGCAGCCGTTGCCGTACTTGGCAATGTGGTTCATCAGCTTCTCGTCCTCCTCCGGCGACCAGAGGCCTCGCCTCAGTCTCTTCTTCGGCCCGCACGACCGCTTCGGCATCATGTTGTGCGGCCGCCGGCGCTCCGAGCGGAAGGCGGCGACACTAATCGATGGCTGCAAACTGCAATGTGGGAAGGCAGACAGAGCGATGGAGGAGGACAAAGTGAGGTTGGAGTATAAAAGGGAGCTCCGGCGGAAGGCGGGAGGTCGCTCTCAGGTAGGTGCCAAGCTCTTGCGAGCTAGCTAGTGTAGAGGGTCGACATAGCTAGAGCTACTGCCTAGAGTGTACTATCTCTCATGTTCAGCTCTGCATTCCTCCTGCCTTCTAGTAATTCTACCTTTTGCTCGTAGCAAAAGTTGTCGTGAATCATGCCCGTACTCTGCTGCCTACTAACCTTCGCCCGTGTGTGCTGATTAGACCAGATTAGGTCTCGTAACTGTCCACCCAGCTGTGGTGGTAGGGCTAGTTGACTCTTTTATGTCCCCCTGCTTTTTCCCTCTTTCCACAACTTAATTATCTTCATCCTTGACACTTTGCATCTTCCACTACAGATGCTCTATGCATGCATGCCCCGGCCCTCTGGGACTTTGGGGCATTCACTTTGCGTTAACATCACTTCTTGATACAATTTATCTGGAACTTAAGCAATCGATCAACACGGCAAATTTCCCTGTCTTGTCCCTCCTCTCATGTGCATCTCCACCACGCAATGGATTGTATAAACTGGGTGGAAATTCTTCAACTAAGTTTATTGAGAATGCACTCTTGGAGATGTATAATATTTCATAGAAGAAATATCAAGACGGCCGATACAACACTCTGATACAAATGCAACACCACACGGCTTACAACGCAACCCACAACAACCAAACGACAAAGATTCGCCTAGCACACTATAGCACACCAAAAATGGTGAAGAGGCGATCAATACACAAGGCTCCAAGCCGCAATAGGCAATAACGAATAACGAAAAAGGAAAATCACAGTAGAAAGACAAGATTTTAACATGGAATAACCTCTCCAATAAAGAGAACAAAAAACCACGGACAACAGCCAACGAAACTTCACTATATCAAGAGTGTTAACAAATAGTGGTGGGATATCTTATGATGCAATTAACCTTAGCTAGCGGCTTATGAGAAGTATAAATAGGCGGCGGTAGCGATCCATTCCGTGGAAGAGGGGGGGGGGGGTGCTATCCCCCCTCACCCCACCCCCACCCCCATCCCCCCAAGCGTCCCTAGTTGGGAAATGGAGGGCCTCGCTTTGCTCCATCAGAAGTTGGAATTTACTTGTAGATGAATTTGGATCACAATATAACAATGTGCATCTTCACCACACAATGGATTGTATAAATTGAGTGAAAATTCTTTAACTATTTTTTTGAGAATGCACCCTTGGAGGTGTATCACATTTATAGAAAAGATGTCAAGACGGCCGGTTCAATGCTCCGATAGAAATGCAACACCACACGACTTACAACGCAATCCACAACAACCAAACGAGGATGAGATTCGCCTAGCAGATCATCGCCCACTAAAAATTGTTAGGAGGCGAGACACCAAGCTCCCAAGCCGCAACGTGGCCGATGGTGGGAACTCTGAAAGTTCAAGTCTAGTTATTGGTTGGATGAGATAAACCCACTTTATGCCCTTAAGTGCCTAAGAGTCGGCGAGTGAATGGCGGGACCGAACCAAACAAGATATGGTACCGACCAAGAACTGCTAGCAAGGGCTTACATAGAGCGGTGGCCAACGCCGAGTCCCTCTGACACACCAAGCACACCACGAACAACCAAGGAAATGCCTCCAAGGAGTAAAAGACACTACCGTGTCGCCGCCATGAAAACCGACGAATTAGATTTAGGGTTTTCTCGGTGCTAGAGCTAGGGGAATGCATGTAGTGCCATGAAGACGCCATGAAGGAGCTGACAATGTCCACAGTTAATCATTGTAAGCGTAGCGTGGGGTTTTTCCCCAGTGCTCAATGTAGGGGAACACGTGCAGGGCCATGATGAAGCCTCCATGGAGGTGACTGCTTCGAAGGGCGTCGCTGTGGTCATCATGAAGTAGGGATTTTGCCTCAAATCTGCTATCAACCCAAAGCTCCATTGGACTAGAGCAGAAACACCTTTAGGCCTTACCGCGGCCGAGAGGTGAGCCAGATCTCTAGTTGGCAGAGTAGAAGGGTGGACTGCCGGTTCACCATCACCACAGGATAGGACTGGACGGTCAAGGTCATGTCCGTTGCCGCCAGGCCGGCCGACGACACCATCATGGTGCCGAACTGCCAGCGGCTGCCACACCACTTTCCTCCGTTGAGCTAGCCCCTACGACCTTCCTGGCCCTAATTAAAACCGCGAGGAGTCTGAAGTTCAAGAAGAAGCTATGTCCTCCTATATTAACCCAGCGTGACCCCGGGTAGCAGCGAGGGAGGGGGAGGAGGTCTGGAAGGGGGCTCGAGTAGCGGCACCGCCTGGGTCGCCTCCCATGTCGCCTAATCCTAGGCTACGAGGGGGGCCTTTTCCTCGGCGTGCAAAATTAAATTTTTCTAAAATGACCAAAAATTGGATGAATTAGTTATTGTTGAATGCCAAATGCAACCGCGGAATCTTGTCGTGGTGAGAGAGAAGCGGTATATCATGTGAGCTGTGGTATCATTAGAAATTCTCTTATTGTGAATTTGTGATCATTAGTCTAATCTTCCAGGAACGCAATTTTGCCTTCACGCAAATAAGTAGGCTTGAGAATAGGCCAAACGTACGCCCATGTGAGAATTTGGAGGCACTCCAGCAAAGCATGCACGTACCACGTGTGTGGACACGAGGGCATTGCAATGATAACCACATGTCATTAAATAAACCTCTTTACCTTTTCTAGTAGCAATATTCAGTAATCAACTTACTCTATAGGTTATCTTATCGTACGGATTCTAAAGGTATAATTGGTGCCCTCCCTATGGGCTCTCAGGTAAATCAGAATTTACCGACCATCAGATCGTGCTATCAGCGAATCTCGCCCGTTAATTTTTTTCACTGCTTGGTATAAAAACGAGCCCCCGCGGTGAAAACCCTAGCCGCCAGCCACCCAACCCTCGCGCGACTGCGCTCTAGCCAATCCCCACTGTTCGCTCCTCCTCCAATCCCCTCCATCGTCGCTGTGGTGGCCGGCGGGAGAAGAGCCGCCGCGCGCCGGCCGTCGCCGAACGAGCAGGTGGCCGGCAGGAGCAGCGCAGCCGCCGGCGTTGTGCATCGTGCCGTTGCTGGGAAGAGGAGCTGCGCGTCGTGCCGTCGCCGAGAGGTCGCAGGGATGTACGGACGCCGGATGAGCGGCTATTGGCTTGTCTGAGCAGCGCAGCGCAGGTCGCTGTTTGCACCGCCAGGCGGCCACTTCCCCTCAAGGCGCTGGAGGAGCAGCAGGTGGCGTGCGCGCCGCCAGGACTTGGAGGTATGGAGGAGGAGGCGGTCCTCTTTGACCCGTGGTGCTCTGGACGAACGAGGTGCCTCTGCTGTGCACGCCGACGCCGCCATCAAGGAGCTTCCTAGCCTACTCTGCCTCTTCGTCATCCCCGAGGACGCTGGAGTCTGCCTTTTCTTCAAAGAGACCAGCAGGTTCTCTCTCTCTAAGGCTGGTACCAATGCATCACACACTCTCACCCCACTATAGCCTCGCCACGTCAGCTTTTACCCTCACTCTCACCCCACTCTCACTCCACGGTGCCAGTGCACGGGCTATAGTGCCAGCTCTCACTTCTCTCTCCTCCACATCAGCTTTTCTCTCTCCTCTCTTTTACAACATTCAAAATAATGCAAGAAAATTATTTTATTCAACTAAAATTGTTACCGATTACATTATTTGAAAAAATTACATAAAAATTTGAAAAAATTACATAATCTAGGCATTAGCCCACACATGCTCAATCAAATCATGCTGGAGCTGTGTATACATCGGTGAGTCCCTCATTTCGTTGTCCATCTGAATCCTGGCTGCTAGGCTTGGTGGTGCATTGTTGTGTATCGCAGGGCCGACATTGGAATCAACTGTCTCATAGATGTCATCCAACTCTGCATCACGCTCATCGTCGATGATCATGTTGTGCAGAATGACACATGCACGCATGATCAAACCAAGAGTACGCGTCGAGTAGGAGCGTCCCGGAACTGCTAGAATGTTGAACCTAGCCTTCAGCGCTCCAAAGGCACACTCGACATCTTTGCGATAAGCTGATTGAGCAGCAGTGAATCGTTGATGCTTTTCACTTTGTGGAAGAGTAACACCTTTCATGAACACCGGCCAGGAGGGGTAGATGCCGTCGGCAAGGTAGTAACCATAGTTGTACTCGTGTCCATTCACCGTGAAGTTCACTACGGGTGCTTCTCCCCTGAGCACATCAGTGAACAACGGCGACTGGTTGAGTACATTGATGTCGTTGTTGGACCCGGCCACTCCAAAAAAGGCATGCCAGATCCAACGATCATACGACGCAACGGCTTCTAAGATTATGGTAGGGTGTTTGATGTCTCCCCTTGTGAATTGACCGCCATACGCCACTGGGCAGTTCCTCCACTGCCAATGCATGCAATCGATGCTCCCTAACATGCCCGGAAAGCCACGCTCCTCGGCTTTCGCTAACAGACGCTGAGTATCCTCGACATTTGGTCGACGGCAAAACTCTTCCCCGTAACAGTCAATGATGCCTTCACAGAATCTATCTAGACAATCTGATGAAGTTTGTCTAGCTAACTTAAGCCACTCATCTATCGTATCTGCAGCGGCTCCATAAGCTAATAAACGCAAAGCAGCAGTACACTTTTGTAGGGGAGAAAAACCAACACGGTTGAGAGCATCAACTCTTTGGGTGAAATACGGAGAGTATTCACCCAATCTATCAACAATGCCTCGAAAAAGGGATCGCCTCATCCGATACCTTCGCCGAAAGAAGCTAGGAGGATAATTGCAGTCGTCGGCGAAGTAGTCCTCGTAGAGCCGATCGTGGGCACCCACACGATCACGCCTGATGGACCGTCGGCGGCGTCGCGGCGGTCTTGGCACCGCCTCGGGGTTGAGCATCGCCTCCTCATACTCCGCCTGGAATGCATCGATCATATCACCCTCCATTCCTTCGCTGGAGCTCGAACTGCTGCTAGACGAAGACATGGCGTCAAGAGGAGTGGAAATGGAGAGTGGAGGAGATGAAGTGGGGTGTGGAATGACTGAAACCAGGTGGGGGTATTTATAGGGGGTTGGGGATGAAATTCCGAATTTTTTTGAGCTCCAACGGATACCTCAACGGCTAGCTGATGTGGACGAATCAGAGCTCGCCACGTCAGCTAGCCGTTGGCACTACCGCCTCGCTCCCGCCCCGCTCTCGCCCCCCCCTCTCGCCCGCTCCCGCCCCGCCTGCGCGCCGCCTCCCTCTCGCCTCCCTCTCGCCCCCTCTCGCCCCCTCTCGCCCCGCCAGCGCGGGCGCCGGCCGGGCGGTATCGCCTGCTCCCGCCGGGCGACGGCGCCGGCGCCCGCCGCTGGCCTCCCGCCCATCTCCCGCCTCCCTCTCGCCCCGACGCCCGCGCTAACGCCCGCGCTAACGCCTGCGTTGGCACCAGCCTAAGGAACAGCGAATCTCATATATGTGTGTGCAGATCTGATTTTATCTATGCTTACAAGGTGCTTGATGAAATTCCTAGCTAAAATTATTGTTGACAGGAAGTTGTAGCCAGTGGTGGTGGTCCTTGGCAGCGATGAGAGGAACATGTGATGGATTCCTTAAGAAGTAATACGATTATGGTGAGCCTCTGATTCATTTTATAGATGGTTGTCATAAGGTTTAAGTTCTATTATTGAAGTGTGTTCTGGTGATTGTGAAGCGTGTCTGCACTGAAATATTATGGTGTGATAAAACTCATGTGCATAGTTCTATTCTTGATTTCATAATATAGGTTCTCTTTATATCTTCATTGAAATATAATTATTAGTTATTTTGTTTCAGGTATAAAAGGAATATGATGATCGCCGGAGGAAGTGAGCATCCACGACCAGCAGCATGACAATTCGATTGGAGGACCTCAGGTTTATCTTTCTCTTTTTCAGCTACGCATCAGCCGAGGTTCCCACCGGTTTCCTAATGGCCTTGGAACATGAGATGATTTGGACATATGGATGACATGTGGGCCCCCATGGTGCATTTGTGGTATTTTAAATGATACACCTGCGGTTCCTAAACTGGATTATAAATTTGTGTGAAGGTCTTCAGGAATAACATTTCCATTTATGTAATGAGGCGGCATAATTGACTGCATAGTCGCTGAAAAAAATCTGTATCTTTCTTTTGCCTTGTTGCTGGCAACCTATTCATTTTGAATAGATGCGCAGGAGTTGTTGGACCACATGTCATGAAAGTTGGTTTCCTTATTTCCATCTAACGTTCTTTAAAGTTCAGAGAGAATTTAAAGCTCATTTGGAATGAACGAGAATATTTAGAGCTCATTCATATATTTGAAGAGATACTAACACACAAATGTTGATTCCAGTGTAATTTAAAATTCTCATGTTCACTTTATGCAGATTGGACAACAAATAGGGAAACTAACATTTATTGTTGAGATTTCATATTCAATTTTCTGAAGATTGAATCATAGATATGGGACTTGGTTTCCTAATATATTGTTTGAAACCACTTTTTTGTAAGCAGCGCTATAAATTTGGAAGCTCCCATTCTTCTTTGGCTTGAAGGGTGTTGGCTATTTGAGTTAAGTGTGTTGCCACGGGGGACGATGATCACAGAGGCTGGGCTGCACTTTCGTTCAGGTCATGTCTGGTCCTGCTTCTCTTTCCTCCTTACCTTTGTGCATCCATTCAGTTGCTGGATATAATGTCCTCAAATGCACGTTTACATCCTTTTGTACTAATGTGTATTCTTCTGCATTGTTTTATGAGCTTGTGTGTTCTGGACTGGCATCTCGCTTGTGTGTGCTGGACTGGCATCTCTACGTGCTCCTGTGTAGGTATGAATTTGCTTCCCTAATTCTATGGAGCAAAAGCAGCTTGCTATTTTTGTTTTTTTTTGCTAAACAATGGTGATGTTATACTACTGGTATGTGTTCAGTTCTATGGAGCAAAAGTAGCTTGCAAATATTTCTCAGACTTGAAGCTCATGCCTTTCTTTTTATAGTCATTTCACTATGCCTACGAGAGCTGAAAGTGTGGCCTCAAGTTCAGACAACATGCTATATTATTTACCCCTTTGGGAGAGATTGCATGTTCGTTCATATATATTCTCTTTACCGCTCGAAGTCATTCTCTCCTCCCTTATGATGCCAACTCTCCCACTTATGTATCATATCTATGTGCATGACATTAGGTCAGAGTCGCTTCTTTTTCTCTTCGGTAAAGATAATGTTTTTGTTAAAATGCATGTGGTTAATTACCTACTGAAGGAAGACTTATATGCATGTGGTTGACTTTGTCTCAGAAGCCAGCCATTTGGGTACTGGAGATACCGTATGAGCCCAGAAGCACCATCAAACTAGAGTACCAGTGCTTTGTTGTGTAACAGAGGCTGCAAAAAATATCTCATTCAGTTCTCAGAACACAGTCATCTGAGTACCAGAGACATCGCGGAATGGATTATTGTCTTGCAATTCCAGGTTTCAAGGTGCATTTCTTTTCTTGATCTTCCTACTGGAATTATATGAATGACCCTTTGATTCCTCACATCACGATTTTCACTACCTTCATTCTTATATCTGTATGCACATATGGTCTTCTAAGCTAGACGAGGACACTCGAGGTCCCTGGCCCCTTTTACTATAGACTTGGTATGCATTTCTATCCTACAATTTCCATATTTCTCAATAGCAGATTATTTGGTTCTCATTATTGAATAATATACAAATTCTGGTATTCCATTCAACTATTTCTCAACGTCAGGTTCACCCCCAGAATTCTCAAAGCTAATATGACCATTCATATTTCCATGTTATATTCAAACCTCATAATTTTTCCTTCCACGGATTCCTACAAAGAAGCTTGTGCAAAGAGAATTAAGAACTAACAAATCAGCGGCAGCAGCACTAGAAGGGAGTGGAAAGGTTCCTGTAAAAAAGATTGTTTCTACGAGCAGTACACGTCCTCGGCGAAATCACCAACTTACGAAAAAAGTTTTGGATTGAGGGAGTTTGCTCCATAGAATTTGAAACTCAGTATTTTGAGCTCTGAATTTTATCAACCGTGATTGTCATACATAGATATGCATATATGCAATACTTCGCGTCATAGTTAGTTCTTGTTGAATTGGTGTGATTGTGATGTTAGAGTGTTACGTTCTTTGATTGTTGAACATGAATTTATCTTTGTTTTCCCTTTGATTATTAAGAACTCACTGATGGACTATTAAGATTTGTATTACCATTGCTGTTTCTTAAAGTGAAATACTGCTGAATTATTATGCTGCAGAAATCTAAATTATTTGGAGAAAGGGAAAACTCTAAAATTGTAACTCCATACAAGAGAAAGCTAAAATTAAACACCCAATTCCTTTAGCCAGTGCAATATCTTCTTGTACAGAACTGAAGGAGGAAAATCTTCTGATGAGAAATTAGCATTGGCGGGTTTTCTATGGTTCTTCCCAACAGCATGGTCAATTACCACATCCAGAGGTCCTTACAAACATAAGGTATGGCGATATGCAGGATTCTGTGGGGAGTACATCTGTTCTTTTTTACTTATTTATCTTCTTTGTGTTCTAATGTCCTCTCCAAGGCACTTGCAGGCGACTAACTTGGAAAATGCCTAGGATCCTTATGAGTTTGTCTTTCAGATACCATCCAGGCTAATCAACTATCTGAGAGAAGGCAACGGTTTTTTTCCCAGAAGTTGTGTTGAAGTGTTTTGTACAGTTTTGCCTGGGTCTTTTTTGCCAATCAGTTAGATCCTTGCGCTTGATGAAAACGGAAAACCATCTACAGAAACAAGGAATGTTGTCTACCATGAGGTACTTGATAATTTTTAGATGGTGTATATGCAGGTACTTTCTTTATATTCTTATGTATACTGTTTATCATTCATCCCCACTCGGTAAACTTATTTTTAATTCTTTTTTTCGCAGGCTTTACTCTCGCTGTCAGTTTCGTCGTTTTTGGCTGTATACATGCTGATGGTAGGTCCAAAGGCCCACTGCTTGATGTAGCTATACATGCCGATGCAATCTTAGATGTTGTGCTTCTTACCTAGACGTTTCTGCGGTGAGTTCTATAAATCACCCACCCTATTATTGTTTGTTCATATGCATGAAAGAGTAGCAGGTTATTTCAATTTTATTGCAGGAACAGTCCTAAAGACAGGAATTTGGCTTCAGCTATCAACTGCAAATGTTCAGAACAAGACTTGCGTATCAATTCAGATATGGATACAGCTTATTTTGTACAAATCATGGTGTTGCTATGTCATATGTGCTTTCTCTTACTAGCTGACACAGTCGATAATATCTTTTGACATACTACTTTTATGTAGACATAGTTAATGTATTAGAGACCACTCCTTATTACATCAGTCTTTGTACTGCTACGAATCATCCAGTCTACTTTATAAAGAATCATCGTTCATGTATATCTATTGTTTTATTTTGCTTCTGTTAATTTTAATTTATATGTATGAGCAGAGAAAATAAAACTAAACAAAAAAGAGTTCAGAACTAGCAATGGAGTTACCCGGTGTATGTAAACATACTAGCTGACAGCACATCATCAGCTCAGTTCACCTGATGTAGCTCTCTGTCTACCGTGACCGTTTGGTACCGACGAGCTTCTTTTCTTCCAAAGACTCACTCCGTAGGTCACTTAGGTCCCCATCTGCACCCGCTGCTGAGAAAATGACAAAAAACTACCACATTTGTGCCGAATGTGTCGGCTAGCTACCACTTTTGAATTTTTTGACACATAAATACCATTTTTGTGGTTCGACCGTGACAAATAGCCCTAATTCGTCATGTGTAGCATTTTAACAACGTTTCTGACTAATATGGCCCACATGTCAGGATGACATGGCAGGTGAAACCCTAATGTCATATTTCATTTTGCAAAAAAACCCAAAATTTTATTTTTTACTACACAATGATCCTCCTCAATCCCCCAGGGGCCGGCTGCTTCTCTCGGCTCCGGCGGCCGTCAGCGTCTCCAGGGGCGCCGGCGCCCGTGCAGCATCCGTCCGACGAGGCGTCCACGCCCGCGGCGTCGACCTCTACCACGCCCACCTCCCCGCGCTCGTCCTGCTCCTCCGCCCGCTTCAAGAACGCTAG
Source organism: Dactylis glomerata (assembly GCA_007115705.1). Classification (NCBI taxonomy): domain Eukaryota; kingdom Viridiplantae; phylum Streptophyta; class Magnoliopsida; order Poales; family Poaceae; genus Dactylis; species Dactylis glomerata. The sequence continues at coordinate 613,884 of QXEO01000186.1, forward strand.
CCTCCGGTACGGTGTCGGAGGCGGGGACGCCGACGGCGCGGTCGCCGTCGCGAAGTACCTGTCGTCCGCGGTCTCCGTGGACTCCGGGCTGTCGTCGGCCATCGCGTCCCGCCGGTTCTTCCTCTCCTCGCCAGGCCGGTCCAACTCCATCGTCGACTCGTCGGCGCACGCCGGGGTGATGGGGCTGGGCGCGGCCGGCGTGGCGGTGCCGACCTACTCGCCAGACCCGCACGCCGACTTCCTCAAGTCCATGGAGGAGATGTCCGCGGCGCTGCGGCTGGACGCGCGGCGGCGCGGCGACAGGGCGCGCCTCCACGAGCTTCTCCTCTGCTACCTCGCGCTCAACGACAAGCGCGCGCACAGGTACATCGTTCTCCACCCCCTCTCAGGCTGCCTTGCCGCCCTGGGAGCATGCACACCGACGGCGGCGCTGACTCCTGGCAACCCACCGACCGCAGCCGCCGTTGGAGCTTGTCTCCACGATGTTCGGCGATGCTCGCGCCTCCCTGTGCCGGCCGCCCGCTTGATCCCCGGCGCCGGTCGCCCGCTTCTTCCCCGGCGCCGGTCGCCCGCTTCTTCCCCGACGCCGGCCACGAGAGAAGTGGGCGGCGCCGCCGGACGCGCACACATCCGCGACCCCGACCTCCGGTGACCTGGGGGGTGGCTGGAACGGGGCGACCTGGGGGGTGGCCGGAACAGAGGCGGGCCGGGTCGGAGCAGGCCTGGGGGCGGCAAGGAACTCCTCCGGCGACCCCCTGTTAGTGGGGAAGTAATTAGGGTTCTTTGTGTGGTAAAAAAATAAGAATTTGGGGTTTTTTGCAATATGCAACTAGCAGCCAGGTTTTTATCTGACACGTCATCCTGACATATGGGCCATACTAGTCAGAAACCTGTTAAAATGCTAAACATGACGAATTAGGGCTATTTGTCACGGTCGAACCACAAAAATGGTATTTATGTGTCAAAAAATTCAAAAGTGGTAGCTAGCCGACACATTCGGCACAAATGTGGTAGTTTTTTGTCATTTTCTCCCCGCTGCTTGATGCCGACCTGGTCCTATTTCATTTAAAAGTTTGTTTAGTTCATTCAGACAAACACAGAGGAGAAAACTCAGCGCATTAAGCAAAGCGAAGGTGAGATTCGGCGAAGCGGCTCTTCCACGCGTAACCGTGCCCACGGTTAACGGGTACGGGTACGAGCGTGTCTCCCGTGGGTCCCACCTTCTCTTTCCTTATCTCTTTCCTCTTTCCTATCTTCTTCCTCGCAGCATCTTTCTTTTCTCTCTCTCGTTCTTTCCCCAACGGCCCAACCACGACCCAGCGCCATGGCCGGTCTTCTCTTTCTCTTCTCGCCGGAGCACCTCTCCCACTTCTCGCTGGAGCTCGGTTACCTCCTCCTTCCACACCTCCTCCTCTCCCCCTTCTCGCCGGAGGTCGAGCCGGAGCCAGCGACGCCGCGGCGGAGATGGCGATGGCTCGCCGGGAGCGACGCGCAGTCGCCGGAGCCGCGACGGGTCGCGACGGAGGCGGCGGAGCGAGCCCGAAAACTTAGGGTTGGGGGGGGGGGGGGGGGGGGTGCGGGCGCCGGCGAGGAGAAGCTGCCATGGGGGGGTTTAGATGGGAGGTCGGTACGGCGGAGGAGCGGCGGCGGTGGCCGGCGATGGCGTCGGTTTCTTCTTCCTCTCCTTTCCCTTCTCTTCTCTTCCCTCGGTTCTAACATCCGTAATTTTATTGTCGGAAAATCGACCGGGGGGACGGGTGACCGTAAGCTAGCCCCCCCCCCCCCCCCCCCCCCCCCCCGAGATTCGGAGTTCTTACTTTGTATTATTTCGACAAAAAAAGAGTTCTAATCTCATAGACCCAAGCAGATATCACACCCAAAAGAAATTAACTTCCAGACGCCCAGGCAAGACCGCGAGAAGAATGTACCGATTGCCGTAGGCCCCCGCCGCCGACCAGTTTCCCTTCTTCTAGGACCTCAGCCTTGCTGCTTCCCGTTCCTCGGAGGCCACTGCCGCCGACCGGTTCCCCTCCTTCTGGGAGCTCATCGATAAAATTTATGAGCACAGGGCACTACACCTCAATCAGCGATGAGGCAACATGGTTTCTTCCTTCTTTGTAATCTAATTTCTGCTCCATCGGTACACCTACATACCCCTGCTTACTGTGATGTGCCGCAGCTGGCCTCCATACATTGTTCACACTTGGCTTCCACAAGACGCAACGTGTCCATTCATTTGAAGCTCGCACTACTTCTACCTCATTGATACACTGCAATGTTTTTCTTCTCTTATTCCTTTAGAGCTGCTACACTACAACTCTCACTGTTGTATATTATATGATCTGCTTAGATCAAAATTAGTAAACACTGATGCAGACAGGTTATCTTAAATGTGGTGTTTATTCCTCTATACTGAAGCACTTGAAATATTAAACTCAAAGATATATTTTTTCCTACATTGCATTTTGTTCACGTAATGGGACTTGCTAAATGTGTGTATATTACTACTTGAATTATTTTTTATGATATTAGCAGTTAATTTTTATTTTTATTATATAAAATAAACATCTTCACGGGATCGTGCGCCAACGGGCACGCTTAAATCTAGTTTATGTGATCCCTCCTTGTGCCGCGCCGATCCAGGGTTTTTCATGTGGAACAGAACATCGGGTAGATCATTTTCCCTGGCAGAGAACCGGTCACCAGCAAAGCCAAATAGTAGCCTCTTTGACAGAGGGGGATTTATAGAACACGTGCCTATGCACCGACAAGATTCCCTGTTCGCGTGCATGAAATGTTAAATTGACGCTACAAAACGGGCACCGTACGTCTGCATCAACTGCCATCGACCCATCAATCTCAACACTGATCATCTACGCCTTTATGCTCACTAGTGAAAAAAAGAGGCTTCTATCCGCCACCTTTAGTCCCCAAACTATTTGGGCCGGGACTAAAGAGGGCATTAGTCCCGGTTCGTGCCGCTGGGTATGCCCAGTATATAGTCCCGGTTCGTAACGGACCTTTAGTCCCAGTCATTAACACGGACCGGGACTAAAGGTGTGGCGGGCGGAAACCCCACTGGTGGCGGCCTTTAGTCCCGGCCCGTGTTAACGACTGGGACTAAAGGGCAACCCACTAGTGGAAAACGGGCCTTTGGCCTGGACCCTTTAGTCCCGGCCTCCATTTGGGCCGGGACTAAAGGCCCGGCCACGTCGCCCCAAAATCGCAATGCTGCCCACGAGGCTTTGGTCCCGGCCCGTAACGAGCCTTTAGTCCCGGTTTGAGACACAAACCTGGGACTAAAGGGCTATGCGGTGTGCAGCCCGCATGTGCGCAACCTTTAGTCCCGGTTTGTGTCTCAAACCGGGACTAAAGTCCTCTGCCTATATATATTGGCCCACAGTGCCTCTCCCCTCTTCCTTGCATTTTTCTTAGATGGAAGAGTGTGGGTGTGTGCTAGCTCTCCATTTTTCTTGGATGCACTAGAGGTGTTTGTTGAAATGTGTGTTAGAGCGATGCCGCTTTAGTTCACCGAACACAACTACGATATGAGATGCCCGAGCCACGCTTAAACCTCTTCCTCTTTATTTCTACTTATTCTAAAAGGTTAGCAACTATATTTCCTCGTTTAGACCGTGCGGTACAAATTTTTAGGATCGTGATTGTATTTGATATACTGTCGTATAACGCAGATGAGCCATCCATGGATGTACGGTGATCGACGCACAGCCGCTTACAGAGAAGGCGTGCATTCTTTTCGAGATGCAGCCGATGCGAACAAGCATGGTGGTGGCTATATGTTTTGTCCATGTGTTGAATGTCGGAATGAGAAGGATTACACTTCCTCAAGAGTCATTCAGAGCCACCTGCTTCGGTCCGGTTTTATGTCAGGCTATAATGTTTGGACCAAGCACGGAGAAGGAGGGGTTATGATGGAAGACGACGATGAAGAAGAAGAGAACGATGATGACAACTACCGATCTATGTTCCCTGAGTATGCTGATACCGCAATGGAAGACAATGAAGAAGAAGATCAGGGTGAAGAACGGGAACCAGATGAGCCCGCTGATGATCTTGGCCGGGTCATTTCTGATGCACGGCGAGGCTGCGACACAGAAAAGGAGAGGTTGCAGTTCGAGCAGATGTTACAGGACCACAACAAATTGTTGTACCCAACTTGTGAAGATGGCCAGAAGAAGCTGGGTAGCACACTGGAATTGCTGAAGTGGAAGGCAGAGACCGGTGTGACTGACTCGTCATTCGAAAAGTTGCTGGTACTGATGAAGAAGATGCTTCCAAGAAAGAACGAATTGCCCGCCAGCACGTACGAAGCAAAGAAGCTTGTCTGCCCTCTAGGATTAGACGTGCAGAAGATACATGCATGCCCTAATGACTGCATCCTCTACCGCGGTGAGAAGTACGAGAATATGGATAAATGCCCGGTATGCACTACATTGCGGTATAAGATCAGAAAAGATGACCCTGGTGATATTGAGGGCGAGCCACCCAGGAAGAGGGTTCCTGCCAAGGTGATGTGGTATGCTCCTATAATACCACGGTTGAAACGTCTGTTCAGAAATAAAGATCATGCGAAGTTGTTGCGATGGCACATGGAAGATCGTATGAAAGACGATAAGTTGAGGCACCCCGCTGATGGTCGGCAGTGGAGAAAAATCGAGAGAGAGTTCCCGAGATTTGCAGATGACGCAAGGAACTTATGGTTTGGTCTGAGTACAGATGGCATGAATCCTTTTGGGGAGCAGAGTTGCAGTCACAGCACCTGGCCCGTTACTCTATGTATCTACAACCTTCCTCCTTGGTTGTGCATGAAGCGGAAGTTCATTATGATGCCAGTGCTTATCCAAGGTCCAAAGCAACCCGACAACGATATTGATGTGTACCTAAGGCCATTAGTTGATGAACTTTTACAGCTGTGGGCCGAACCAGGTGTACGTGTGTGGGACGAGCACAAACAAGAGGAATTTGACCTTCGAGCATTGCTTTTCGTAACCATCAATGATTGGCCTGCTCTTAGTAACATTTCAGGACAGTCAAACAAGGGATACAATGCATGCACGCATTGTTTGGATCAGACAGAAAGTATATATCTGGACAAATGTAGGAAGAATGTGTACCCGTACAATCGTCGTTTTCTTCCGCCCAAGCATCCCTTAAAGAAAAAAGGCAAGCATTTCAATGGCAAGGCAGAACCCCGGGGGAAGCCTGTCATCCGTACTGGTGCTGAAGTATTTGATATGGTCAAAGATTTAAAAGTAATCTTTGGAAAGGGTCCTGGCAGCCAACCTGTTCCTAACGGCCCTGATAAGCGCGTACCCATGTGGAAGAAGAAATCTATATTTTGGGAGCTACCCTATTGGGAAGTCCATGAGGTCCGCTCCGCAATCGATGTGATGCACCTGATGAAGAATCTCTGCGTGAATATTCTAGGCTTCCTGGGCTTGTATGGGAAGTCAAAAGATACACCGGAAGCACGGGAGGACCAGGAACGTCATAAAGGAAGAGATGGCATGCATCCAGGGCAGTTTCAAGGGCGTGCCAGCTATGCTCTTACCAAGGAAGAGAAGGAAATCTTCTTTGAAGTCCTTTTCAGTATCAAGGTCCCGACTGGCTTCTCGTCGAATATAAAGGGAATCGTAAATATGAAAGAAAAAAAATTCCAAAACCTAAAGTCTCATGACTGCCACGTGCTTATGATGCAATTGCTTCCGGTTGCATTGAGGGGAATTCTACCGGAAAATGTTCGCCTGGCAATTGTGAAGGTATGTGCATTCCTCAATGCAATTTCTCAGAAGGTAATCGATCGAGAAAGTCTATCAGGGTTACAGATTGATGTGGTCCAATGTCTGGTCAGCTTCGAGTTGTTGTTCCCGCCATCCTTCTTCAATATAATGACACACCTCCTAGTTCACCTAGTCGAAGAGATTAGAATTCTCGGTCCTGTGTTTCTACATAATATGTTCCCCTTCGAGAGGTTCATGGGAGTTTTAAAGAAATATGTTCGTAACCGTGCTAGGCCAGAAGGAAGCATCTCCAAGGGCTATGGAACAGAGGAGGTCATTGAGTTTTGTGTGGACTTTCTTCCTGACCTTAAGCCGATTGGTGTTCCTGAATCTCGGTATGAGGGTAGGCTGACAGGAAAAGGCACACTAGAAAGGAAAGCAAAAGTATGTATGGACGAACATTCTTTCTCTCAAGCACACTACACAGTTCTACACAATTCCACCGTGGTGGCTCCGTATATCGTGAGACACAAGAATATTCTACGCTCCGAAAACCCGGGGAAGGCTGACTCTTGGATTAAAGGGGAACACGAGAAGACTTTCGGTAGTTGGTTGCAGACACATCTCATGAATGACGACACCGTTGGAGATCAGCTGTACTGTTTGGCCAGGCCACCATCTTCGACTATATGTACTTTCCAAGGGTACGAGATAAATGGGAATACATTTTACACGGTTGCCCAAGATAAAAAGAGCACCAACCAAAACAGTGGTGTCCGCTTTGATGCAACAGACGAGAATGGGCACTGTTTGGAAACATATTACGGGTACATAGAGGAGATATGGGAACTTGACTATGGACCTACTTTTAAGATCCCTTTGTTTCGGTGCAAATGGGTGAAGCTGACAGGAGGCGAGGTAGTTGTAGACCAAAAGTACGGCATGACAACAGTGGATCTCAACAATCTTGCGTACATGGACGAACCATTCGTCCTAGCCAACGATGTCGCTCAGGTTTTCTATGTGAAGGACATGTCTACAAAAACGAGAAAAAGAAATCAGCAAAAGAAGACATCGTCCGATGAGCCAAAGCGCCACATAGTTCTTTCAGGGAAAAGAAACATCCTGGGAGTAGATGACAAGACAGACATGTCAGTAGATTATAATAAGTTTCATGAAATTCCGCCCTTCAAAGTGAAAACTGACCCAAGCATCCTACTGAATGATGAAGATTCTCCATGGCTACGACCCAGAAGAAAACAGAAATAATAGATAGGATTGTTGGTGCAATAATGTAATAAAGTATTAAATCTTTTATGTAATGCATGATGAAGATTCTCCATGGCTACGACAGACACGGTTACATGGATGGCTGGATGTGAATAATGGTATGGATCGGTCATCACCGCTCTTTAGAAAAAAAGCCGGCTCACTAGTTCTTTTCCCGTCCTGCTCTTTATACACTTTTCATTTCAAACACTTTTCATTTTAATAGTTTTGTCAAATTCTCAAATATACAAAAAGAATATTAATAAACATAATTTTTAATTGAAAATGGCAAAATAGTTAATAGTTTGGATAGTTAAAATAATTAATTTTTAAAATAGAAAATAGTTTTGAATTATTTATTCAATTTCAAACACTTTTCATTTTTATAGTTTTGTCAAATTCTCAAATATACAAAAAGAATATTAATAAACATAATTTTTAATTGAAAACGGCAAACTAGTTAATAGTTTGGATAGTTAAAATAATTAATTTTTAAAATAGAAAATAGTTTTGAATTATTTATTCAATTTCAAACACTTTTCATTTTTATAGTTTTGTCAAATTCTCAAATATACAAAAAGAATATTAATAAACATAATTTTTAATTGAAAATGGCAAAATAGTTAATAGTTTGGATAGTTAAAATAATTAATTTTTAAAATAGAAAATAGTTTTGAATTATTTATTCAATTTCAAACACTTTTCATTTTTATAGTTTTGTCAAATTCTCAAATATACAAAAAGAATATTAATAAACATAGTTTTTAATTGAAAATGGCAAAATAGTTAATAGTTTGGATAGTTAAAATAATTAATTTTGAAAATAGAAAATAGTTTTGAATTAGTTATTCAATTTCAAACACTTTTCATTTTCATAGTTTTTTCAAATTCTAAACTATACAGAAGTTATTCAATTCAAATTTCAAATAAAATAGTTTTGAAATGAAATCTGAAAAAATTCAGAACTGGCGCGCATTTATTGCACCTTTAGTCCCGGCTCGAGTCACCAGCCGGGACTAAAGGGGGGGGGGGGGCTCGGGCGCGAACTGGAACCCCCCCTTTAGTCCCGGTTGAAGCCCCGAGCCGGGACTAAAGGGTTGGGGTATATAAGCCTGCCCCTTCCTCCTCTTCTTCCTGCCCGGACACTTAGCCATTTGCAGGGATCGTCGACGACGCGCTAGGAGAGCTCTGCCGCCGATCGTTGCGGCTCCGCGAAAACTCGCCGGCAACGCCGCCACCGAGCCCCGCTGCGCCGCGCCGCCACCCCTCCGACCACCGCCGCCACCCCTCCGACCACCGCCGCGCACCCCTCCGACCACCGCCGCCACCCTCCGACCACCGCCGCCACCCCTCCGACCACCGCCGCCACCCCTCGGTGAGACGCTCGCCAGCCGCGCCGCCCCTTTGTTAGTGTTAGGTTAGGTTTTTTTAAATTTTAGATATAATTGTTAGTGTTAGGTTAGCAAATAGAATTTTTAGATAGAATTTTTAGAAAAAATAGCAATAGCAAATAGCAAATAGAATTGTTAGAAAAAATAGCAATAGGAAATAGCAATAGCAAATAGCAAATAGCAATAGCAAATAGCAAATAGAATTTTTAGATAGAATTTTTAGAAAAAATAGCAATAGCAAATAGCAAATAGAATTGTTAGAAAAAATAGCAATAGCAAATAGCAAATAGCAATAGCAAATAGAATTTTTAGATAGAATTTTTAGAAAAAATAGCAATAGAAAATAGCAAATAGAATTGTTAGAAAAAATAGCAATAGGAAATAGCAAATAGAAGTTCATTTTAGATAGAATTGTTAGAAAAAATAGCAATAGCAAATAGCAAATAGAATTTTTAGATAGAATTTTTTGATAGAATTGTTAGGAATTTTTAGATAGAATTGTTAGAATTTATTATTTGTTAGTGTGTAATAGAAATAGCAAATAGAAATAAGTTAGAAAAAATAGCAAATAGAAATAAGTTAGAAAAAATAGAATTACTTTGCAAATAGAAATAGAATTACTTTGCAATTAGAAATAGAATTATTTTGCAAATAGAAATAAGTTAGAAAAAATAGAATTACTTTGCAAATAGAAATAGAATTAAATAGAAATAGAATTACTTTGCAAATAGAAATAGAATTACTTTGCAAATAGAAATAGAATTACTTTGCAAATAGAAATAGAATTACTTTGCAAATAGAAATAGAATTACTTTGCAAATAGAAATAGAATTACTTTGCAAATAGAAATAGAATTACTTTGCAATTAGAAATAGAATTACTTTGCAAATAGAAATAGAATTATTTTGTAAATAGAAATAGAATTTATTAGTTAATCAAATGCCGGTATTTTGTAGAAACTATGGATCCACATAGCAGGAACCTCGAAGAGGAAGAACTTCTCGAAGATATAATCAGAGACGCCCCCGACATTGAACGAGCTGAATCTCCGTCGTCGTTTCTGAACCCCTCCGGAGATGGAATGGAGGTCGACCGACACGAAGATGAAGCCGACGAGGCAGGAGATAGCTCCAATGACGGAGAAGGGGATAGCTCCACTGATGGAGAAGCCGGTGGAGAAGCCGGTGGGGAAATAACAAAGTCCGGCGAGGTATTCATATGAAGTTCGGCAATCACTTGTAATATGTGAAAAATATTGGAGATAGCTCTATATTGTATACATGTATATTAATTTGACGAATGTTTCTCCCTCTTAGGCCTCCACATCGAGCAAAGCTACGAAACGAGGCCCGACTAAAAAGTTGGATGCACGGACGCATTACACCTTTGAGGTGATATTGCCTACGGGCGAACCCAAGCTTCCTAAGAATGCTGCTGACACATTCAAGAAGCAATGCGGAGTTCTCGTTAGGGATCACGTCCCGATCAGCGTTCGGGAGTGGAACAAGCGCAAAGGGGCAGCCGATAGTGACTATGTCGCCGAAAGGTACAAATATAATCTTTGGAATGATCTCATGTCACATTTCAACCTGCCAGAATGTGAGAATGAAGACGCCGCAAAAAAACTGAGGGCCAAAGTCAAGCAGTGGACTCTAAAGAAGATGGCCGAACTGTTCCGTAGCTGGAAGAAGAAGCTATGGAAAAACTATCTGAAGACAAAGAAAGTGCCAGTATTCGAGGGGTATCTAGCCAAGCAGGCGAATCACTGGAAGGCATTTCAAGAGTACAAGGAGTCAGAAGATGCCAAGGCATTATCAGAAAAGAACAAGAAAAATGCCGATAAGAAGAAATATCACCACACGCTGGGGCCAGGGGGCTATGAGACTGCCATCCCAAAGTGGGATAAGAAAGAGCAAGATCTGCTAGCTAAAGGCACCGTACCTGAACCCATCCGTGATGAGTGGGAATTGAGAGCAAGAAATTGGTTCCTTGCAGCATGGTGGTTCGTACGACGAAGAAACAGGGGACCTCATCTGCAGTGACGGTCTTAGGATACCCAGGAAGAATTGGAAAAAGATAGTGAAAGAAATTAAAGAGGGAAAAAGGCAGTTCACTGCAGATAGAGAGAAAGATTTGCTCACACTGGTCCTCGGCAATGACGAACATGGAGGACGAACGCGAGGCTTCGGTCCTTCTTACCCGTGGTGGCTTGGGTTTGCCAGAGACCAAGACACTTACAGAAGCCGAGCAAGAGCAAAGAAGCGACAACAGGATGAGGAGAATGACAAGTTCAACCAGTTGCTTGCCAGGCTTAACGAGCAACAGAAGCAGATTGATGAGCTTAGAGGAGTAGCGCGCCAGGAAGATCCTGCACTCGATATTACCGGCGCCCCATCTAAGCGGAAAAGCAGCGTGGCTGAATCTGAGGCCCTGCCCGACGATGCACGAAGAATGATAGAGGGCGGTCCCGGCTACCCCGTGGATGGAATCAAGGAGTCAACATCATGTGAACTCCATCAGAAATTCAAGAACATATCCATGAAGGTGGCCGTCAGACAAGCTTTACCTTCTGGCCCTGATGCACGCTGGCATGGCCGTGAGATTCCAGCTGGCTTTGCTAAAGTCGGGGTGGATGAAATCATGGCGGGGTTTCATGATATGGAGGTCGACATAGCTGGACCCGAAGATGAGAGGACACTCGGAGAAGTACTGGGTAGAGTCATCCTATGGGACAAGAACTACATCAAGCTTCCAGGCTCGGCCCCAAGGACAACACCGCCTCCGAGTCGTCGCAGGTCACCTACACCTCCATCACCTCCAAGCCCTCCACATGACGACGACCACCACAACACGAGTCCATCTCGATCACCGCCGCCGGACTTGGGTCGGCCATCTCCGCCGCCACCCGCTAAGGATACTAAGCGGAAGCGTGCCAGCAAGAACGCTCCGTCGATGAGTTCTAAGCGACGGAGCTCCCCAAAGCGCAAACTGTCGCCCCTCCCAAAGGTACCTCATGCTAATCTTCCTATCAGACCTTATGATCGTACCGACGAGGAAAACGCCAGGATAGCAAAGGAACATTATGATGCGCAGATGAAAAAGAAGGAACCCGAGCCCCGCCCGGAATACACCGAGAAGCAAATAGCATATGCAAAATACTTCATGACCCTTCCATCACAGTATGACTTACACCATAAGCCTGACGACTATACACGCACATTGCAGAAGGAAGGGAAAAAGAGCAGATCACGTGCAAGTGCAAGTGGGAGCAAATCAAGTTCAACTACAAGCAAAAAAAGATCAGACGTTCCTCAGCTTGGACAACAGGCCAAACAGTCGATCCCACCCCTCAGGGTGTTTCCCGAGAATGTTCCCTCTCTGGTGCAGGGGCAAGATTTGGAATTAGCAAAGAAGTGGGCGGCTGAATGGGGTATCCCGGTTGAAGACGACAGGCTTCCCAAGACGACATGTTACCCAAGGCTGTGGTAGCCCCTAAGCCATAGTTTGTCATGGGAGCGCCTTTGGTCAGCAAAGATAAGTTTGATGATCTCCCAACAAATATGCGTTACTTGCATACATGGTACTTAAGTGAATCAAAGAATGGGAGAACGATGATCGTGGCGCGTGTCCCACGGGAGTACTACGGCCGCCCCGAAGACATCCATATCGACTTTGATGAACTCTTCCAGATGTACAATGCCGACGCCCTCGACAAATCGCTTATGAGTTGCTATTGTCTGTAAGTTTTTCAATTCGTTGTCTACATATAACTTGTTTAGTTAATTCAATTCATTGTCTACATATAACTTGTTCCGTTCTAACTTGTACTCTATTATGCAGAATGAAGATTCTGGAATGTAAAAGTAGGAACATCCTAAATATTGGGTTTATTGACCCAGATAAAATACATATAGCGACGCTAACTGATAAACCCAAGGAGACGGAGGAAAACCTTCTATGGTTTCTAACAGATCAAAATTTCTGTGACCACATACTGTTTCCATACAACTTCAGGTGAGGGTCTTACTCTGTTGTGTCCATTCACTTATAAGTGTAATTGATAAGTTACTGACACATATATATATACATGTGCAGCTACCACTGGATTCTGTTGGACATTCAAATTGATAAGGGAAGAGTTGATGCCTTCGACCCATTATCGAGACCCTTGGAACAGTTCCAAAGCCTGCAGGACATGCTCCAAGGGTAATTTCAATCATTCTTGCGCTCTATCGGTCTCTTTCGATGATTTTCTGATATATCAATTAATGAAAAACTTAGCAAATCATTTTCCTTGTCGGGCAGGGTTTGGAAGCGGTTCAAGTGCGTGACTGACGGTATCGAGCATGAGAAGCTGACCTTTAGAGCGGCTCAGGTACGTAGTAGTATGATATACTTCTATTTTCAATACATTTATGATGCTAGATTATTATTTTGATTATATATATTCTATTCTCGTAAAGTGCGACCAGCAGCCACGGGGGACGCATCTATGCGGATACTATGTTTGCGAGACCATTCGCACGTTTACCTCTGAGCACAAGGATTACAGATACGACGTAAGCAATGAACATTCACACCTCTATTTTTACCCGTCATTCTTTGTTATCATGATTGATATTCATATTCATCTCCTCTTCTTATATAGTACACGGCCATGAGGGAGAAGTACCTACCAGAGCAACGCGCGATTGCTGTTGCAGAGGAGCTAGCGACCTTTCTGAGGACGGAAGCTATAGATGACAAAGGACGATTTAGTGTAGCTAGGGGCCATTACTGATGTTGGTCCATGTAATCGAATAGACGGGCTTTAGTCTCGATAATTCTGATCTCCATATAATTATATATATATGCTCGCTTGTAAGATAAATTAATCTTATATATATGCATAAACTAATTCCCGAACACCAAACCAGGCACCAAACGAGGCATCACGTTAATCCCCCGAACACGTAAACCCTAAAACCCTAAAACCCTAAAACCCTAAAGCAAAAAACAAAATCTGTAGATGCCTTTAGTCCCGGTCTGTGTTACAAACCGGGACTAAAGGTCCTGCCCTGGATGCGCTCGGAGGCGCCCACGTGGACACCCTCCAGTCCCGGCTGGTAACCGGGCCGGGACTAAAGGTTTAGCCTTTAGTCCCGCCTCTGGAGTCCCGGTTTGCAAACCGGGACTAAAGGCCTTTACGGGCCGGGACTGGAGGCCCTGTCCCCACTAGTGACCTTTAATCCCGGCCTTTAACATGACCCGGGACTAAAGGCCGTCGCCTACAAAATGGAGCTTCTCTTCCCCCGAGCCTGCCAGTACACTAATGGTGGTCGGAAGCTTGGCTTGAGTGGGGAGGTCATGCCCAATTTTTTTATCAAAATTATCCAAGATTTTGAGTTATTTCATCTATCCAATTGGTTCAAAAGGTTAGCAACTTCACTCTCTCATCTTTAATTGCTAATTTAGCTCATATAATGCTCTAGATGTGGTGAGATTTGTGGCTTTAATTTGGGAGTAATTATGGGAGTTTATTTGATTTATATAGCATTTGAGCTTAAATGAATTCCTTAGTTTGCACATGTGTAGAGGTGGTGTACTTGTATGTTGACCATAATGAGTATGGAGTAGAAATTTGTCATGCACATATATAGCTCTTTTTATGCTCAAAAAAATAGAGGGATTTGTGGAGTAATTAATGTTAGAAAGTAATGTGGGAGTAATTGTGAGCTTATGTGATTTACAATAATAACTTTTGAGTAGGATTTGTTTGCAATAATAACTTGTAAGTATAAGGCATTTTCTTGATTGATTTCCATGCACATAGCTCTTTTTATGCTCAAGAAAATAGAGGGATTTGTGGAGTAATGTTAGAGAGTAATGTGGGAGTATATATGATTTATATGCAATGTGAGTTCATTCCTTGTATTAATTTGGTTTATTATATACTTACGTAATAATGCAGATGAACCGGCAATGGATGTACGGTAGCCGAGTCTCAAGCGAGTTCATTAAGGGCTTGCAGGATTTCCTCCGTGTGGCTGATGCGAACAAGCGGAATGGTTTTGTTGTCTGTCCATGTAGTGTGTGTAAGAATCAGAAGAATTACTCTTCCTCAAGAACCCTTCACGTGCACCTGCTTCAGCACAGTTTTATGCCCAGCTACAATTGTTGGACCAAGCACGGAGAAAGAGGTGTTACAATGGAAGACAATGAAGAAGAGGATGATGACAACTATCCTAGGTTCCCTGAATACGGTGATACTTTCATGGGAGAAGCTGAAGGGGGAGCTGAAGGGGAAGCTGAAGGAGACACACATGATGAGCCCCCTGATGATCTCGGTCAGACCATTGCTGATGCACGGAGAGAATGCGAAACTAATAAGGAGAGGGAGAAGTTGGATTGCATGTTAGAGGATCACAAAAAGTTCTTATACCCAAACTGCCAAAATGGTCTGAAAAAGCTGGGTAGCACACTTGAATTGCTGAAATGGAAGGCAGAGGAAGGTCTATCTGACTCTAGATTTGAAAAGTTGCTGAAAATGATGAGGAATATGCTTCCAAAGGATAACGAATTGCCCACCAGTACGTACGAAGCCAAGAAGATTGTCTGCCCTCTAGGTTTAGAGGTTCAGAAGATACGTGCATGTCCTAATGACTGCATCCTCTATCGTGGTGACTACGAGAATTTGACTGAATGCCCGATATGCACTGCATTGCGGTATAAGATCAGAGGAGATGACTCTGGTGATGTTGAGGGCGAGCCCCCCAGGAAGAGGGTTCCTGCCAAGGTGATGTGGTATGCTCCTATAGTACCACGATTGAAACGTTTGTTTTGGTGCAAAGAGCATGCCAAGTTATTGCGATGGCACAAAGATGACCGTTTGTCATACGGGATGTTGATACACCCCGCTGATGGGTCTCAATGGAGAAAGATCGTCAATAAGTTCAAAGATTTTGCAGGTGACACAAGGAACATACGGTTTGGTCTAAGTACAGATGGCTTCAATCCTTTTGGGGAGCAGAGCTCCAGTCATAGCACCTGGCCCGTGACTCTATGCATCTATAACCTTCCTCCTTGGTTGTGCATGAAGCGGAAGTTCATTATGATGCCAGTGCTCATCCAAGGTCCGAAGCAACCCAGCAACGATATTGATGTGTACCTAAGGCTATTAGTTGATGAACTTTTACAGCTGTGGGCCAAACCAGGTGTACGTGTGTGGGATGAGCACAAACAAGAGAAATTTGACTTACGAGCGTTGCTGTTCGTTACCATCAATGATTGGCCTGCTCTTAGTAACATTTCAGGACAGACAAACAAGGGATACAAGGCATGCACGCACTATTTACAAGAGACTGAAACTATATATTTAGCTAATTGTAAGAAGAATGTGTACCTATCGCACCGTCAATTTCTTAGCAAAACTCATGCCGTAAGAAAAAAAGGCAAGCATTTCAACGGTAAGGCAGATCACCGGGATAAGCCTAAGGAACATACTGGTGATGATGTATTCGATATGGTCAAATATATAGAAGTAATCTTTGGAAAGGGTCCTAGCGGACAATCTGTTCCGCATGACGCAGACGGATACGCACCCATGTGGAAAAAGAAATCTATATTTTGGGAGCTTGAGTATTGGAAATTCCTAGAAGTCCGCTCTGCAATCGACGTGATGCATGTGACGAAGAATCTTTGCGTGAACCTGCTAGGCTTCTTGGGTGTGTATGGGAAGACAAAAGATACAAAGGAAGCTCGACAGGACCTACAACGTGTGAAAGACCCAGAAGACCGACATCCAGAACTGTTTCAAGGTCGCGCCAGCTACGCTCTTACTAAAGAAGGGAAGATCACCTTTTTTGAATGCCTGAACAGTATCAAGGTCCCGGCTGGATTCTCATCGAATATAAAGGGAATAATAAATATGGCAGAGAAAAAGTTCCAAAACCTAAAGTCTCATGACTGCCACGTGATTATGACGCAATTGCTTCCAGTTGCATTGAGGGGGCTTCTACTGGAAAATGTTCGACTAGCAATTGTGAAGCTATGTGCATTCCTCAATGCAATATCTCAGAAGGTAATCAATCCAGAAGATCTACCACGGTTACAGAATGATGTGGCCCAATGTCTTGTCAGCTTCGAGCTGGTGTTCCCACCATCGTTCTTCAATATTATGATGCACCTCCTGGTTCACCTAGTCGAAGAGATTTCCATTCTCGGCCCTGTATTTCTACACAATATGTTCCCCTTTGAGAGGTTCATGGGAATCTTAAAGAAATATGTTCATAACCGTGCTAGGCCAGAAGGAAGCATCGTCAAGGAATATGGAACAGAGGAGGTCATTGAGTTTTGTGCTGACTTTGTTCCCGACCTTAAGCCGATTGGTCTTCCTCAATCGCGTCATGAGGGGAGACTGAGTGGAAAAGGCACGATCGGAAAGAAACCAATGATATGTAGGGATGGTCATTCTTTGACTCAAGCACACTACACAGTTCTACAAAATTCCCTCTTGGTGGCTCCGTACAGTGAGGAATACAAGAATATTGTACGCCAAGCAAACCCATGGCAGTTTGAGTCCTTTGTTTTACAGCTCCACATGGCAACTTTCGGCGTTTGGTTGCAAAGACGTCTCATGAATGACAATGTTGTTGAAGAGCAGCTGTACTTGCTGGACAAATTACCATCTTCGACTATATTGACTTTCCAAAGGTACGAGATAAATGCGAATACATTTTACACGGTCGCCCAAGATAAAAAGAGCACCAACCAAAACAGTGGTGTCCGCTTTGATGCAGTAACCGGCAAAGGGCGAACGGACACATATTATGGTTACATAGAGGAGATATGAGAGCTTGATTATGGACCTAACTTTAAGGTTCCTTTGTTTCGGTGCAAATGGGTGAAGATGACAGGAGGCGGGGTAAAGTTGGACGAGCAGTACAGAATGACAACGGTGGATCTCAACAATCTAGGGTACCTTGATGAACCATTCGTCCTAGCCAAAGATGTGGCTCAGGTTTTCTATGTGAAGGACATGACTAGCAAACCAAGAAAAGGAACCAAAGAGAATACATCATGTGATGAACCAAAGCGCCACATAGTTCTTTTAGGGAAAAGAACCATCGTGGGAGTGGAGGACAAGACAGACATGTCACAAGATTATAATCAGTTTGGTGAAATTCCGCCCTTCAGAGTGAACACTGACACAAGCCTCAAGTTAAATGATGAAGATTCTCCATGGTTACGCCACAATCGTAAGCAAGGGACACTAGCGAAGAAATGATGTGTAATCATGTGTAATCATGTATTAAACATTTTATGTAATGTATTGTTCTAATAAGTTAATAATATTTTGATAAGTTAGAATAAGTTAACAAAACTTTAGTCCCGGCTGGTGGGTACAACCGGGACTAAAGGTGCTTTTTGTGTCATCTAACAAAACTGTCGGTGGGATAAGGACGTGTGGGTAACCTTTAGTCCCGGCTGGTGGGTGCAACTGAGACTAAAGCTGTCGGCGGGATAAGGACGCGTGGGTGGATGCACTGCTCGATGAGATAAAGCATGTAGCGCACGACGCTCCTGTCGGAGGAACAAGACAAAGTAGAAGCGGCGCCGTGCCTATAAAAGGAGCATCGATACGCCATGGCAAGCATCTCAACAAGCCAACGTAGAAGGCAGGGAGAGTTTCATCCCCATGGATGGAGGAAAGGGTTGGGAAATCTACCGTGGCGGAGCTTCTCGAAGATGTCGTTGGTGCTCACGCCCTACGGCATCTTCGAAAGCTCCGCCTCGGAAAAATTTCCCTGCAAGCCTGTGAAAGACTCCATCTCCTCTAACAGTGTTGGGGAAAGGGTTGGGAAATCTACCGTGGCGGAGCTTCTCGAAGATGTCGTTGGTGCTCACGCCCTATGGCATCTTCGGAAGCCCCGCCTTGGAAAAATTTCCCTGCAAGCCTGTGAAAGACTCCATCTCCTCTAACAGTGTTGGGGAAAGGGTTGGGAAATCTACCGTGGCGGAGCTTCTCGAAGATGTCGTTGGTGCTCACGCCCTACGGCATCTTCGGAAGCTCCGCCTCAGAAAAATTTCCCCGCAAGCCCGTGAAAGACTCCATCTCCTCTAACAGTGTTGGGGAAAGGGTTGGGAAATCTACCGTGGCGGAGCTTCTCGAAGATGTCGTTGGTGCTCATGCCCTACGGCATCTTCGGAAGCTCCGCCTCGGAAAAATTTCCCTGCAAGCCCGTGAAAGACTCCATCTCCTCTAACAGTGTTGGGGAAAGGGTTGGGAAACCTACCGTGGCGGAGCTTCTCGAAGATGCCGTTGGTGCTCACGCCCTACGGCATCTTCGGAAGCTCCGCCTCGGAAAATTTTCCCTGCAAGCCCGTGAAAGACTCCATCTCCTCTAACAGTGTTGGGGAAAGGGTTGGGAAACCTACCGTGGCGGAGCCTCTCGAAGATGTCGTTGGTGCTCACGCCCTACGGCATCTTCGGAAGCTCCGCCTCGGAAAAATTTCCCTACAAGCCCGTGAAAGACTCCATCTCCTCTAACAGTGTTGGGTAAAGGGTTGGGAAATCTCAAACTTATTATAATCTTCTCGTTTTGAAAATAGAAAATGGTTTTGAATTAGTTACTCAATTTCAAACACTTTTCATATTCAAAGTTTTATCAGATTCTAAAATATGTAAAAAGAATATTAATCAATATAGTTTTAATACAATTGGTTTCACTAAATATAGATTTGTAAATCTTTAGATATGAATTTTCAAAGTTTCTATAAGCATATTTGGAGTATTTTAATTATGTAAAATTATTGGATTATCATACAAATATGGGAACAGTGGCATTTGATAGATATTTAAATTTGTGATTTGTAGGATTTTGAATCACTCGATTTGCAGTTGTAGATTTCTCAGAAATTTAATTTGAATATTCAGTCAAGTTATGAATTGCAATTTGTTAAGTTTATTCAAAACAACCTTTAGTCCCGGTCGGTGAAACGGCCCGGGACTAAAGGCCCCTGCGCGCGCAAACTTTGGAAACCGCCCAAAATGGCCCTTTAGTACCGGGCCACCTTACCATTCGGGACTAAAGGTCACCCTTTAGTCCTGGTTGGTAATACGAACCGGGACTAAAGGGTCTTTAGTCCCGGATCGTATTACCAACCGGGACTAAAGGTCCCGGACTATATAAACGTGCGCGCCGCCCCTGCCTTCTCCATTCTCGATCCAGAGACGAAGACGAAGGGCACGCGGTTTCCAATCAAGCTCCGGCGGAAGCGAGGTCACGCCGCCCGCGCCATTGTCGTCGCCCGCGCCCACGCCGCCGTCGCCCACGCCGCGCATCGCCGTCGCCGCCCGCATCCCGCATCGACGCGCCGCCGGCCGCTCACGCCGCCCGCCGCTCACGCTGCCGGCCGCATCGATCCCGCACCGACTCCGCCGGCCGCTCCCGCACCGACGCCGCCGGCCGCATCCTGGCACCGTCGCTGCCCGCATCCGGCCCGCACAGACGCGGCCAGCCGCGCCTCCCGGACCGCCGGCTGCCTCCCGCACCGTCGCCGACGCCTCCCGCACCGATCGACACCGCCGGCCACTCGCGCGCGCGCTCCCCCTGCAGGTTCGACGCCTCGAGCTCCCACCGCATTTTAGTTAGGATTTTAATTGTTATAATTTTAGTTAGGAAAAATAGTTAGAAGAATTAGTTAGAAAAAATAGTTAGAAAAAAATAATTAGAAGAATTAGTTAGAACAAATAGTTAGAAAAAAAGTTAGAAGAATTAGTTAGAAGAAATAGTTAGAAGAAAAAGGGGGCGTTGGCCGGGCGCTGACGCGGTGAGGGGGTCTTCCCCCCACCGCGTCGGTGCTCGGCCAATGCCCCTTTTTTTGGTTATTGATCAAATATGTGTACTAAAAGGGGGCGTTGGCCAGGCGCCAATGCGGTGAGGGGGTCTTCCCCCCACCGCGTCGGCACTCGGCCAACGCCCCATTTTTTTGGTTATTGATGAAATATGTGTACTAAAAGGGGACGTTGGCCGGGCACCGACGCGGTGGGGGGAACGCGGTGGGGTCTTCCCCCCACCACGGCGGCGCTCGGCCAACGCCCCCTTTTTTTGGTTATTGATCAAATATTTGTCAATAACTTGTTTTACCTGTCTTTAGAAGAAGATGGACGGTCAAAATGACCCAAGCCACCCTGAAGAATTCTTATATGGCATGATACGTGAGAATGCCATATATGTGCATCAAGAAGGTGCCGACCGAGAAGACCCCGGAGTAGCCGGCCGAGAAGGTGCCGGAGAAGCTGAACTTGAAGAAGATGTTTCGTCGTTTCTTAACCCTTCCGGTGACGGAATGGAGATAGGAACGTTTGACGACGAAGGGCAAACAAACACCGATGCCGAACGACAATTGCAAACAAACGCCGATGGCGAGGTATATAGATTTAGCTTTTGGTGATACGAAGGGAATATGCATATATGTATTAACGACTCTTTCTTTTTTCAGCCCTCCGGATGGAGCAAATCGTATTCTAAACGAGGTCCAAGCCAAAAGTTGAGTGCGAATCAGAAGCTGAGCATCTATCTAGTATCTCCAGATGGCAAACCGTTGGAGCCAAAACAGCACGCAACAAAATTTATAAATCAATGCGGAGTGATTGTTAGGAACATGATCCCGATCACGGTTCAAGAATGGCAGGAGCCAAAGAAGGCACGTCTTGGAGCTACTTTTGTGAACAAAAGATCCAAGAAAGACCTTTGGAGGAAGCTCATGGCAAATTTCATTCTACCTCCGGAGTACTCCAAGATGGATGATGATGGTCATGAAATTCCAGGTGGACGTGAAAGGAGGAGGAAAGTCAAAGAGTACGCTCTGAAGAAGATGGGTGAAGCATTCCGGAGCTTCAAGAAAATGTTATACGCGAAGTATATCGCGAAAGAGAAAACTCCAGTATTCGAAGGAGCATACGAGAACTTGAGACAACAGTGGCCTGAATTTGTGGCATTCAAGGCTTCTGAGAGAGCCAAGGAAATGTTGGTAAAAAATAAAAAAATGCTGACAAGAAGGCACATCACCATATTTTGGGGCCAGGCGGCTACAAGGGTGCAGTGCCTAGGTGGGAAGCTATGGAGAATGAACTGAGGAATAAAGGAATCACTCTAGGTACAGAGGGATGGCCCGAAAGGGCCAAGCACAGGTGGTATTGACATGGAGGATCGTTAGACCCGGCAACAGGGGAGTGTGTTCATCGGAAACAGACCTTTACTCCCACAGCAAAACTTGTTAAGGCAATGGAGGATGCTCAAGCGGGATTGATCCGTGTCGACCGAGAGAACGACGAGCTGACACATGCCCTCGGGAATGCAGAACACACAGGACGAACAAGAGGCAAAGGCGCCGGTGTTCCATGGAAGGAAGGGTTTTCTCAGCAGGAAGATCCATACGGTTACAAAAGCCATAAGAGAAAGAAGGATCGGGAAGTAGATCGGATCGGCAAGGTAGAACGTGAATTAGCCGACATGAAGAGTATGATACATCAACTTAGCCAGGGAGGCAGATCTCGGCTGCAGGAAGATCCAACATTGGATCTTAATAGTCAGCGGAGAAGCAGCGTGGCTTCCACGGAGGTCCCAGCTGATGAGCATGATGCACGGATTATCGATGATGCACCGGGGTCTCGCTACCCCGTGGATGATGTTAGGGAGATGACAAATTGTGAGCTACATCAGCCAATCAAGAACATGACCTTCAAGGTGGCGAGCGGCGACGCTTTACCTTGTCTACCTGAAACACTCCACCATGGGAACCCGATACCGGCTGGCTATGCTCGTGTCTCGGTGCTTGACATAATATCGGGGTTCGAGGACCTAGATCTTGATTTTGCTACACCTGAAGGGGATCGGAGACTTGGAGATGTCAAGCGCCAAATCGTTTTATGGCAAAAGAAATACATCAAGTTTCCAGGCTCAGCGCCAAGGCCACCGACTCCGAGGAATCCAAGTCCACCCTCTCCCGGTGAACGTCGTCCACCTACGCCGCCCTCGAGTCCACCTCGGGCGCCGTGTCAGCCGACGCCACCCCTGAGTCCACCTCGGGCGCCGCGTCAGCCGACGCGACACCAGAGTCCACCTCGGGCGCCATGTCAGCTGACGGCACCCCCGAGTCCACCTCGGGCGCCGCGTCAGCCGACGCCGCCCCCTAGTGCACCTCCCGCGCGCCAGCCCACGTCGTCCTCCAGTACACCTCCCGCGCGTCAGCCCACGTCGTCCTCCAATGCACCTCTAGCGCGTCAGGCGAAGCCGCCCCCCAATACTACTCAGACGGGGAAAAAGCGGAGCAGGGCCGCTACAGTTAGTACTACTGATAAGGTAGTACATAAGTCCACAAAGATACCAGGGCCATCGCTAAAGCATCTTCCCCAAAGAGCAGGTGAACGGACTTACGAGGAAAACAAAGTGATATCAGACGCCGAAGTGAAGGCCTTTTTTGCACTGAAACAGCCTGAGCCCAAGCCGACATACACGGAGAAACAGAAGGCGTATGCTATTGATTTTCTTACTACAGATGCCCAATATAAGAGAAGTCTGCCATCAGACTATAAACGCGAAATTGAAAGGCAAAGTGACTTGGCCAAGGCAAAAAGAAGCAGAAAACAAATTCCCCAGCTTGGAGAACAGAAGAATCAATCGGTCCCCCCGCTCATAGTCGCCCCCCCCCCCGATATCCATACGGCCTTCAGAGCCGATTTTGATATGGACCGTGTGTTATTGGACACCAGAGTAGTAGAAGCTGCAAAACTACTGAGTCTAACTGTAACGGAGGCCAAAGAGTCAGCGACCGCATTGAATATTTCTCTTCTGGCTTTGTTAGGCCTTGAAGAAGCGCCAGTGGGAGAGATAGTAGAGAGATATGTTATGGGGGTGCCTCTGATCAAGGCTGAGGAGGAACGCGGTCTATCAACAAATATGTGAAATCTGCTCGGCTAGTACAAGGCGCATATACAAAAAAAGGACTCCAGACATTTTATCCTCTTGGACGTTAGAGAGGAGCATTACTTCAAAAGATACATGTTACATATTCTATTGGACGAATTGTTTCACATATTCAATCAGCGCGATCTCGACAAGTCTACCATCAGTTGCTATTGTCTGTAAGTGATTTATATTCAAGTATCTAGCTAAGCTTGTTCATTGCCTGTAATATATTATCTTAATTAACTATATGATTTTTGTACGCTATTATGCAGATTTAAGATGTTCGAATGCAAACAAAAGGGAATCTATGACGTTGGGTTTATTGACCCATATATCATTAATGAAAGGATGTTACAAGATCACCCCAGAGACGTGGAGAATGACCTCTTCAGATTTTTTTCCACGCAAAGTCTTAAAAGAGAAATTCTATTTCCTTACAACTTCAGGTGAGTGTTTCTATCTTGTACACATTCTTTTTTGCTTACTCGATGTTAAGTGTAATTGATGTGTTATGCATGCGTGTCTGCAGTTACCACTGGGTTCTGCTAAAGATTCAATTTGACACATCAAGTGTTCAAATCTTGGACTCATTGGATAAGCCCGATGTCCTGTTTAGCGACATGAAAGCAATGCTACAGAAGTAATTTCAATCATTACCCGACTATATCAGCTCCTTTCATTAATTTCCTGATATCAAGTATTTAATAACTCATTTGTTTATTTTCTTTGCCCTGTAGCGTTTGGACACGTTTCAGAAGGTCGTGTGTAGGTGAATTCAAAGAACAGCTAACTTTTAAAAAGATAA
Organism: Dactylis glomerata; assembly: GCA_007115705.1. Classification (NCBI taxonomy): domain Eukaryota; kingdom Viridiplantae; phylum Streptophyta; class Magnoliopsida; order Poales; family Poaceae; genus Dactylis; species Dactylis glomerata. Next base: position 638,041 of record QXEO01000186.1, read on the forward strand.
AGGTTTTGCAGCAACCACCGGGGACCAATCTCTGTGGATTCTACGTCTGCGAGTTCATCCGGTGGTACACCAGTGAGCGGAGAGCATATTCCACGGACTTTGATGTACGTAAATAATATTCACAGTTTTCTTTTATTATAATCAATTGTGTTGAGTTTTATCCAACTTATATATATCCATATCGATCTTCTTAAAGTTGTATGTGACGCGGGAGAAGCTCCTACCAACCCAGCGCATAAAAGCAATTCAAGAGGAGCTGGCGGAATTCATGCTGAGGGAGGTCCTCCGTGAGAAAGGAGAACACTATGTGGAGGACGACGAACGCTATATATAATTTAGTGATCTCCATGTAATTAACTTAGCTTGTTTGAAACTTGTTTGAAAAATAGTTGTACATAGACTTGTTTGAAATTGTTGTATATACAGTCGCAAGACATCGTATAATATTATATATGCATGCACCAACATGTAATGTGTATGTACTAGTCGTAGAATATGGATACGGAAACTCGCTTGAAATTAAAGTGAACCCTAATTAACCATAAACCCTAAACCTATAATCTGAAACAGAAATGAAAAAAAAACAAAACTCTTTAGTTCCGGTTCTTATTACGAACCGGGACTAAAGGTCCCCGAAGCAGGCGCTCCCAGCCGTGCCCACGTGGACGGCCATTAGTCCCGGTTTATTTGCAACCGGGACTAAAGGGTTGGGTCATTTAATCCCGCTTTGCTAGTCTTTGTTGGGAAACCGGGACTAATGGCAGTTACAGACCGGGATTAAAGGCCTTTTTTCCACCAGTGGCTTCTCTTCCTCTTGGTGGAGATAGCATTTGTTGTGTAGAGAGCTGTTAGACTGCTGTTAGGGTGATTCATTTACATACGAAATCTGAAGCAGACCTAGTCGATCGATCACCCCTTCATTTCCGGTTGCCAGTCTCATCTATACCAATATTAAAAGGGAGAGAGGGGGCAGCACCAAGAAATCAGGACCCTCTAAAATTGATCGAACGCATCAAGTTTCTCCCGTTATTAGCGGTAAAACAGTCTGGATGGACAATCCTCTCACTAAAACATAGGTTCGATCGCCTGAGATTTTTTTTCCATACAGCACACACGCACGACCTAAGATTACGCTCTTTCCTGCTACCATCGGCATCACGAGGTCATAAAGCCACCGCCGCTGCCCGTCAACATCGTGGCGCTGCCGTCCTGGCTCCGACGATTTCGCTATACCCTGCCTCCAAGACCTCGGCACCTCGCTGCCGCCCTGCCACGTAGCCGGCCTGCCCGATGTTGCGCGCTCTGGCGCACGAGGAGGCGCGCGCAGGCGGCAGCAAGCAGCCCTGCAGAAGTTCTTAAAGACGTGCAGCTATCCTGCTTTCCTCCCTCTCTCAGACTCTCCGCTCTCGGCGGCAGGACGAAGGTTGGCAGCACTGGTCACCAGACGCCCGCTTCCATAGGCTGCTTCTCCTTCCCGGTCTCAGCTGCAATACGTCTATGAGTTTCACGTCCTCGGCTATACAGCTTTGTATCAATAAATTCCACTATATGTTTTTAGATATTCTTCTCACGCTGTTTCAATTCGATTCTTAACACTCATGACGTGGCTCCGACAAAAGTCTATGTATTAGTTAAGGTATTTTTTGCAATTTGATGTCTACCACCTTCATACTTTAGCAGTCAGTTGTAGGGAAGTGTAGTTAGTTGACGCCTTCTTCTGCCTCATGTTCAGATATTACTGATTGACTTGTTGCATGTGTAATACTGAACCTTGGTATCGGCTTGCATGTGTAATACTGAACCTAGCTATTAGGTTGCATGGACTGAATTTTGCTCTCTTAAACTTGTGGTGAGAAGCAGCATGCAAAAAAAAATGTTGTCTAGATTTTGATTTGTTTGGTAGATTTCCATAGATTAGTAATATTATCCGGCATCCTGTTTTGGTCAAATTCAGTTAATATTAGATTTATTTTGTTCCCCCATCCTATGTTGCTTATCCATCACATGTAGCGGAAGTTGCAGAACTTCGATGAGACCAACTGGTATATTGGTGGGGAAAAGTTTTCTCTTTGTATCTCTTGGTTTTGTTTTTTACACACGAGAATTCGATAATTGATAGAAAATATCGTGTTCTGAGCTAGATTTATGTTGTGATTTTTCCTATTTCTTTTCGCCTGCCTGTGGTTATTTATCCTACATAATAATATCTTCATGTTTTGCTATCTTTGAACATAGTTATGATGAATTCTCTATCTTTTGTACTACAAGGCAAGGAGGCATACATCTTATAATTAGGAATATTTTTGCTTTTGATAACCATTAATACTAAACTTCATAGAGGTAAGATGATAGTTCAATCTCCCATAGATGTAGATTCTTGCGTATTTTTTTATTTTCTTTGTCAAATTACAGAGGAGAATATTTTGGAGTAATTCTTCTCTTATGTAATGAAAGAGATACATCTTATAACATGAATATCGATCATGATGCAGTTATAACTCTGGGCTGACTTCATGCTCCATAATCATTAGATCACCTCATATGTTGTTATGGATCTTTATTTTTTTATTTTTTTTGCACTTGCTCCCAACATACTGGGATGAGTGAAAATATACAAGTGTTATCCTATTCTACCATAATTTTCGGTTCGAATATTACCCAAATGTATCAACCACTAATATTATCATATATATTATTGTAATGTTATATCATTTTCGTATTAGCTAATTTCTTATGTTTTTGTAATATTGTCTGAACTATAGATATTGTTGGGGTGATTGGCCAAACCGACCATAAGATGTATTCCGCAAATTTCTCCATCTAGGATGAGGGAGACATGTTCCACAAATTTCTCCAAATGTCCCATATGGATGACAGAAGGAGTAGTTGTCGATATTGATGATTAAGTTTTGTTTCTCTGTTTTTTGATGAATTTTCCAATTAGGATACACAAATAAATTTAAAAGATGACACGTGCATGCACGTGCACATTTAATAATTAATCTTTTAAAAAATAATCCGTAGTTAATATCCTAGATGATCACTTGGCTAATCCCTGCATAGCAAAAGTTGGGATTAAAATTTTGTCGTGACAACATGTTTGCCATGTAGAAAATGGAGGATCCACACAATACGTGACTGGTAGATGAGACCAGATCTCCTGGCGTGAATGCTCGTTTCACATTTTGGGCAAGCTCTGGCGCGATTACTGGCATCTTCTCCGATGCTAATGACGACAACGTCTCCGAGATCAACAAAATCTTCGGTGGTATGGCTACAATTGAAGCACCGCCAATATCAAACGGTTTTTCTTTGGCTACACTGTATGATTTTCTGTCCCTTCTTAGGGAGTAGGTTTTATGTCGACATATGATCCCTATCTATGCCGTATGCATCAATTGATGCAGAGGCCGGGGTCACCCCATTTCGAAAAAAATATGATCCCTATCTAATTTACCAGATCGCATCGAATAGTTTCACGATTCTTGTGTGTGATCCATTTGTCATGACGTCGCAATTATTGTGATTTATCTTTCATATTTATGTATTAATTAAAATAGAAATTGGCCATATATTCAACATTAATTTCAAACCGCAGCATGATCTATCAATGACGTCACCATTTGGAAATCTACAGCAACGTGTGTGTTCGAATCTCCGGGGACCAGTAGCCTTAAACTCTACAGCTACGTGTGCATGCATTAAACGGCGCATAGACATGTCGTCCTCAAGGCTTCAACATACGTACGCACTGAACACTAGTACGCTCCTACAAGTCATATTTACATGTACTCGTCTAAAGCAAAATCACTTTGGGATGTACTCTTTTCAGTATACATGCTTGTTATCTTTTATGATATATATTTTAGACAGTATCGCGACGTGGTGATAGCCTGATATTACTCCAAACTGGTAGGATCAGATAATTCCATATAAATAGATTTGCTACGTAGTACAGAATTGTGCTGTCTGTGTCTCCAAAAGCATGTGAACAGTAGTTTGTTCCATCAGCTAGCTTACACTTTCTTGCAGCAAGTTGATGAATCACCTCGCTAGCTACATTATTGGTGCGAACTGAGAAAACAATATACTCTGTTCATTTATGTAGGACACTACAGAGATTTAAAGTTCGCTTGATGCCAATGGGAAGCAGGCCATTGTCAGTCAGAAGGAACGCACTTGGAAGAAACAAAAAGAGGCTACAGAACTCTGGAAGAAACCAGCGCCTTTGCTGGGCCAAGTTAAACGTCGATGCTAGTTTCGCTGAAGAAGCAATGTCAGGATCATGGGATGATGCAGTTCTCAGAAACGATGAGGAAAGGGGGCTCGTATCTGCTTGGGGATGCATTCTTAAAATGCCCCACCAGCGAAGCTGCTGAAGCGATCTCTAGGCTGTGTAGGAAGGGGGTACGATATGGTGTGGAATGGCTCAATACAATCAGCATGGCATCCTTGATATATATTAGAGGAGATTTACAGTTACACGTTAATAACCATCACTACAGGAATTTCACCGTATGCCGACGGCGAACGGCCCTCGGCGTAGGCTTAATTGCCGTCGGCATAGTCCAAGTTTATTATTTTTCCTCACAACTAGGTAACATAAAATGACACAATGCGAAGGCTTTACATTTTTTTGAATTTTTTTGAACTTCTTATGCTCGATTCAAAATGCGGTCGAAACGGCAGGCATGAACTTTCTTAGCTAGGGGTTGAATTTTGCAGAACTATTTATGGATCTATGATAAAACATCTACTTGTGAACCTAAAATGATTTTTTGAAAAAAACATGGGCAAACTATGATATAGTTGTAGTTCAAATTTACCTCGCTTCCTGCTGAATCGGCAAGAGTTTGTCTTTTTTGTGAAAGGTTAATGCAAAGCTTCATACACACAAAAATGGTGATATATACATAAAATGTTTCCTACTATTATTGAAAATTAGGTTGGTATAATTTTGTAATGTATTTTCAGTACTTCCTTCACAGAAAAACCCAATCTTGACACTTAGAAAATGGAAATTGATTTTTTTATGCATAGAAAATGAAAACTCCCAATATGAACTTTGTTTGTCATCCCAATATGCACACATGTGCATAATATGGGGTCATTTGAACAAACTATTCCATGATTTGGGTCATGACCTAGCTCATCTGGCTTGAAAGCCATGAAACTTTGTACATGATAGGTCATATCTGAGAAGGGGTTTCTACAATAATTGCAATAGTTCAAGTTTATTATTTTTCCTCATAACTAGGTCAGATACCATGACACAATGCGAAGGTTTTATATTTTTTTAATTTTTTGAATTTGTTAGGCTCGATTCAAAATGCGGTCAAAACGGCGGGCATGAACCTTCTTAGCTAGGGGTTGAATTTTACGGAACTATTTATGAATCTCTGATAAAACTTCTACTTATGAACCTGAAAATGATTTTTTAGAAAAATCATGGGCAAACTATGATGCGGCTCTAGTTCAAATTTTCTCGACTTCCAACTGAATCAAAACCCTAAATTCCTAAACTAAAAATCCTAACTAATTAAATTAATTAGTTTTAAATTTTGGAAGGTTTAGATGAATAGATCTTATTTTTCTGAAAATTTTGATATATTATTTGTATTTTTGTGAATTAGAATGATTTAGTTATGATTTTTCTAAGATTAATATGGTAAAATGGAAAATAGCTATGCCGAGGGCATTGCCGTCGGCGTAGAAATGGCCGTCGGCGTAGCTATCTTACGCCGACGGCAATTCTACGCCGACGGCCAGCTTCGTGGGCTGCTTAGAATGTAGCCTACGCCGACGGCACCGATATTTGGCCGTCGGCGTAGACACTGGCCGTCGGCGTCTTTCACCATTCCCGTAGTGCATGTAGGTTATGGTTATGAGAGAAGCATCCTAATACACACGACTAACACCCTCTCTTAATCTTAGTGATGTCTAGCTGGCTTAGATTGCGTCGACATGCTTCAAATAATAGCAAGTTGATCCTTAGATGAGTCTGATGAGATGAACTTGATGTGTAGGAGCTTCTAAGTAACCCGTTCCCTCCTTATTAAAAAAAAGTAACTCGTTCCCTCATAAAACAAAAGCCAAGATCGATGTGTTTGGTACTACCATGAACACATGATTGGATGACAAGTATCTAGCTCCAATATTTTCACACCAAAGAACAGGCGTCCCAGATCCTCGAGTTGTGGATGTATCCAAATCAGTTCAGATATTGCACTGGCAAGTGCTTTATACACTGACACTGTGCTCGAACGTGAGGCTCTAATTTTTTTACGAGCACTACACCACGTGATCAAATTAGGACCATAGAAGATGGCATGACCCTCGTGGGTCATCGATCATCAGATTTTCTAGCCTAGTTAACATAAGAAAAGTGCGGAAAGAAGACTAGACAAGACTGTATGAAGATGCAAGCCATGAGAAACAGTCGAACCGATGTAGCGCAAGGTGCGCTTAACTGTAGACAAATATGAACTGCAGGGAGAATAAAATACTAATAGACCTTGTTAACCTCAAATGAAATATCTAACCGGTTGAGGAAGATACTACAAAACACCAAGAATGCTGCGATAAGTGGTGAATTCCTCTGTAGATAATATGTCACTATATGTGCATGACAACTTATTAGTAGAAGATATAGGGGTAGACACAGGACAGCACTTCAGCATACCAGCTTCAGGAAGAAGACTTTGGGAGATAGTAGAAACCTCTAAACCAAGGAAGAAACTCAATGCCCAAGCCCTTAATAGCAAACTCGGAACGCAAACAGTAGTCGTCAAAGAACTGATAAGTACAATATCATCGACATGGATAAGGAGGTACATGGTAACCTTAGGAGGACGAAGCATGAACAAGAAAGTGTCATCTGTAGAAGGAGTGTCATCTGTAGAAGGAGTGAACCCTAAGCACAAGAAAGTGTCATCTGTAGAAGGAGTGAACCCTTTCTCCAAACCTACAACACAACCGCCTACCGCCACCGACCTATCTTTTCTCGATCATCTTCCACCCATACTTCCGCTTCCTGTTACCCCTCCTATACCTCCACCGCATGCTCCTCAACCTGAGCCGCCCACACCACCTCCGTCTCCTACTACAACCACACCACCCGTGGCCCTGGTTCTGATCGGTCCTCCTCTTATCGATAACACGCATTCGATGTACACTCGTGGCAAACGTGGCATGATGTCTAAGCCGGCTGATCGCCTTAATCTGCTTGATGATGTTCCAAGTCCCCTTCCCAAAAGCTACCACAGTGCACTCAAGGATACAAACTGGCATTATGCCATGGTCGATGAATTTACTGCCTTAAAAAACAATCGGACATGGGATCTTGTGCCATGTCCTCCTGGAGCTAATGTTGTTTCTAGCAAATGGATATTTCGGCATAAGCTTAAGCCGGATGGTTCCTTAGACAGGTACAAAGCATGTTGGGTCCTCCGTGGCTACACTTAGTGTGTCGGCGTCGACTACGGAGAGACTTTCAGCCCGGTTGTCAAACCGGCTACTGTTCGGACGGTCCTCTCCATTGCCATATCTCAAAACGGGCTAGTTCATCAGCTCGACATCAACAATGCTTTTTTACATGGTACTCTCGCCGAGACAATCTACTGTGCGCAGCCGTCAGGTTTCATCAACATCTCGCAGCCCGACCATGTGTGCCGCCTAAATAAGTCTCTCTATGGGCTTAAACAGGCGCCACGTGCATGGTACAGCCGCTTCGCTGATCATCTTCTTTGACTCGGTTTTGTTGGTTCCCGCGCGGATCCCTCGCTTTTCATATACACTCGCACCACGGAGACTATCTACCTGCTTCTACATGTTGATGATATAGTCCTCACGGCTTCATCCAAGCAGCTACTTCGACAAACCATCACGGCTCTTGAGCGCGAGTTCTCCCTCAAGGATCTGGGTGCACTACACTATTTTTTGGTTGTTGCTGTTACTCGCTTCTCTGATGGCATGTTCCTCTCACAGCGATAGTACATCCTTGACGTCCTCGAGCGTGCAGTTATGAGCGAGTGCAACCCTTGCTCCACTCCTATCGATACACAGTCCAAGCTCGGCACTGGTGATGTTGCCGTTGCTGATCCATCCACCTATCGGAGCTGGTGGGTGCCCTCCAGTACTTGTCGTTCAGCAGACCAGATGTCGACTATGCTGTTCAGTAGGTCTGCTTGTACATGCATGATCCCCGTGAGCCGCACCTCAACGCGGTGAAGAGGATTCTTCGGTCTCTCCGCGGCACCATCGAATATGGACTACACCTACATCGATTGTCGCCGACATCGCTTACTACATACACTGATGCTGACTGGGCTGGCTGCCCCGACACACGCAAGTCCACCTCAGGCTATGGAGTATTCCTCGGCGACAATCTGGTCTCTTGGTCATCTAAATGCCAGCAAACTGTGTCCCAGTCAAGTGCGGAAGCAGAATACCAAGGAGTCGCCAACGCCGTTGCTGAGGCATGCTGGTTACGCCAGCTCCTCTCCGAGCTCCACCACCCTCTTCATCAAGCTACTGTGGTCTACTGTGACAACATCTCTGCGGTCTACCTTTCAACGAACCTGGTTCAACATCAACGTACCAAGGATGTGGAGATTGATCTTCATTTTGTTCGCGAGCGAGTTGCTTTTGGTGATGTTCGTGTTCTCCATGTCCCAACATCTTCACAGTACACAGATATCTTCACCAAAGGGTTGCCATCAACGGTCTTCATTGAGTTCCGCTCCAGCCTGAACGTCCGCTCTGCTCCCGCTCCGACTGCGGGGGGGGGGGGGGGGTGTTAGACGTATTCGAGTAGGATTGTAATTCTAGATAGCTTGGCAACCAAGTCTCCTAGATAGCTTGGCAACCAAGTCTCTTTGTACTATATATACTCCCACCGTGGGACAAATCAATCAAGCGCAACAAATCATATTTGTCTTCATGGTATCAGAGCAAAAGATTCTCTCCGACGAGCTCAACGCGTTGGGCACGATCATCACCGACAAGCGTCTCGTCCAGAACACGCTCTGCGGCCTCAGATCTAAACTTGCCTACATGCGCACGTTGACCCTCAAATAGTGCCCCCTACCGTTGTTCCTCGACGTTCGCTCGTCACTTCTTCTTGAGGAGCTAACACTGCAACAGTCCAACGAGTCATCATCCTCAGATCCCTCCGCCTTCACCATCGCGTGGTTCAGCAGACAACACTGCACCTCTGCGCCGCCCTGAGGCGTGTCGCAATTTCCAGCGAGGAAGCTGCCGCTTTGGTGCATGGTGCCGCTACCTCCACTCCGCGCCTCCCCAGCAACGCGGCGGCGTCAACCCCAACATACCCGGGAAGGGTTCATAGTCTCCTTGGCCTTCTATGCAGAACCCCTGGGCAGGCTCCATCCAGATGTGGCCTGGTCCGCCACCGAGTCCACCGCTCCTTGGTCCACCTCAGGCCCATCATGCCATGATGTCGCCCCCGTCTCCATTGACATATGGTGCTTCCTCGCCCATGACATGGCCACCAGGAGCACCCACGCCTCTCTCGCCGTGGTCATCAGGAGCACCAAGTTCATCACATATAGCTCCACCACCTGCAATGACATACACCATCCATCTCCGTCCTTCGACCAAGGCCAACTCATGCAGGCTTTCAACACCACGTCTCTGACGCCACCGCCCTCGAATGTGTGGTACATGGATTCCGGAGCCTCCGCTCACATGACTAGTAACCAGGGTAATCTCTCGCACCAACTACCCTCTCCCTCCCCTCACCCACATGTCATCGTCGGCAATGGCCATGCCCTTCCCATCACCCGTGTCGGTCACACCACTCTATCTACTCCTAATCATATGTTTCAGCTTAACAATGTCTTAGTTACACCTAAGCTCATCAAAGATCTTCTTTCTGTTCGCAAATTCACCACTGATAATTTTGTTTCTATCGAGTTTGATCCCTTTGGTCTCTCTGTGAAGGACCTCCGCAGCAAGAACGAGATCGTCAGGTGCAATAGTTCCAGTGACCTCAACCCCTTCTGGTGGCCGTCTTACCCTGCGCATGCTCTCTCCACCACTACATCATCATCAACATTGTGGCATCGTCGTCTAGGACATCTTAGTAGTCAAGCTTTATCGCACCTTGCGAGTGCTTTTTCTTTTCCATGTAATAAAGCTCCTTCGGATGATCATTTGTGTCATTTTTGTCAATTAGGGAAACATGTTCGTCTACCTTTTGATAATTCTTCTACTCAAACAATTCGCCCATTTCAATTAATTCATTATGATTTATGGACCTCCCCTCTGTCTAGTGTGTCTGGTTACAAATAATACCTGGTTGTGTTAGATGATTTTTCTCATTATCTTTGGACCTTTCCTTTGCGCGTCAAATCTGACACTTTTCCTACCCTCAAAAATTTCTTCGCTTATGTCTCTACGCAATTTAATACAACCATTCAGTCTCTGCAAAGTGACAATGGTCACGAATTTGACAACAATGCAGCCCGTCTTTTTATTTCATCCCTAGGCACCACGCTGCGTTTGTCTTGCACATACACATCTCCCCAGAACGGCAAAGCTGAACGTGTCATTCGTTCTACAAACAACATGATGTGTTCCCTTCTATTGCAAGCAAGCATGCCTCCGGTCTATTGGGTCGAAGCTCTTCACACTACCACAGTTTTCTGTCCAACCTTCACCCCACTAAAACCCTTCACCAGCGCACACCACATGAAGTTATCCTAGGTCTCCCACTCCCTTTACATCAACTCCGTGTTTTCGGCTGTCTTTGTTATCCTAACCTCTCCGCCACGGCACCTCACAAACTCGCTCCTCACACAACCGCATGTGTTTTCCTAGGGTACCCCTCTAATCACTGTGGCTATCGATGTCTTGACCTTACCACTCACAAAATTATCATCTCCCGTCATGTTGTCTTCGATGAAAATTCATTCCCTTTCTCCAAACCTACAACACAACCTCCTACCGCCACCGACCTATCTTTTCTCGATCATCTTCCACCCATACTTCCGCTTCCTGTTACCCCTCCTATACCTCCACCGCATGCTCCTCAACCTGAGCCGCCCACACCACCTCCGTCTCCTACTACAACCACACCACCCGTGGCCCTGGTTCTGGTCGGTCCTCCTCTTATCGATAACACGCATTCGATGTACACTCGTGGCAAACGTGGCATGATGTCTAAGCCGGCTGATCGCCTTAATCTGCTTGATGATGTTCCAAGTCCCCTTCCCAAAAGCTACCACAGTGCACTCAAGGATACAAACTGGCATTATGCCATGGTCGATGAATTTACTGCCTTAAAAAACAATCGGACATGGGATCTTGTGCCATGTCCTCCTGGAGCTAATGTTGTTTCTAGCAAATGGATATTTCGGCATAAGCTTAAGCCGGATAGTTCCTTAGACAGGTACAAAGCATGTTGGGTCCTCCGTGGCTTCACTTAGCGTGTCGGCGTCGACTACGGAGAGACTTTTAGCCCGGTTGTCAAACCGGCTACTGTTCGCACGGTCCTCTCCATTGCCATAACTCAAAACTGGCCAGTTCATCAGCTCGACATCAACAATGCTTTTTTACATGGTACTCTCACCGAGACAGTCTGCTGTGCGCAGCCGTCAGGTTTCATCAACATCTCGCAGCCCGACCATGTGTGCCGCCTAAATAAGTCTCTCTATGGGCTTAAACAGGCGCCACGTGCATGGTATAGCCGCTTCGCTGATCATCTTCTTCGACTCGGTTTGTTGGTTCCCGCGCGGATCCCTCGCTTTTCATATACACTCGCACCACGGAGACTGTCTACCTGCTTCTATATGTTGATGATATAGTCCTCACGGCTTCATCCGAGCAGCTACTTCGGCAAACCATCACGGCTCTTGAGCGCGAGTTCTCCCTCAAGGATCTGGGTGAACTACACTATTTTCTGGGTGTTGCTGTTACTCGCTTCTCTGATGGCATGTTCCTCTCACAACGACAGTACATCCTTGACGTCCTCGAGCGTGAAGGTATGAACGAGTGCAACCCTTCCTCCACTCCTGTCGATACACAGTCCAAGCTCGGCACTGGTGGTGCTGCCGTTGCTGATCCATCCGCCTATCGAAGCTGGTGGGTGCCCTCCAGTACTTGTCGTTCAGCAGACCAGACGTCGACTATGCTGTTCAGCAGGTCTGCTTGTACATGCATGATCCCCGTGAGCCGCACCTCAACGCGGTGAAGAGGATTCTTCGGTATCTCCGCGGCACCATCGACTATGGACTACACCTACATCGATTGTCGCCGACATCGCTTACTACATACACTGATGCTGACTGGGCTGGCTGCCCCGACACACGCAAGTCCACCTCAGGCTATGGAGTATTCCTCGGCGACAATCTGGTCTCTTGGTCATCTAAACGCCAGCAAACTGTGTCCCGGTTGAAGTGCGGAAGCAGAATACCGAGGTGTCGCCAACGCCGTTGCTGAGGCATGCTGGTTACACCAGCTCCTCTCCGAGCTCCACCGCCCTCTTCATCGAGATACTGTGGTCTACTGTGACAACATCTCTGCGGTCTACCTTTCAACGAACCCGGTTCAACATCAACGTACCAAGCATGTGGAGATTGATCTTCATTTTGTTCACGAGCGAGTTTCTTTTGGCGATGTTCGTGTTCTCGATGTCCCAACATCTTCACAGTATGCAGATATCTTCACCAAAGGGTCGCCATCGATGGTCTTCATTGAGTTCCGCTCCAGCCTGAACGTCCGCTCTGCTCCCGCTCTGACAGCGGGGGGTGTTAGACGTATTCGAGTAGGATTGTAATTCTAGATAGCTTGGCAACCAAGTCTCCTAGATAGCTTGGCAACCAAGTCTCCTTGTACTATATATACTCCCACCGTGGGACAAATCAATCAAGCGCAACAAATCATATTTACCTTCAAGGATCAACAAGTTGGCGCATATACACTTTCTCTTCCAAAACATCATGAAAAAAAGCATCCTAAACATCAAGCTGTCGAAGATGCCAACCCTTGGTGGCTGAGAAGGAGAGCAGCAGACGAATAGTCGTAGGCATCACAATAGAATTGAATGTATCCTCACGCTGCTTACACCCTTAGCGACCAAACTTAACTTTACCACTCAATAGAACCGTTAGAGCGGCACTTGACATTGAAGAGTGAAGACCCACTTAGAGTCAATGATATTCAGACCATTAGGAGGAACAAGGTTCCATATTTGATTATGATCAAGAACATGAAGTTCTTGTTCCATAGCGGCACGCCAATGTAGTATGCCAAGAGCGTCCCGATAGTGAGTTGGTTCAACAGTCTAGTCAATAACTCCATGAGCTTTGCACCACTACTAGGAAAACAGCTACCCGTAGCGCACCTGTTTATATTACCCGTAGCGCATGCCCCCGCGCTGCCACTACCACGCCACTGGTATCTAATTACCCGTAGCGCACCACCACCGTGCGCTACGGGTATCTTATTTACCCGTAGCGCATGCACCCCGTGCGCTACGGCTAATGTCTAGTGCGCTACGGGTATTTGCTTTAGTGGTAGCGCACCACCTACACATGCGCTACGGGTGTACGACAACACCAGCAGCGCATCCTTTGACAATGCGCTACGGGTATAGACAACAGCAGCAGCGCATCACTTGACAATGCGCTACGGGTACTTTTTTTCAAATTTCGAAAATATAGCCATTTATACTGCCAGATTACAGTTTTTATACAGGAAATTGCAGAAATACAAGATTACAAGAAGTATACAGGAAAATGCAATATATTTAGTATGAAATAGACACGGAATATGAATCTCATTATTTTCGAAATGAAGCGATCACATATTACATGAGTTCAATGTCTCTAAGTCATCGATACCAGTCAAGTACGCAAGTTCATCATCCCACATTACATGAATAAGATAGTCAGCTACGGTACGATGAAGTACACTACAACCGCAATCACTGCGGTGAGCAAGACGGCGGTGGTGACGCTGAAGAAGGTCATCCTCCTCTCCTCTCGAAGGTGGTTCCTCCACCTAGCTTCCGCCTCCGCCATCGTCGTGTACCCTTTGTAGCTGTTGCCCTTGAACCTATTGACTTGCTTCAAGCAATCATCCTCTCGAAGGTGGTAATGAAGAAGCATTGGTCCACTTGGCTTGCCAGTACCCATGGCTCATTTTTAGCGGTGACGTTTGCGCTGGCAGTCTTGGATTTGGCTTCGGGTATAACCATGGTGGTGAAATACCGGTCTTCTTTTACGACGTTTTTGGCCCATCTAACACGAAACATCGGCACCTTCTCCCCAGCGTAGCTCAGCTCCCAGATCTCCTCGATCCTTCCGTAGTATCTTTGCTTGACATCACCGGTGTAGGCTTCCATCGTTACCCCTGAGTTCTGGTAATCGCAATTACTGTCCTTTTCCTCAATGTAAAATGTGTAGCCATTGATATCATATGCCTGATAGGTCATTAGGCAGTGTTCAGCTCCCTGTGACAAGGCAAATATGAGTTTTTCTTCCTCGGAAGATTGCATTGGTGGGGGATTAGCTAGAAGCTTGTCCTTGAACCAACGCGTGAAATTGGAGTTGTGCTCATTGATTATTGCTCCTTCCTTCCTCTGCTCGCCCCTGTCACTATACTTATTCACAATAAAGCTTTTGTGCTCTTCTACCCAAGGGTCGATCAGTTGCATGTGCTGTAGCGCGACTAGGTCTGCTCTATCAAAGTCGGTGCGTCGACCAGTGAAGTCGACATGCATTTCACGACGACCCTCGCGGTGACCCCATCCATCGATCCTGTCAAGGTGCTTGTTGACGGGCAGACCAACAGGGTTTTCGATGTTAAGATAATTCGTGCAGAAGGAGATGCACTCTTCGGTCAGGAAGCCCTTGGCTATGCTTCCATCGGGACGTGATCTATTGCGAACGTATCCTTTGATGACACCATTCATCCTTTCAAACGGCATCATGCTATGCAGGAACATCGGCCCGAGTTGGACGATATCCTCCACGATATGGACGAGCAGATGTACCATAATATCAAAGAATGCGGGCGGGAAGTACATCTCTAGCTCGCATAGAATCACCACGATCTCTTCCTGTAGCCTGTGAAGTTTCCTCAGGCTAATTGACTTACGAGAGATGACGTCGAAAAAGTTGCAGAGGCCAAACAACGTTTAGCGGACGTGCTCGTCCATTATTCCTCGAATTGCAACCGGAAGTATCTGCGTCATCAGCACGTGACAGTCGTGAGACTTCATCCCGCTGAACTTCTGCTTCGCTTTGTCTAGGTATCTACTTATCTTGCCCGAGTAACCGTAGGGAACTTTGACTCCTAGGAGGCAGTTGAAAAACTGCTCGATCTCCTGAGGACTTAGAGTGAAGCACGAAGCGGGGCAGTGATAGTCGTTCCTCTTGGCCCTTTTTCCCTTGCGACGACCTTCGGTCTCCTCATCATCATCGTCATCATCATCAGATCGTCCTAAGTGAAGGTCTTCCCTGATTTTCATAAATGCCAAGTTGTGCCTTGCTTTCGGTCCGTCTTTGGTCCTATCAGGCATGTTGAGAAGGGTGCCAAGTAGACTCTCGCACACGTTTTTTGTGATATGCATGACATCAAGGCTATGGGGCATGCGAAGGATCTTCCAGTAAGGCAGATCCCAGAAAACAGACCTCCTTTTCCATACCTTCAGGAGCGGCTTGGGCGCCTTTCGCTTCTTTCCCGGTGCAGGGCACTCTGGCCAACTTGTCAACAACTCATCGATTTCGTCGCCGCTCCTTAGACATGGGGGATCTCGGATCTCAATTTTACCATTGAACAGATCTTTGCGTTTTCTCCATGGGTCATCCTTGCGAAGCCACCTTCGATGCCCAAGGAACACGGTCTTCGAAGAACCGAGATCTTTCTGTAGCTGGTGATATGTTGTGTCATCCATGCACCGAATACAGGCACAATATCCGTGGACCACCTGCCCCGAGAAATATCCGCAACCGAGATAGTCATGCACCGTCGTGACCAACGTGGCTCTCATAAGAAAATAATCTTGTGCGACGGCGTCCCATGTATTGGGTGGTGTGTCCCATAACGTGGCTAGTTCCTCTGTCAGCAGACCGAGATACAGTTGGATGTCATTTCCCGGTTGTTTTGGACCTTGAATTAGCATAGTCATTTGTATGTACCTCCTCTTCATGCACAGCCAGGGGGGTAGGTTGTACATCCATACAAATACGGGCCAGGTGCTATGGGTGCTGCTCTGGCTGCCAAACGGATTGAGTCCATCGGTGCTCACACCCAACCTGACGTTCCTTGGATCATTACCAAATTCTGGGCACTCGATGTCCAATGCCTTCCACTGGCTAGCATCTGAAGGGTGTCTCAGTATCATGTCCTCCTGATCGTCATCGTCATCATCTTTTGGCTTCTTCCTTTCCGCGTGCCAGCGCATAAGCTTTGCTTCCTTAGGGTCTGCGAAATATCGCTGTAGACGAGGAGTGATCAGAAAGTACCATACTACCTTTCGAGGAGCTTTCTTCCCACTCTTGTATCGAGATGCGCCGCACACCGGACATGTGTTTCTCTCCGCATCTTCTCGCCGATAAATGATGCAATCATTAATGCAAGCATGGTATCTCACGTGAGGTAAATCAAGAGGGCACACGATTTTCTTGGCCTCCTCGATACTAGTTGGACACTTGTTCCCCTCGGGAAGACGCTCCTGCGAGAATGCCATGTTTTCGTCAAAGCTTTTGTCGGTCCATTTGTGTCTTGCCTTCATCTGCAGTGCCCTGAGCGTGACATCCAAACGTGTATCCCCGGGCCTGCATCCTGCATACAATGGAGTAACCGCGTCCTTCTCTAGGCTCGCCAGCTTGGCTTTCTCTCTAGCGGCATCCCGCGCGTTGCTTGTCTGCTTGAGAAGTAGTGCTTGAACATAAGGGTTCTGCACCCAGCTACCTGACGGTGTTCCATCTGCTCCGGCATCTTGATCTTCTTCACCATGTCCGGCATCTTGATCTTCTTCACCATGTCCGGCATCTTGATCTTCTCCACCATGTCCGGCATCTTCTCTGCCTTCATCATGACCGGGAAAATCTTCGTCACCACCATGCCCTTCCTCATCATTTCCCATCGCCGCTCCATGGACGTTGTCATCATCTTCGTCACTTATCCACCGAGTGTAGCCATCCATGAAACCGCGAGAGAGCAGGTGGCTCTGCAGTTGTCCGGAATAAGGGTCGATATAGCACTTCAGTTTGCATTTGTGACACGGACACTTTATCTCCGTCTGGTTATTTCGAATCATGTCGTGCATCGCGGCTTTCATATATCTTGCCACTGTGCCTTCATTCATCGACCGGACCATGGTTGCCTGGTATACATATATATAGAGCAAGAGAATATCTTAGAACCGGCCAAATACACACATAGTCGTCCAAATTTTTTGGCATGACCTTGCCTAAAAATGGACCTATCCGTGGTGCCAAAATATACCGAAATGGAAGTAAATCAACATTTCGGCATAACAACATTGGCACCATCGGTAAATCATCATATTTGTATCCAAACAAATAAGAATTCATACATACAAACGTGTTCCGATGCCACAAGCATGCATACATACAAACAACAATGACACACCTACAAGCATACCCGTAGGGCATACAAACACCGATGCCACACACCGATGTCCTCATATTACTCACCTATTATAGACGATACCGTGACACGAGAGAACGAGAGAGTGTGTGTGGACGAGATAGTAATAAAGTGATATCTAAAGGTTAGTAGACATTGCACTCATATATCTACCAACCAAAGTAGCTTTAATAAGCTAAAATAGATGGAAGAATGATGAAATTAGGTTGGGGAGGAGGAGGGGGACGACCAGATCTAGTGGTGAATGGAGGGGGAAGAAGGGGGGCAATGATTGGTGCTAGGTGGCTTCATGCCTTAAAAATAAGCATCCCAGGTTACCCGTAGCGCATTGGGTAGACATGCGCTGCGGGTAGAGAACTTACCCGTAGCGCATGACTACCCAATGCGCTACGGGTAACCTGGGATTATGCCTATATGTCTCTCCTCAGCTTACCCGTAGCGCACCTTTCGTGAATGCGCTACGGGTAACACTAACTACCCGTAGCGCATTCTCGAATGGTGCGCTACGGGTAAGCTGAGGAAAAATGGCCGTCTAGGTCTACGAATACCCGTAGCGCACGCTTGGCTCTGGTGCGCTGCGGGTAATGTGTATAGCAGCAGCGCACTGTGCAGGATGCACTACGGCTAAATAGCCGTAGCGCACCACGTGATGTATGCGCTACGGGTAAGTCTTCCACCTATAGCTGTTTTCCTAGTAGTGCACGAAGCAAACCAGGCAATATGGTACCATCAGCAAACATAAGCACTGCACACAAGTACGCTCGTACAAGTCATATTATACGCGTCTAAAGCTAAATGACATTGGTATGTACACTTTTCAGTATTCATGCTTGTTATCTTTCTCTACAGTATATAATTTTGAAGTATTCACGACATGCTGATAGCATGATACTCCTAATTGGTAGGATCAGATAATTCCAGATAAATAGGTTTGCTTCTAGTATAGAATAGTGTTGTCCATGTCTACAAAAGGATGTGATCAGTAGTTTGCTCCATTAGCTAGCTTACATTTTCCAGCAGCAAGTTGATGAGTCGACTCGCTAGCTAGCACTAGGGCACTAGGAGAGTGGATTTTCTGAGCAGGCTCTCCGGTACACCTCTATATCTGGGATGTTAATAGGTGTATCAAGATCCTTGCTAACCTATTTTTTGCCCTCTTTAATATTTTTTTTTATATCTCTCACTCTATACGATATTTGAATCTAAAACCTGGCAGTTCACTGAAACATTTGAGATAGAATTTAGAAAAAATAGTTTAGGATTTTTTGACAATATATATATATTTTAAAACAATTTTTGTTGAATTTAAATATTTGAAAATTTAAATTTCATAAAATAAATCTGAACTATTTTTGCCACATTTTAGTTGCAATATTACAGTGACCTGCAAAGTTTCAAGTCTATATGTTATATAGTTTAGGAGATAAAAAGACAAATCTCAAAAGGTAAGGAGGTGTAGGTGAGACGGTGCTCAGTCAAGTTTTTTTCGCTAGCTACATTATTCATACAAACTGAAAACAATATACTCTGTTTATCTATGTAGAACACTACAAAGACTAAATGTTTGCTTGATGCCAAGGGAAAGCAAGCCATTGTCATTCCGGAGAAAAGCACTAGGAAGAAACAAAAAGATGCTATAGAACTCTGGAAGAAACGAGCGTCTGGCTGGGCCAACTTAAACTTCGATGCTAGTTTCGCTGGAGAAGAAAGGGCAGGATCATGGGGTGCAGTTCTCGGAAACGATCACGGGTGGAAAAAGGCCCTATGGTCCCGATTCGTGCGGGCCATTGGTCCCGGTTGCCGAACCGGGATCAATAACTCGGGACCAATGCCGGTCCCGGTTCCAACACGAACCGGGACCGATAGGTCTTCACGTGGCCGCGCGCGCAGCGAGGGGGGCGTGGGTCATTGGTCCCGGTTCGTAGCACGAACCGGGATCGTTGATCTCTGCAGGGTTTTGTGTTTTTTTCCATTTATTTATTTGGTGTGTTTTGTATTCAATTTAATGGTACTACATATATACAGCAATAATGAAGGAACCACACTATATATATATATATATATTACACATCATGGTCACGAATATATTATTCACCGTCTCATCCGTCGTGTTTGGTCGAAACATATTACAAACGGTACTCACACAAATTTGATTTTACATCTTCTTTTTTTACACTTCACCCTTCTAAATGAACCGGGTAATAGTATTTTCCTTTCGGATTTATGACATGTTCTAATAAGAATCCGGCAATTTCCTCTTGAATTGCTTGCACGCGTTCTTGTGGTAGAAGACCGTCCCGCATCCGTTTGATCTAATTTAAAGAAGGGGATCAATATATATGAATGAAACTAAACACAGTTGATGGTAATAAAATAAAGTTGTGATTATTGTTTATCGTACTTCAATTTTTCTGAAGTTTCGGTCTGCGCCCTTCTCTTTGGTCGTCTGGCGAATTAACTCGCAGACATAGTATCCACATAAGTTATTCCCGGCTTCCTGCCTCAAGCACTTTACGAGAACGGAGTTCAATCAAAATAATAATCAAGCATGATAATGGTATTGAAACTAGAATCAAAGAGATGCGCGGATCTAGCAAGTAGTACTTACATTCAATGGTTAAAATGTAAGCTCTGGCTTCCAAACACCCCTAGTGTTGGCGGTGAACCGTTTCCAAGCCTTCTGGAGGCATTTCTGCATGTTCGCCTAGTTTCCTAAAGGTGTGCGTTTTGAGACTATGACTTTGACTACTCCTTCGTCAATAATAATGATTAACAGAATAAAGTGGACGCTGCACAGACATAACGAGTCAATTATACGCTTAACATCGAGTAAGCGAAAACAGAATGTGTACAAGACAGTAACACTCACTCGAAGTTGTAAGGAAATAGTATTTCCCTTCTGTTGCTGAAATACTTCAACGATTGTACCAAGTTATCCTCTGTCTCTCTGGGTTTTTTTTAGAGTATCTTCATGAACGAAATTGCAGTCAACGAACCCAAGGTCATAGATTCCTCCTTTGTTGCATTCGAGAATCTTCATTCTGCATATATAATTAGTATAATGATGAGTAAGATTATACAAGCAATGAATGGGCTGAGCTAGAAAGATTTAATAATACTTACAGACAATAGGCACTGACGATAGTTTTGTCGAGGGCGTCTTGTTGGTAAAACTGAAATAATTCTTGAAATTTAATCAGTAAGAAGTCATCTCCATGACCGTAATGGTGATGTTTATATCCAGCATAGATCCAGTTTGTGGATTCAGCACTGGCTTGCATGTACCACTTATGCAATCTCCGCATTTTTGTTGGTAGATCTTTGACTAACTCGGGTTTGACGAGAGGAGCCCCGTACCGGTATATGTACGCTATTTGTTGGTACCCCTCGAACTCATCCAGACGGCTCATGTAATCAGCAATAGACAGTCCATATAATTTGGTCTTTTCTTCATAGAGTTGAATAAACTCCGGATCAATGTTCGGATCATGCCGCTCCTGGGCTCTCCACTCATTGGTATCGTACACTTTGAGCGGTTCGATCGATTGATTTTTCTGTTGTCCGAGCTGGGCAACTTCTTTCCCGACTCTCTGCTCTTTTGCCTCAGCCGACTTGGTAATAGAGCGATTATAGTCTGGTGTGAGCGCTATGGGTTGGTGAAGCCGAATCTTAAGCGCGGGTGCTTTGGCTTTATCTTCTGCGGTGACCGGGAAGAATGGCTCCGTCGGCTTTGGCTTTTTCTTGTTAGCCATGTCAATCTTCCACTTTTTATAATGGGCATCTGCGGCCACAGCAATTTCCTCATCTGTCTTCTCGCAAGGTAGCTTCTTCATATTCTGATGAGGTACTCTTGGGAGGGGCGATAGCTTACGTTTCGGTGATCGGAACGTGCTCTTGCTGCTGCTGGTGCTGCTGCCCCTCTTAGTATACTTCCGCTTTTGTCTCTGAGGCTCAGGGGACGGAGATGGTTGACGCGGTGGTGGAGACGGCTGAGGCGGCGGTGGAGACGGCTGCGCTGAGTGGTGAGGCGGTGAAGGCGACGGTTGCGCTGGAGAATGGTGAGGTGGCGGCGAAGGTGGATTGCTGCTCTGAGGAGTGGGTGGCCTTGGCGGCACATAATTTGGAAGCACGATGTGCTCCTTTGGCCATACAACAGTCCCCCCTTTGGCTTCTCCTAGTTCAGTCAGGTCCCTATCTTCCCCTGCAGGGTGGTCCAGCTTCAGCTCCTCAAAATCTTGCTTCACATCATCCACTGTGACGACATCGTACCCTTTTGGAACCGGTCTGCAATGCCAAGTTGGGTTAGGGGGAATTGGTACGGCCATGCCAACCGCCGCTGTCACCCTTAAGTTCATAACTTGCACCTTTAGCTCACAAGCTGTGCTCTGCGTGATATCATCCACTGGGTAGCATTTAGGAGGAGCCGTCGTCAGTGCATCATCATCACCATCCTGGAGGTGGGTGGAAGCGACGCTGCTTTTCTTATTCGATAGGGCGCCGGTACCATCGAATGCAGCTTCTACCATGTGCCGCTGAGATTGGCCGCTAATACCTTGATGGCTAAGTCTGTCGAGTTGATCCTGCTGCCGCTTTAATGCTTCTTCTACATTACGCAACCAGTCTACAGCTGCCGCTTTCTCAGCTGCCTCCCTTTCCTTTCTCCTCTGATGACTTTTATCGGGATATCTCTTCATTTCCGCGGGGAAGGTAACATTCCACGGCTTGGAGCCTGGTGTGCCTCGTGCTCATCCGGTGTGTTCATCATTTTTAAGGGCGCGTGTGAGCTCATCGTTCTCTCTATCGGGAATGAACCGTCCCGCTTCAACATCTTGTACTGCACTTCTAATATCTTCGATGGGCAGTAGGGGATGATTGTTGTGTTTCTGGGTATATATTGCCCTCCCTTCTTCGTCCAACGTGCCCCCATGGCCATAAAACCAGTTTCTCTCCCGTGGTGTCCATGTTGTGGGCTCTGGTCTGATCCCGACAGCAATATACTTGACCTCACGTGCATCCCACTTAGGCATGCAACCGGCGTAGCCAGCAGACCCCATATTATGGTGGTACACTTTCTTAGCAGCGTTCTCCTTATTTATTCTCAACCTTTCCAAAGCTTTCTCTGATGTCTTGTGATACGTCTCAAACGTATCTATAATTTTTGATGCTCCATGCTTGTTTTTACACCATTTGCTTAGTGTTTCGTTACACTTTGTGGCATTTTTATGCATTTTCTGGAACTAACCTATTAACGAGATGCCACAGTGCCAGTTCCCGGTTTTCTGTTGTTTTTGTGTTTCAAAAAAGTTACATAGGAAATATTCTCGGAATTGGACGAAACAAAAGCCAAACATCCAGAAATTTACCAAAGCTTCCAGAGAACCGAAGAGGAGATGGAACAGAGCCAGGGGGTGGCCTCACCACCAGGGGGCGCGGCCCAGCCCCTGGCCGCGCCGCCCTGGGGTGAGGGCCACCTGGCCCACTTCTGATGCTGCCCCTTCGCCTATAAAGACCCCCCGACGGGAAAAACCTAAACACCCGATCACTTTTCCAGAAACACATCGCGATCCACCGCCGTCGTCGACCCGAGATCAGGAGGGTCTAGAAGCTCTTCCCGGCACCCTGCCGGAGAGGGGAATCGCCACCGGAGGTCTTCTTCATTGCCATGCTTGCCTCAGCCGCGATGAGTGAGTAGTCTACCTTGGACTATGGGTCCATAGCAGTAGCTAGATGGTTGTCTTCTCCACCTTGTGCTTCATGTTTAGATCTCGTGAGCTGCCTTACATGATCAAGATCACCGTTATGTAATTCTACATGTTGTGTTTGTTGGGATCCGATGAATATTGGTATTATGATTGAGTTGATGTGCTGAATATTATCTTATGTTATCTCTATGTTGTTTATGATCTTGCATGCTCTCCGTTGTTAGTAGCTATCTTGGTCGAGTAGATACTAGTGACTCCAAGAGGGGGTATTTATGCTCGATAGTTGGGTTCATGCCTCTATTTAATCTTGGGGAGTGACAGAAACCTCTAAGGTTGTAGATGTGTTGTTGCCACTAGGGAGAAAACAACATTCTTATGCCCAAGGGCATATGCTTTGTTTACATTACACACTTTGCTTAATGCAGTTATCTGTTGTTCGCAATATAATACTTGTGGGGTTCTCAGATTGATTCCCCATGGGTGGATTATTAGTCATAGATGCAGTTGGATGGCGGTCTATGTATCTTGTTATAATGCCCAGAGTAAATCTCATAGTGATCCTCTTGACATATGCACATTATCTTTATTCTATCAATTGCCCAACTGTAATTTGTTTACCCAGCATGTGTTAGTTTATCTTATGGAGAGACACCGCTAGTGAACTATGGACCCCGACCTTATTTCCTTTATATTGCTATCACCTGTTTACTTTCTCGCATACTACTATTGCTTTCCACTCGATACGCTCATACACTTTGTTTACAGCAAACCGGT
Organism: Dactylis glomerata; assembly: GCA_007115705.1. Lineage (NCBI taxonomy): Eukaryota > Viridiplantae > Streptophyta > Magnoliopsida > Poales > Poaceae > Dactylis > Dactylis glomerata. The sequence goes on from QXEO01000186.1 coordinate 662,160, forward strand.
GAGATTGACAACCTCATCGTAAGTTGGGAGCAAAGTATTTGGTTGTGTTGTGTGCAGGTTCCACGTTGCTACTAGTGGAAGATGCGCTAACACGTTATCGTTAACGACGCCCTTGTTGGAGTGTCACTAAGCTAGCAAGCATCACCTTCTTGAGTTTGGCTTTTTCCTGGATTCGACATACCTTGGTTTCTTACTGAGGGAAAACTCGCTGCTGTACTCATTAAACCTTCCTCTTGGGGTTCCCAACTGGACGGTGATTTACACTATCACACACCACCACAGCAGCGGTGCTACACAAAAAGTTGCCGGCGACCATCTCCCTACAAGCTACTGCTACACTACCCTACCCCTACACGTCGTTGCCGCGCCGCCGTCCTCGTCCTGCCGTCGCATTTGGCCTCGGCTGGAGGAAATTAATCATGAGCCTGTCAAAAAGCTTATCTTTGGCAACGTCGCCGACATATGGGACTCCACCGCTGCTTGGCCGATTCCATTCTTGAACGGTGATCGGGATGTAGTCCCTCACAAGAACTCCGCATTGCTTGACAAATTTTTTTGTGACATCGTTGGGAGCTTGCGGTTCGCCGTCTACACCGACTACTTCGATCCTATACCTCACAGTGGTATCCAACTTTTTTGTTGGGCCTCGTTTCGTTCTTACGGAAGAAGTGCTCGATTCGGAGGGCTAAAAGAAGAAAGAGTGTTAATATATGCATGTATATATATAGACAGTCGGACATTACAAAAATACATGTATACACCTCGTCGGAGTTTCTGAGATTTAAGGTTCCACCGGAGCTATCGCCTTCTCCCTCGTCGGCTTCTCCCTTATCGGCTTCTCCCTCACCGGCTTCTCCCCCATCCCAGGCTTCGGCTTCTACCTCACCGGAGCCATCTCCTCAGTTGAGAGATTCATCACCCTCACCGGAATCATTCAGAAACATCCTGGTGACATCGATATCTTCATTTTTGCAGATCATTCCTTGGAGGAAGTATTCATCATCTTGAGTTGTGCCATGTGCTGGATCCATAGTATCTGCAAATTAAGAATTGCAAGTTATTATAATGCAAATAGTCAAGATTTTTCTACTATAAAAGTAAAACCATTTTATTAATAGGAAAAACAACTGCTAATAGTAATTAACCCTATTCTCGACACCAACACCTTGCAGGCATCAAACTTTACCACAAACTTCACTCAGCACAGCAACAGATAGCTAACAAGCTCATCAAGCCAACCCAATTGGAATCACTCCGACATAGGTTAGGGTTGATTTTTAATGATTTTCCTAACCTCAAATATTACTAGAAGTGCAAAATTTGGGAATCCCCCAATTGGAATCACTCCGACATCGTATGGTTCGATAGGTGGGACGCGTACCACACAATTTGGGAACGATGAATCGGGGACGATACAATTGATCGAAGGAGATGGGCCACATCTAACTAGCCCATGGTATTAGAAGGCCACTCGTCCTTAATAACATGTCATCCAAGAGACCAGCGATCCTCTTGCCTGTAATGCGTCGCTTGCCAACCACTCTTTCGATCGTAAGAAAACTGCGATCCAACCAATCGTTCCTGGGACTGTTCGCTAACCCGATACGCGTTCCCCTAACCGAATCGCATCGTTCCCCACCTCGTCCCCGACTCTCGATCCGGGACGACGATCCCGAGTCGGGGGACGTGCCACCGTTCCCCGTTTCCTGCTTCTATGCCCGAGGCCACCTCAGAGGATTTCAAATTTTAAGAGATTTCGGTTTTTTAGCAAATTTCAAATGTTGAACAGATTTCATTATTGCAGTAAAAGACAAAAAAAATGGCCAAGGCCGGCCGGGAGAGCTCCCGAGGAGCTCACCGAGCGGTGGCGGCTGGGTCTCCACGACGCCGGGAAGAAGAGGGTGACGGGTGGCGGCGGAGCTTCTCCGGGACGGGCGGCGGCGGAGCTTCTTCGGGACGGGCGCGACGAACGGTCTCTGCAGGGGAGAAGAGGGTGAGCGGCGGCGGAGGGAGAGGGAGGAAGGGGGAGGCGGCGGCGGCGGGAGAGAGAGCTCACCGGCGGCGGCTTCTCCGGGACGACGGCGGCGGGCAGCCTGCTGGCGTCGTTCTCTGATTTCCGCAAAGTCCTTAGCTGTTTCACGAGATTGGGGGGGAAGTGGGGAGGAAGAGGGCGACAGTTATATTTGACGGGGTCATTGGTATCGGTTCATCCCATTAACCGGGACCGTTGATTCATCGGTCCCGGTTGATCGGATGACCCGGGACCAATGACCTGGGTGGGGGGCGCTACTGAGCGGCCACGTGTGCCCAGGGTCATCGGTCCTGGTTCATCCCATCAACCGGGATCGATGGATCAACGGTCCCGATTGATGGGATGAACCGGGACCGATGACCCGTTTTTAAGGTTTTATCAGCAAAATACTTTTTGTTTTCCATTTTAACTTTTTGTTTTCATTTTAACAGGAAAAAACTTTCTTTTATTTGAAATTTGAAAAAACTTTCAACAGGAAAAGTGCTTCAATTTAAATAACTAATCGAAAACCATTTTCTGTTTTCAAAATTATTTATTCTAACTAAACAATTTTACTATTTTTAATTAAAAATGCATTAACATATATTTATTGCATAATTTGGAATTTGAAAAAACTTTCAGCAGGAAAAGTGCTTCAATTTAAATAACTAATCAAAAACCATTTTATGTTTTCAAAATTATTTATTCTAACTATACAAACTATTAACAATTTTACCATTTTCATTTAAAAATGCACTAACGCGTTTGAAACGGGCATAAGAAATTCAAAAATGATCCAAACAATGTGAAACCTTCGCGTGGTGTCATATTATGTGGCATATCTGCAAGGAAAAATATTGAACTTGGAAAATTGCAAACATCATAAAAAATCCTTCACAAAATGACGTGTCATAGTTTTCATACATTACATAGATTTACATAGGGTTTTGGGTATGAATCCTTTGTCGCGTATGTCGATCCCTTGCCTATGATCGCTTCTTAGGCCGTAACCATGGAGCATCTTCATTATTTAACGGGATGCCAGGGTCAGTTTTCATGATGAAGGGCGGAATTTCTTCAAACTTATCATAATCTGCTGACATGCCTGTCTTGTCCTCGACTCCCGCGATGTTTCTTTTCCCTGAAAGAACTATGTGACGCCTGGGCTCATCGTCTGATGTATTCGTTTCCTTATTTTTTCTTTTTTTTGGTCTGGAGGACATGTCCTTCACATAGAAAACCTGAGCCACATCATTGGCTAGGACGAATGGTTCGTCTCTGTAACCAAGATTCTTGAGATCCACTGTTGTCATTCCGTACAGCTGGTCTACCTTTACCCCTTCTCCATTCATGTTGACCCAACTGCACCGAAACAAAGGGACCTTAAAAGTAGGTCCATAGTCAAGTTCCCATATCTCCTCTATGTAACCATAGTATGTGTCCTTTTTCCCATTGTCACATGTTGCATCAAAGCGGATACCACTGTTTTGGTTGGTGCTCTTTTTATCTTGGGCGATCGTGTAAAATGTATTCCCATTTATCTCGTACCCTTGGAAAGTCAATACAGTCACAGATGGTGTCGCGGCCAACAAGTAGAGCTAATCTCCAATAGTGGTGTCATTCATGAGATGTAATTGTAACCAAGTGCCGAAAGTCTCCATGTGATTTTCTTTAATCCAGTAGTCATCCTTCCCCGGGAACTTGGAGCGTACAACATTCATGTGTTCCTCGATATATGGAGCTACAAAGGTAGAACTTTGTAGAACTGTGTAGTGTGCTTGATTCAAAGAATGCCCGTCCCTAAATATCATTGCTTTCTTTCCTAGCATGCCTTTTCCACTCAGTCTCCCCTCATACCGTGATTCAGGAACACCAATCAGCTTAAGGTCAGGAAGAAAGTCAACACAGAACCCAATGACCTCCTCTGTTCCATAGCCCTTGGACATGCTTCCTTCTGGCCTAGCACGGTTACGAACATATTTCTTTAAGACTCCCATGAACCTCTCGAAGGGGAACATATTGTGCAGAAATACAGGACCGAGAATGGAAATCTCTTCGACTAGGTAAACTAAGAGATGCGTCATAATATTGAAGAAGGACGGGGGGAACACCAACTCAAAACTGACAAGACATTGGACCACATCCTTTTGTAGCCTTTCCAGACTTTCTCGATCGATCACCTTCTAAGATATTGCATTGAGGAATGCACATAGCTTCACAATGGGTACTCGAACATTTTCCGGTAGAAGCCCCCTCAATGCAATCGGAAGCAACTACGTCATAATCACGTGACAATCATGAGACTTCAGGTTCTGGAATTTTACTCTGCCATATTTATTATTCCCTTTATATTTGATGAGAACCCAGTCGGGACCTTGATACTGCTCAGGCATTCAAAAAGATTTCCTTCTCTGCTTTGGTAAGAGCGTAGCTGCTTAAGTATTGACGGCCTTTATCAGTATGCTTGTTGTATGGGTCTTTGATAAGTTGCTGGTCCTCCCGTGCTTCTGGTGTATCTTTTGTCTTCCCATACACGCCCAGGAAGCCTAGCAGGTTCATGCAAAGATTCTTTATCACGTGCATCACGTCGATTGAAGAACGGACCTCTAGGTCTTTCCAATACTCAAGCTCCCAAAATATAGATTTCTTCTTCCACATGGCCGTGTGTCCGGTAATGGGGTCTTTCGAAACAGATTGACGGCCAGGACCCTTTCCAAAGATTACTTCTAGGTCCTTCACCATACCAAATACATCAGCACCTTTAGGGAGCTTAGGCTTCTTCCGGTGATCTGCCTCACCGTTGAAATGCTTGCCTTTCTTTCTTACTTGATGATTGGTCGGAAGAAATTTACGACACTCCAGGTACACAACCTTCTTACATTTATCCAAATATGTACCTTTAGTCTTATCTAAACAGTGCGTGCATGCATTGTATCCATTGTTTGACTGTCCTGAAATGTTACTAAGAGCAGGCCAATCATTGATGGTTACGAACAACAACGCTCGTAGGTCAAATGGCTCCTGTTTGTGCTCATCCCACACCTTTACATCTGGTTCTACCCACAGCTGCAAAAGTTCATCGACTAATGGCGTTAGGTACACATCAATGTCGTTGCCGGGTTGCTTCGGTCCTTGGATGAGCACTGGCATCATAATGAACTTCCGCTTCATGCACAACCAAGGAGGAAGGTTGTAGATACATAGAGTCACGGGCCAGGTGCTGTGACTGCAGCTCTGCTCCCCAAAAGGATTTATGCCATCTGTACTTAGACCAAACCATAAGTTCCTCGTGTCACCTGCAAAGTTCGAGTACTTTCTCTCGATGTTTTCCACTGCGACCCATCGGCGGGGTGTCTCAGTTTCCCGTCTTTCTTACGCTCTTCTTTGTGCCATCGCAACAACCTGGCATGCTCTTTGTTTCTGAACAGACGTTTCAATCGTGGTATTATAGGATCATACCACATAACCTTAGCAGGAACCCTCTTCCTGGGGGGCTCGTCATCGCCCTCAACATCACCAGGGTCATCTTGTCTGATCTTGTACCGACATGCAGTGCATACCGGACATTTATCCATATTCTCGTACTTCTCACCGCGGTACAGGATGCAGTCATTAATGCATGCATGTATCTTCTCCACATCTAATCCTAGAGGGCAGATAGTCTTCTTTGCTTCGTACGTTGTCTCGGGCAGCTCATTATCCTTTGGAAGCTTCGGCTTCATTATTTTCAGTAACTTCTCAAATCCATTGTCAGATAAACCAGCCTCTGCCTTCCATTTCAGCAGTTCAAGTGTGGTACCGAACTTTGTGCTGCCATCTTCGCAATTTGGGTACAACAACTTTTTGTGATCCTTTTGCATGGCCTCCAACTTCAGCTTCTCCCTTTCTGTATCGCATTGTTGCTTTGCATCAGAAATGACCCGACCAAGACCGTCACCGGGCTCATCCGATGCCCGTTGTTTCTTCTTCATTGCCGCCTCCCTCTTCTTCATTGTCTTCCATTACAGTATCACCGTATTCTTTAGGCGACATAGGATAGCTGTCATCATCATCCTCTTCTTCATTTTCTTCCAGCCTAACCCCTCTTTCTCCGTGCATGGCCCAACAAAAATATCCGGGCATGAAACCTCTCCAAAGCAGATGGCTTTGAAGGATTCTCGGGACAGAGTGCTCCGTCACATTCCGACAGTCGACGCAGGGACAAGGCATAAAATTATCCACTTTGTTTGCCTTAGCCACATCGATAAATTTATGCAAGCCTGCAATAAAATCGGAATCGCGTCGGTCGCCGTACATCCATCGCATCCGCGCATCGATCTGCGTCATAATAATTAACTATTATAATAACATCGTGAATAGTGAAATGACCACCCTACATGGACACAGGCAATATTTTTGTATCAGTTACAGATGAAGAAGATAAGGTTGCTAACCTCGGCCGAGGATCCCGTGTTGTGCGAACTTAAGTGTGGCTTGGACATTTCGTCGAACACCTTGTGTGCAATCAAAGGAAAAAAAAGCTAGCACCCACACCTCACACACAATCCAGAAAAATTTTGGGGCAAAGGGCTAGGCTTATTTATAGCCAGGGGAGGGTCTTTGATCCCGATTCGTGGCATGAACCGGGACCAATGCTCCGCAGAGATGCCACGTGCCACGAGGGGGGCATTGGTCCTGGTTGATGCCACAAACCGGGACCGATGCTCCGAAATGGACCGGGACCGACCACCAGGCGGCACGAACCGGGACCGATGCCTGTCATTCGTCTCCATTGACAAACCAAACTGGGACAGATGTCATTTTGGTGCTGGACCAAAGACCCATTTTCTACTAGTGGATGAGGGAATGGGCATCGCATCTGCTTGGGGATGCATTCCTATGAGCATCAGAGCCCTTAAAAGGACAACTCTTGAAACCATTCTAAGGGTCGAGAAAAATCACTTTTGAGGGCACTGATCTGCGCCCTCTGTTTTCGGCCCTCAAAAGTGGTTTTTCTGTTCATCACAATTTTCAACAGAACTTTTAACGAAATAACAGTTTGAAGAAAACAATAACCATTCTAGTTATTATTACAGCACCAAATAGTAGGTTCAAGCACAAAATAATCATTCTAGTTATTACAACAATGTTTCTTGCAAATAACAACAATTGTTCGAATAAAATAGGACATGGAAAAGTAAAACAAAGGTAGATCATTGGCGTTGGCGACGTCCATCTAGCTGCCAGTGGTGCTCTACCAGATCATGGAGGAGCTGTCTATGAGTGTTGGCATCCTCAATTTCTCGATGTGTTTGAAGAAAAGCTTGTAGGCGATTCGGGTTTCTTTACGGTTGCATTCGGGTACCAACATTGTCGTAGAAACACAGCAAGTTTAACCCTCTCTCAATCTCGAGGATCATGTTGTGTAGAATCACACAACATTTCATGATGTATAGAAGGGTTTTTGTCCCAAAAACGAGCTGGACCCCAAACTATCACAAACCTTGCTTGCAAAATACCGAAAGCTCTCTCAATGTCCTTGTGGGCTGCCTCTTGTGCCTTGCTAAATGTAGAATCTTTTTTGGTTATGGTCTGCCCATTTTTCTCCTTAATGGACTTCACAAGAGTTGTCCAGTCAGGATAAATACCATCTGTGAGATAGTATCCCATTGTGTACTCATTATTCATGATTTTGTTATTGCAAGTTGGAGCATCACCAGAACCTAGTCTTGCAAATAAAGGGGATCTTTGTAGCATGTTGATGTCATTGAGTGTGCCTAGGAAACCAAAAAAAGCATGCCAAATCCATAAGTCCTCCGATGCCACGGCCTCAAGCACAATAGTAGGATTATGGCTTTTCTCGCAATACATTCCATGCCATGCCTTTGGGCAATTTTTCCGTGTCCAATGCATGCAATCAAGACTACCAAGCATGCCCGGCCATCCCCTTTTTTCATTCATATCCATCAATCTTTTTGTATCTTCCTCGGTGGGTGCTCGAAGATAGACATCACCATACAACCGGAAGACCATTTTGGCAAACCTACGCATGGACTCCGTGGTTGTATCTTGGCCAATGCGAAAATACTCGTCAGTATAGTCCACGGGTATGCCATAGGCAATCACCCACATTGCAGCCAATATCTCTTGGAATGCACTAAATCCCATGGTGCCGGCAGCATTTCTACGACGCTTGAAATAATTTGAGTTGTCCTCGCAATAATTGACGATTTTCACGAACAAGCTACGGCGCATTCGGTACCTTCTATGAAAGAGGCGAGGTGGGTATGTCGGTACCTCTATAAAATAGTCTTGCATCAACTGCTCATGACCGAGACCATGATTCCGCTGGAGGCAAAGGCGACCCATCTTCGACCCCCGTCTCTGATCTAGCAGCTTCGCGTGGCCCTCAAACTCCTGCACAGCGAGCACGACGACCATCATCTCCGTGTCATCGTCTTGGAGCAACTCGTCGATGTCCAAATCGTCCAAAGATGACCAATCGGAACAATCAGACATCGAATCATCCATGTTCACATCCATCTACATACCGCAAAGATACAATTAAACAAAAAATAAAAGAAAATTTGCATACCTTGGTCCTCCAATGCGGGCGGCAGGCGGTGGCGGGGACGGCGGCTACAGGCCACGGGCGGTGGCGGGGACGGCAGCTACAGGCCACGAGCGGTGGCGGGGACTGCGGCTGCGCGCGGGCCTCGTGCGGGCGGCCACGGGCGGTGGGAGGCATGGCGGCAACGGCGGGAGGTGGGGCGGTGGCGAGCGGCAGGAGGCGGGGCGGCCACGGGCGTGGGAGGACGGCGGGAGGCGGGGCGGCGGCTGTGGATCGACTACGGGCAGCAGCGGCTGATCAAGCCGGCGACGGCGGCGGCAGAACGGGCGGATCGAGCCGGCGCGAGGATGAATGTTCAGCGCGCGTGTCGGTGGGGGAAGTAGGGGTCGACCTTCTTTTTGCATGCCTGCCCTCACAAGTAAGGGCTGATGAGCCAAGTAGGGGTAGGGCCTCTAATTTTTTTTAGGGGTTTAGATGTTTAGAGGCTCTGTTCTGCGTCTATTTTCGATCCAAATCTGTAAAAAAAGCGGTTATTATAAGGGTTTAGCACTTTTAAGGTATCTACTAGTGATGCTCTAACTGCCCAACGCCGAAGCTGCTGAAGCTCTCTGGGCTGCAAGGTATTATTTTAGCCAACACTAGCAAACTATGCAGGTAACTAAGCAAGGTATTAAACTTCGATGCAGTTTCGCTGGAGAAGAGTGGGCATGCGTGTTGGCTTCCATCGTGCGTGATGTAATGTAACTGACTAAGCGTGATTTGTAATCCAAATAGTATCTCGTGATATAATACAAGCCCCAAGTTCAAAAATATATATACAACGTATTTTTTTGATAAGGAGTATATATTAATATTAAGAAGATGCCAATTACATTCAGCCTTTGCACCGACGCATATGCACGCCGAAAAAAAGAATTATAAAAAGAAAAGTTCCGCTTTAGCGATTAATTCCTTCTAGCAGCCGCACTAACACCACTAAGGCTGCACCAGAAGTCTAGCTTCTCTAAAAGTGACGCCTTCAAAAAGAAACACTGCATAAGCGTTATCATTGCCCGATCATAGATCTTAAATTTTCACTCTAGAGAAAGTCCTCACTCACAAAAATAATGCATTCAACAAACCATTATCATGCATAACCAATTAAGGCCATACAGATATTATCAAAGGAAAAATGGTGATTGACCATGATCAGGGGTTTAAGAAAACCAGGAGAGAACCAGATAAGGTGCTGCCACAGCAGTTGAGATGGAGGAGCATACAGCGAAGCTAAATGTTGATGGGGCATTTTCAGGACCTGGGCAAGCAGGTTGTGGCATGGTGCTATGAGACCACATGGGCGAAGTCATCTATGTAGCTTGCCGACAGGTACAACGATGTAGGGATTGTTGGGGATATACCAAATAGGTATACCAGCGACGTAGTCCTAAATCAGCAAGCCAGGGTGGCCCATCAGGGGTGGTATGGCGGATTCGCCATACCGGGCGGCCCAGTTGCTGAAGTTGCCACGGCAGTACTGGATGCAGGCGCTTATGGCGGATCCTTAGACAGGCCCATGGCGGATTACTGACGACAGGCCCATGGCGGATCCGGAGACGGCCCATGGCGAGTTACCTTGACGTACACGCATAGGACTTAGTCTAGGACTCCAAGTTGTATCCGCTCCGGTACCAACGTGTAGCCCACGCCAGGCGCCTTTATAAGCCCGGCGTGGAGCAGCCCTTGAGGCACGTTCTAGTCATACGGCCAATCGCATAGCGAAACAGCCAACCTCATCATTGTAATCGAGCACTTGTTGCCATATAGTGATTTATAGCAGCACGTAGGATCTTGCCACCGTCGCGGGATCTGAAGCTAGGTAAACTCGTGCTACCACCGTCCTGGATCGCTCCTCCGTGTTCACCCCCTTCCACAAACCGCCATACCCCTACCTCTATGGCAGATCTGTTGACGAAACCACGACAGTTGGCGCCCACCGTGGGGCATAGCGCGTCTGGAGCGCGGATCCAGGCGGGATCCGCCTTTGCAGGCATCGGCGACACCATCGCCATCGGGCGCGTCCTCTACGATTCCGGCTTCCCCATCGTCCCAGCGGATAACCTCTGGGTGCCGGCTAGAGAAGAACCTGCTCGATTCACTATCGTTCCGATTGGAGATATCCATATCTTCATTGGAGAGACAAACCCTACCCCCGCTACGGAAACCAATTTCCGGCGGATCGGTATGGCTGAAATCCCCAAACGGACCGCTTTCGAGCTGGAGACGGAGGAGGACTCATCTGACCTGGAACTTTCCAAGTTGCCCAGATCAGACCTGAAGAATAATCCCACCCAGCCCGCCCTAGAGGTAGAGGATGTGGTGGAAGACCGTTGTGAATCCGCCATGAGCAATCTGGCATTAGAGACACCACGGTACTGCCTTGTTGCGTTCGCAGGCATCACTTCGGGATCTACCTCCAATGGAGGAGAAGATAGCCCAGGGGAATCCATCCTTGAGGCACTTAACGAAAGTGGTGAATCAGATGACTGGGACAACAAGGGCTATGATTCTGACCATTACGACGCCGCCATGAGAAAAATCGAGGCAGAATTAGCGCAGCAGGCACTTGAAGAACAGCAAGCAGCGGCCAAGCAGGTGTTCGTAACCAACAGAGGAGATGATGCTGGGCAAACAACTGGTGATCCGCCATCTCAGGCAGTCCACGACGGAGATGCCGGCAAAGAGCAGGGTAATCCGCCGCCAGCCGCCGATCCCGCCACGGAGCAACTTCCTGAGATCCACGGCGGACCTAGGCCTCTGCAACCCGCCATCCCCGAGGATCAGCACCCAGAAGACTTCACGACCCCGCTGGATAAGGTCATCTACGGAACTCTAGCAGATCCAATCACCCCTGACTATGTCAGAGATGTCAACGATCTCGAGAAGAAGAGGCGAGCACTCCTAAAGGAAGCAAAGCGAGTCGAGAAGATGAGCCAGCAGCTTGATGGCGAATTTGCTAAAGCTCAAGACACACTGAAGCGCGCAAGGAACATGGAGGAGAAGTATGTTACTCTCATCCAGAACCAGATAGCCGAGGGAGGCGACCCGCAGCTGGTACGAAACCTTGAGTTCACCGTACCAACAACGGAAACTCTGGCCAAGATGTACATCAAGAATCCGCCATACGTGGATAAAAACCGCGATGAAGTCAGGGCTACGCCCATTGAAAATATCATGGCTGCAAAGGAGCTATCGGAGCATAATAAGAGCCCAGCAGCCCTAGAGACGGCGGTGAAGCTGATGAACAAAGCATTAGTGCAGCAGGAGAAGGCTACGTCGTCACGACGGCTCGAATCTGATCCCGCGCTATGCAGGTCCAGCACAGCCTCTAAGGCTCGGGGGGCTGGCAACCATGGTACGCGCCCTGACAACGAATCTCATACCGGATCCTCAGAAATCCGAAGAAGAGAAGCCCGCAACCGGGCGAACGCCATCCCAATATCTTCCGATGACAAACCAAATGGCAAAGGCCCACAGAGAAATCCATCGCCACCCCACAAGAACTACCCCGCTTACGGATACCAACAAGACAAAGCTGCTCCTCGCCATAAGACCAACATGCCGCCACCAAAGTATAAGACGTTCAAAGTCCCAAAGGGAGGGATCGTCATACGCGACAATGATGGCAAGCGAGGACGAAGCCGTGACGCTGGACGCAGAGACGATCCGCCACGACGGGAAACCAGCAGAGACGGCGGATCCAAGAGAAGGGACCGATCTCGCCATGACGACGGCGCGCACCATGGCGGCGACAAAGACAAGCATCGCTCCACTCACCACCACAATGACAAAGGGTAAGGCTCCCGCCGCCATGACGATGCTCCATCTCCATGAAGAACAGAAGGTAGCCGTCGTAGCTGCAAAGATCAGTCGCAGGACGGCGAGAGTAAACGATGGCGTGACCCTTCGCCATCCCCACCAGGGAGCCCCCATGGCGGCGGCAGTGGTGGCGGCGGACCAGCAAGGTCACGCAACTCTCGCAAGGATCCGCCGGACCAGAAGCCCTACGACGCTCGTACCCATCTAAACGAGATTGCCAAGTCTCAAACAGCCTTCTTCCTCGGCCCAAAGTGCTTTGGACAATGGATTCCTGATGAGCCCATCCCGCATGGGTTCAAGATCGAGAAAAATATCCGCCAGTACAATGGAGTCGATAGGCCTTTAACTTGGCTACAAGACTACTTCAACGCAGTGCAGTTCGCCGGGGGATCACCCAATGTTGCTGTCCGCTATTTGCCCCTGATGCTATCCGGCACTGCGAGGCAGTGGATCAACGACTTGGCAGAAAACTCCATCCAAACCTGGTTCGATATGCAGACTGCGTTCACCGAAAATTTCGAGGGGACTTACAAGAGACCCCATAACATTGGTGTCCTCCAACGGTGCCGACGGGCCAACGACGAGACCTCCCGAACTTTCCTCGCGCTATGGCTTGATATGAAGAACTCCTGTGAAGGGGTTACTGACGAATCCGCCATCCTCGCGTTTATTGACAGTTTGGAGAGAGGCCAGCTGCTCCGCCATCGCCTGTTGCAGGAAAGGAACGAAGGAAAACTGACCCTAAATTCTATGATCACCATTGCAAGCAACTACGCGGCCGCCGCCGACGACGCCTGCGAATCTCTGAAGGCTTCCGCCATCCAGAACACTGGAAAGCGGAATAGCAGCAATAAACGGAAAAATCCGCCAGAAGAGCAGTAGGCTCCGGATATGGTGGCCACAACCTTCGCTGACAAGGGGCAAAGCGGCCAGCGCGGCAGAGGACGCGGTACTAGCAGTGGCCAGCCGCGGAGTTCTGCAACTCCCGCTTCGGCGCCATCTGCCCCCGTGTCTTACGACGAATACCGCGATATGCCATGTTTCGCCCATCGTGATGCCTCGGGAAAGTGCAATCACACCAACCGGAACTGCAAGTTTGTCAACGACCTTAAGGCAGATCAAGAGGCTGGCTTCAAGCGTAGCCGGCGACAACGGCCTCGTGGCAAAGGGAAAGCGGACAAAGACAAGGAGTCCAGGGATGGCAGTGACATGGACGAAGACCCTGAGCCCAAACCCGCCGAAAAGGCAGAGGGTGGCGCTGGCAAGGGCAACCCAATCAAGGACAAAAAATGTGCCTTTCACACATTCCTTGGACCCCCCACGGCCAAGGCACAGAGAGCTGCTATGCGCTCCCTCAATGCCACCGTGCCAAAAATCCGCCAGTACGTCCGATGGTCCGAAGTACCGGTGCACTGGAGTCGTGATGATCATCCAGAGCACATCCCAGATGGATATTATGCCATGGTGGTATGCCCTGTAATCCATGGCTATGAGTTCTCCAAATGCTTAATGGATGGCGGCAGCAGACTGAACATCATGTACGTGGAAACTTTGACGAAGCTTGGCCTTACCAAGACCCAACTCCGCCATAGCGCGGTCACCTTTTATGGGGTGGTTCCTGGTCGCCAAGCCAAGTCCCTTGGGTCCATCACACTCAAGGTTGCCTTCGGTAGCGAGGAAAATTACCGTGAAGAGCCTATAACCTTTGAGGTAGTCCCGTTCAAGAGCACATACCACGTGATCTTCGGTCGCCCTGCCTTCCACAGCTTCCATGCCAGGCCATGTTGCATCTACAATCAGCTGAAGATGCCAGGCCCGGATGGCATAATTACCATTTATGGCAGTTTCAGAAAGGCAAAGGAGTGCGAGGAAGGAGAAGCCGCCTTCGCGGAAGCAGTGTTCTTCGGTGAGGAGTTCAAAGAAATTCATGCCGCTACGGACCCCGCGGAGATGCCGGCATCCAAGCAGGAGATTTCCGCCTCCCCACCCACCTTCAAGCCTACGGTCGACACAAAACAAGTGGAACTTGTCGCTGGCGATGCCGCCAAGACCACCTCCATTGGGACAAACTTGTCCCCTAAATAGGAAAGCGCGCTCGTCGAGTTCCTCCGTGAGAACCGGGACATCTTCGCATGGCAGCCATCTGACATGACGGGTGTACCCAGGGAACTCGCCGAGCACGCTCTGCAGATAATTCCTGGCTCCAAGCCAGTAAGACAAGCCATGAGACGCTTCGGAGATGAAAAGCGCCGCGCCATAGCAAAGGAAATTTCCAAGCTGTTGAAAGCAGGCTTCATCAAGGAAGTGATCCATACTAAATGGGTGGCAAATCCGGTGCTAGTTCCTAAGAAAAACACAAAAGTTCTGCGCATGTGTGTAGATTACACTGGCCTGAACAAAGCGTGTCCAAAAGACCCTTTTCCCTTGCCTCGCATTGACCAAGTCATTGACTCGACGGCGGGATCGGAGCTGCTGTGTTTCTTAGATGCCTACTCAGGATACCACCAGATCAAGATGAAAAAGTCCGATCAGCTCGCTACATCGTTCGTAACACCTTATGGCACATATTGCTATGTCACAATGCCATTCGGTCTGAAAAACGCAGGAGCAACGTATCAGCGCACTATGCAAAAGTGCCTGGCGGATCAAATTGGACGAAACATCCACGCATACGTGGACGACATAGCGGTTATGTCTAAAAAGCAAGATGGCCTTATAGCGGATTTGCAAGAGACCTTTGACAATCTTAGGAAGTACAACATGATGCTTAACCCCACGAAGTGTGTCTTTGGGGTGCCAGCTGGACAACTTCTAGGATTCATCGTCTCCCACCGCGGAATTGAGGTTAACCCAGAGAATATCAAGGCAATCCTCGACATCTCCCGGCCCATAGATCTAAAAGATGTACAACGACTCACAGGCTGCATGGCAGCAGTGAGCAGATTCATCAGTCGTCTTGGCGAGAAGGCTTTGCCACTCTACAAGCTGATGAAGAAATCAGACGAATTCGTCTGGACCAACGAGGCAGACGCTGCACTTAAGGATCTGAAGAGAGTGTTATCCACTGCACCAGTCCTGGCGGCTCCCGAAGACCAGGAACCCATGTTACTATACATGGCGGCAACTAACATGGTGGTCAGCATCGTCATGGTGGTAGAGCGTAAGGAAGAAGCGCAAGAGTATGGCGTACAGCGACCAGTCTACTATGTCAGCGAGGTCCTGACGGAATCCAAGCAGCGCTACCCTCACTACCAAAAATTGGCATATAGAGTTTTCCTAGCTTCTCATAAGTTGAGGCATTACTTCTATGACCATAAGATCACAGTGGTGAGCAAAGCCCCACTGAAAGACATCATCAACAACAGCGACGCAACAGGACGAGTTGCGAAGTGGGGCATTGAATTGGCCTCTTTCGACATCGACTATAAGCCTCGCGCCGCCATCAAGTCTCAGGCTTTGGCGGAATTTATGGCGGATTGGAAGGAAGCGCAGGAAACTACGCCCATCCCAGAACCAGAGCATTGGGTGATGCACTTTGATGGCTCAAAGTTGCTACACGGCTCGGGGGCTGGAGTGACACTCAAATCTCCCAAGGGAGATGAGCTAAGCTATGTTCTCCAGATCCACTTCCCCACCACCAACAACATCGCGGAATATGAAGCTTTACTGCACGGGCTACGTGTCGCAAAGGAGATCGGCGTACAACACATCATGTGTTGTGGAGACTCTGACCTTGTGGCTCAACAGGTGGCTGGCACATACAAAGCTCGGAACGAAGTTATGGCGGCATATAGAGACGAAGTGGATGAGATGGCCAAAAGTTTCCTCGGCTACGACATAAAGCACGTACGACGAGAAGATAACATGGCGGCCGATACCTTGTGAAAACTAGGATCTAGCCGTAAGGCAGTTCTGCCAGGAGTATTCCTCGAGCATCTGCGCGTACCATCGGTAAAGATGGTGGATCCAGAAAACCCGGAACTAGCAAGCTCCCCCGTCATGGCGGTTTTGCCCAGCAATCCGCCATGGGCAGAGCCCAACCTGGAATTTCTGATAAACAAGAAGCTACCCGAAGACGAAGTCCAAAAAAGACAAATCGAGCGTAGAGCCAAAGCGTACACCATCATAGATGGCCAGCTCTACAAACGAAGCACCTCGGGAGTTTTCATGAAGTGCATATCCCAAGTGGATGGAATCGAAATACTAAAAGAGATCCACGAAGGCGAATGTGGGCATCACGCCGCCGCCAGATCCCTAGTAGCTAAAGCATTCCGCCATGGATTCTACTGGCCAACAGCCAAGGTAGATGCAGACCGTATTGTGGAGCTCTGCCACGGTTGCTAGATGTACTCCAAGCAAACCCATATGCCCGCCACATCACTGCATACAATTCCTATAACTTGGCCCTTTGCAGTCTGGGGGCTGGACATGGTGGGTCCGCTAAAAACAGCACCTTCGGGATTTACGCACCTCCTGGTAGCAGTAGACAAATTCACGAAGTGGGTGAAAGCTAAGCCCATCAGAAAACTTGATGGCAAAACTGCCCTCAAATTTGTCAAGGACATTGTGGTTAGATTCGGCATCCCACATAGCATCATCACCGATAATGCACTAATCTGTCTCAGGGAGAAGTTGAAGAATACTGCCATCACAACGGAATCCGCCTTGACCTAGCATCTGTGGCGCATCCACAGTCTAATGGCCAAGTTGAGCGGACCAACGGACTAATCATGTCAGGGATCAAGCCTCGCCTTGAAGCACCGCTACATAGAGCAGCTAGAGCCTGGGCAGAGGAGTTGCCATCTGTGCTGTGGAGTCTACGGACCACGCCAAACATATCAACTGGCCTTACCCCTTTCTTCTTAGTCTACGGAGCAGAGGCAATCTTGCCAAGTGATGTTCAGTACGATTCTCCAAGAGTCGAGGCCTACAAGGAAGAAGATGCAGAAGCGTCCAGACAACTATCTGTGGACCTGCTGGAAGAAGAACGAGACCTAGCAGCCCAGAGATCCGCCATCTACCAGCAGAATCTCCGCCGCTATCACAGCCAGCGAGTTCGCCAACGCTCGTTTAAAGAAGGTGACCTGGTGCTACGCCTCAAGCAGTAGAAATCCCACAAGCTATCCCCGCCTTGGGAAGGACCCTTCGTCATCAGCAAAGCTCTACTGAATAGTTCCTACTACCTCGTTGATATTCGCGAGCTAGATAAGCGACCAAGTAAGAAGCGCAAACGAAGAGACCCTGACGATATCTACGACGAGACAGATCGTCCATGGAACATCGCACAGCTACGTCCTTTCTACACTTAGCACTTCTCTAGCTATGTAATAGGCACCTCTATATGATCAATGAAATAAAGCATTTGGTTCACTCTTGATTTTTTCTGAGTCTTTTACCTCCTTTATTGTTCATTTAGATCGTATAGAACCTTTTTTGCGCAATTGTGCTTTGCACTTGCGTCTCTTTTAAATCCGCCATAAGCGGTCCGCGTAGCTTTTTTATGTTTAGATCTTCATTCGATGTTTTTTGTGTGGATTCCAGAGTAGTGACTTTTTGACGATCTAAGCCGCCATCTACTCAGGGTTTTGGACGGTTGCTATTAAGTATCGTCGCCCTATCGGATTGTTCGTGCGAAGATTTCGCCATCTCACGAAAAGTCAAGCACAGAGAGCCGGATGGCGGATCGCATAATCCTATGCGTGAATTTTTTTTTTCAAAGTGTTGTTTTTTGGGCATGTCAAAAACTGCAAGTTGCATAAAACTGAGCCTGGCAGTTCCTTCGCACAATAAAACCACTTCATAAAAAACTAGCTGCCAGAGTTCAAAAGCATTCCACTGATCCGCCACAAGCAGATCAGTCACAGTGCAGAAACATTCACACGCAGTTTAAGTTTAAATTACAGACCCACTCAGGGGCCGAATTGATGCAAAGTATTTTTTCCTGCCATATTGCAGGGCACGTCCTAAGAAGACGGCGGAACCTTGGAGGACACCTCGTCACCGCCATCACCACCGGCAGTAGCTGAGGAGGCTGATGCCGAAGCCTGGCTTGGCGACCCTGGCAGCTCGTATGCTTCATAGTATACGTTCAACTGAGTGCCAAGGGCACACAGTTGATCATATCCAAGCACGCTCTGCCGGATGGCGGCCTCGTCCACCGGCGCACCGTCCTCGCCGCTCTCCGGGATGCCAGAGGTGAGCAGGTCCAGGTCCATCTCGGGATAGTGGGCCTTCGCCAAGGTCAGAGCAGTCCTGGCACCACCCCGAGCAGAGGACTGCTTCCAGTACGCCATGAGCCCTGGCACCAGCAGCAGCTTCTGGGTAAGCGCAAGGGCGGAGAGGTTGGAAGAACCCGCTATCTGCAGGCTCCCGCACGCTTGGCGACCAGCGTTGAGAAGGCCATCAAGCTCCTTCTTCGCTGCGTCGGTGGCCATGCGCAAGCCTTCGGCGGTATCCGCCTCGCCCTGCCCCAAAGCGACTGCATAGCGGAAAAAGAAGATGCGTCACGCACGGCATAGCAGAAATTGAAAAACTTTACGTTATAAGAAGAAATGGTACCTAGCAAGGTGTCCTGGAAGTGATGGAGGAGCTCGTTAAAGCCTTCACGCCGCTTTTCAAAATAAGCAGCGGCTTTGCGGAGATCCTCTATCTCCTTGTCCTTCTTGAGGTTCTGGCGCTTCTGGTCCTTCAGCTGCTGTTCGAGGAGGGTCTTTGCGGCCAGAGATTTCTGGAGCTGCTGCTGCAGCCCATCCATCGCAATGGCGTGGCCCTTCTCCACCCCCTCAAGTGTGGACTTGAGCTTGGCAACATCTGCATGGCGGAAGTATCAGCACAGCTTTGATTGAATAAGCATAAGGGAATTAAAACTTGTTGAGTAAATTACCGCTATTCTCAAGCTGTTGCTGCAAGTCCGCCAAAAGAGCGCTTTTGGTTGCCAGCTCCTTCTCTTGCGAGCTAACAACCTGGACCAGGTCCTCTACCACCTTCTTGTAGTTCTAGGAAAATAATTTGAAGTGTTAGTCACTCTTAGAGCTTTATGCCGGATAAGTAATCTGCCATAACACTCGGGGGCTACTCACGATGATTTTTTAGTCACTCTCAGAGCATCATGATGGATATAATCCGCCATGATGCTC
Source organism: Dactylis glomerata (assembly GCA_007115705.1). Classification (NCBI taxonomy): domain Eukaryota; kingdom Viridiplantae; phylum Streptophyta; class Magnoliopsida; order Poales; family Poaceae; genus Dactylis; species Dactylis glomerata. The sequence goes on from QXEO01000186.1 coordinate 681,712, forward strand.
GGGGGCTACTTATGCTGATTTTTTGTCTTCCTAAGAGCTTTATGCCGGATGGTCATCCGCCATAACGCTCGGGGGCTACTCAGTATGAAATTTAAAAGTCCTCTATAGAGCACTGTGAACTACCAGCGCTCGAGGGCTATGCTATTCAAAAAATTACAGAGGTCACTCTTGAAGCTCCATAGCGGATCGAATTTAGAAATCCGCCATGGTGCTCGGGGGCTACTGGGAGTACATACCTTCTTCATAGTGGCTGTTTTCTCAACAAAAGCGGCAATGCCGCTGGACAGCTGGTTGCTGGCATCTTCCTGGCTGGAAATAAGATTGACGACCTCAAGTTGCTTTTGTCTCCAAAATAAACTGCCCCCCGTCGGAGCATCCGCCAACTGACCCTGAAACGAGCCAGAAGTCTTTTCGCTTTGGACGACATCATTAGCCACAGCTTCAGTCGTTGGGTTGGCTTCTGGCATTGGGTCAAACTGACCACCAGCATCCTCCATATCGATATCGATACGAGCGGAGGAGGGAGTTGGTATGTCAGGGGTGAGCGGAACAGCGGCAGGGGAGGGTTTGGCTCGCTTGGAGGACGGCTCCTTGACAGTAGGCTTCTTTCTTCTGAGGAAAGGAGGGTTAGAGATGGAAAGCAGCAACAATGAAGAAGGATGTCCAAAGGTTACCTTGACTTGGGCAGATTAATGGTAGCGGTATTCTCGGATGGCGTTTCTAACTCCGCCCTGCGTTGAGTTTCAAAACGACGGGAATCAACAGATTTCCCGCCACCACCGTGAGTTTTCCCACTTCCAGCCCGTTTCTTGGGAACCACCTTCTCCTGGGTCGTATGGGCTGTATCATCCACATTCCCCGCCATCTCCTCTTTGTTTCCGCTAGAGTGAACAACTTCCTCCTTAGCGGTAGATTTGAGGTTGGATCGGCGAAGGGGATGGGCAAAGTGAGCAGGACCAAGCGATTTGAGCTGATAAGAAGAAAAATGTTATGTATTATGAAATATAAAGGTATCATGCGGTACTATGGCGGAAAGGGAACTTACCAAAGGGCAGCTGCCATTCTCAAACATAGCCATGCCGAACTTCAAAGGTTTCTTCCTAGGAGACTTCATCAGGGAACGGATGCGCTTCTCGACGACTTTAGGATCCAGCTCTTGGTCCGAACAACGCATGCCATCATTTGCACCAGTATACTCATGCATCAGGCTGTCGCGGTGTTGAAGCGGCTGAATCCGCCGGGATATCCAGCAGTTGATGGTGTCGATCCCTTTCAAGCCATCCACACATAGCCTGGCAATCCGCCGAGCCAAGAGCTTGACATAGGGGGTGGCGGATTCGTCGTTGACAGCTGTCCAGGAGTCGCGAGATTCAGCAGCAACGTTCTTAAAGGGAGGAAGGCCGCGGGCTTGAGATGGCATGGGCTTATCCGCCATATAGAACCAGGACCCTCTCCATCCGATGGCAGAATCCAGAGGCATGATGAAAGGGTATTCCTTCGACCTTCGTGGAAGAAAGCAAACCGTTCCGTAGTTTCGAAGGGATCCGTCATCTTCGTAATTGGCCCGCACGGAGAAGAAAAGTTGGAAGAGGTCTACCCTAGGGCGGATCCCGAGGTATCCCTCAAAGCTGCGTAGCCCGCCACAGACACCAAGCTGTTTGGTGATATGTGGTGGAGCTGCAATCCGTAGAATTTCAGAAGATTAGTAAAGAAAAGAGATGGAGGCATACTGAGACCCCTCTCCACGTGAGATTTGAGCATCACGATCTCGGAGGGGTTAGGAATAGGCACTGGGGCCTTGAAGTCAGTCCGCCATCCAGATTCAGCTTGAGGAGCCACAGTACCCTCGCCTTCCATGGCTTGGACGTCAGAATCCTTAACATGGGATTTCTGCCAGTACCCATGGAGGTTCTGAGGAATCTGCTCTTCTTCATCCTCGGCACCTTCCTCCTCAGCTTCGCCATCCGCTTCCTTGTCTGCGGGATCATCTGCGTTGGCTCCCGCCATCTCCTCTTCGGCTTCGGACATGATGTCTTCTAGATCTAAATCCGCCATTACGGGATGTGCTCCCTGAACTGACTGTTGCAGGGGGGAATCTTCCTCCTCAGCCTCGGAATGGTGATGGGAAGGTGATCCGGGGTTCATGGCGCTGAACAAAAGATTCCGCTATGAAATCCTCGAAGTGCCTGAGCAAGCTATTCCGGCGGGAAACGTCGCCGGCGGTGAGGATTTTCCGCGGTGGCTCGTCGGAGACGATGGAGCTCTCATGGCGGCGCTGAAGAGAGAGAAAGCGACGGGGCGAATGAGAGGTAAACCGGCCGGGGGTGAGAGGCCGGGGTATATATAGACCCCGGGCCTTGAGATTCGTGCCCGCCATCACCACCGCTCGTCCCGATCGCAGAAACCCTAATCCGGTGACACGTGTCCAGGGGTAAAAAGTAACTTGGCGAAAACAGTGCATGCACTGTAAATCTTGCCCTAGAAGGAACTACGTACCGGAATTTATGGCGGATTTCCACGGTATGATCCAATGGATCCCAAAAATCTCGCTAAGATAACTACGTCGCTTGATCCGTTATTTACGGCGGATTAATAGATAGAAGAAGGAACATCAAGATGACCGTCATCCCAGCGCAGAAGGGAAGAAGAGCTATGGCGGAAGTATTTCACCAAGAACATGCATGGCGGATGTAGATGGTAATCTTGAAGTTTCCTGGGGGCTACTGTTGGGGATATACCAAATAGGTATACCAGCGACGTAGTCCTAAATCAGCAAGCCAGGGTGGCCCATCAGGGGTGGTATGGCGCATTCGCCATACCGAGCGGCCCAGTTGCTGAAGTTGCCACGGCGGCACTGGATGCAGGCGCTTATGGCGGATCCTTAGACAGGCCCATGGCGGATTACTGACGACAGGCCCATGGCGGATCCGGAGACGGCCCATGGCGAGTTACCTTGACGTACACGCATAGGACTTAGTCTAGGACTCCAAGTTGTATCCGCTCCGGTACCAACGTGTAGCCCACGCCAGGCGCCTTTATAAGCCCGGCGTGGAGCAGCCCTTGAGGCACGTTCTAGTCATACGGCCAATCGCATAGCGAAACAGCCAACCTCATCATTGTAATCGAGCACTTGTTGCCATATATTGAATTATAGCAGCACGTAGGATCTCGCCACCGTCGCGGGATCTGAAGCTGGGTAAACTCGTGCTACCACCGTCCTGGATCGCTCCTCCGTGTTCACCCCCTTCCACAAACCGTCATACCCCTACCTCTATGGCAGATCTGTTGACGAAACCACGACAGGGATGCTACTGAATCTGAGCTGATTGCTATCGAGGAGGAAGTTTTTTTTTTGAAACAAGGCAAAAGATTTGCCATTTTCAATTAATTAAGAGGGAGTTTTAGAGGTCTTACAAACACATCGGGACTTGAAAAGACCAAGCCCCCCCATATTACAAAAGCCTACTCTCGCGGTATTACAATACTCAAGGCCGTAGCCCCGGCCATACCCCAAACTACCGCTTCCTCTTTAATCTTTTCGATGACCATCATTGTAGTAGAGGCGCCGTTTCTAAAAACTCTAGCGTTTCGCTCTTTCCAAACTTCCCAAGCCACCAACAAAGAGAGAGTCGCCATTGCTTTCCTCGATTGCCCTTGTTTGTGAACCGCTTCACTCCACCACTCCTTGACATTGCTCATGCCATTCCAACTTGTTGGGTCGACGTCATTGAGGGATAACCAATTCTTCACATGTGTGCACACACGAAGGGTAAATGAGCACTTGAAGAGGAGGTGTGAAGCGGTTTCTTGATGTTGGTTGCAAAGCTTGCAAATTCTACAATTTGGCCAACCTCTCTTTTGAAGTCTATCCACCGTCCAAACTCTATTTTGAATTACCAACTGATATCCCACAAGTATAGGGGATCATGTGTAGCCTTTTCGATAAGTAAGAGTGTCGAACCCAACGAGGAGCTAAAGGTAGGATAAATGTTCTCTCAAGTTCTATCAACCACTGATACAACTCTACGCACACTAAACGTTTGCATTATCTAGAAAATAAAACTAGAGCAACAATACGGGTATGAGAGGTAGCTTTGCAAGATAATAAATACAAGAAAGTAATTGTTAGTGCTGCAGCAATAAAATATACTAAGTAACCATAAACTAACAGTACCATGAGTGTGAAATAGTGGTGGTAATTGTGGCGGCTTTGTCCAAGTTTAATTAGCGAAATCGGGTTCATTATCTTCGATGCAGTTTTCTATGTGAGAGAGGCTAAATATACATGCACTTCACTACTTGGAAATACAAGTACTATATGATCGGATTGTTAGCAAGCATCCACAAATACTAACAATGCATTAAGGTTTCTCCAACCATAGCCTTAAGTTAATGGTCCTCTTACTTCCATACGTGCAACGTTCCGATTCGCGTCCTCAGGTTTCTGTCACTCCGGCAGAACCACCCCCTTCCTTTTGCACATACTACTAACCCTAAGATGTTTAATCCATGCACGCATAAATATAATGGACACCAAATGACAGTACCATATCAACATATAACTCTAATGAACCAAAGACATTCAACAAATCAATCTAAGAACAAATAAACTATGCAAACATGACATAGATTATAGGATAAATATTATGGCATCAAACACCATGTATACATAGGACAGTACATAGGTGTGTGGGAGGATGAACCACTGCATAATAGGAGGAGTTGGTAATGGAGATAGCGATGAAGATGGCGGAGATGAGCAGCGAGGGGCGCGGGCGGCACGGCGGCGGCGTGGGGGACTCCCCCGCCGCCGGCATCATGGGGAAGCGCCGCCCCTTAGCCCCCTTCCTTCATGGCTTTTTGGGAGCCCTCCCCCATGGAGATGGGATCCATGGGGGAGGCGAAAACGTGGCTCTGGTGGCTGCAAATTCGTGGGTGGAGGTGTCTCCCACGAGTTAGGTTTCCTCCCCTTATATAGCTTCTTGGATTTTCGTCTCCCCATCTTGGGCCGCACTAGATCGGGCCTAACTCGGCCGTTCGGACTCGGAATCAGGCGAATTTTATGTCCAGAACGTTTGCCGTGAAATTCCCTACAACTTTGTAGTTGAAGAGTTTTCCGTTTGACGCCGTCTTCGACCCGTAACGTGACCATCTTTGAAAAGAGTTCTGGCACACATTTCAGGAAAGTCCCAATTTGACTCCAACAAGGTTTCCACTTGTATTCTTGGTAATTCCTACACATCAAAGTGTAAAACAAGAACATTGTGCACTTTTGCAACTATTGGTGTAGATAAAATATATAACAATTGGTGTAAAACAAGCATGGAGTATCAAAAATTATAGATATGTTTGCAACGTATCAACATCCCCAAGCTTCACTCCTGCTCGTCCTCGAGTAGGTAAGTGGCAAACAAAAGAATAATTTTTGAGATGACATGCACCATCACAATCTTGATCATCTATATAAGCAATGAGTGCTGGGATCAAATAACTTAGAACATGGGCATAAGAGACATAATCTTGACAATAAAAACTTAGCAACCATGTTGTAACATGAAAAGAAACACAAACGAAAGATCATGAACAATGAAACAATGAAAGTCAAACGTGTGTTCAAATAATATGGAAAAATACAGCAAATGGTTTTCAGCTTGTCCTTCATAGAATAGCAAAACATAAATGCATAGGACACCTTCAAGTTTAAGAGGGCGACTAGATACAAATAATTTAAGAACAAGTGAAACCATAATCATGAATCAATAAATGAAAAACTTTGGTACTATGCATATTAAACTCAGAATGGCAACTATGCTCTCTTATATGGTGCATAACGGTAGAAGGTGGTGACTCAACATAAAAATAAAAGAAAGGCCCTTCGCAGAGGGAAGCAGTGATTAAACATGTGCTAGAGCTTTTCATTTGTAAAACAGAGAGATAAAAACCGGGTTTTGAGAGGTGGTTGTCTTTGTCAACGACTGGAAATGGGGTTCTTACTATCTTCCATACAAAAATAAGCAAGTTTTTGAGAGAGAGAGAGAGAGAGATTGGCACTTTGGTGCTCTTTTATAAAGCTTGGCACTCCTCCCCACCTTTTTTTCCTTTCACAAACCATGGCTAACCGATTCCATCGGGTGCCCACCAACATTCACATACCATGGAGGAGTGCCTTTTTTTCTTTTCTTTTTTTTCTTTTTTTTCTTTTTGGAATAGAACAATATGGAAGATAGCAAATCCGACCACTACGTCCCCATGAGCTGAAAACAGTGTCACAAAATGAGAAGTATTTTGAAGGTTTTTTTGAAAGGTAGCACATAAAATTTTACTTGGAATGGCTTGCAAATACCATGCATAGGAATTTATAGTGGACACATTGGAATAACTTAGTTTTTGGGAGTTGGATGCACGAGTAGAGCTCATACTCAGTACAAAATGAGGGCTAGCAAAAGACTGGGAGCAATCAACTAAGAGAGCAATAACGGCCATAATCATGCATAGCGACAAAACATCATTAAAAGAAACATAAAATGACATCACAAGTCAAAAACCAAATGATCATAAAGGCTTATGGAGACTTTGTAAGAGTCAAACATGTTGTAAGCATGCGCCAAGTCAACCCAAATAAAGCATCAAGGAGAAAACCAAATAAATGCTTCCATATAATAAAAACAACGCATGATTTTTTCAAAGGCTCATTAAGCAATCTCAGTCATTTGAGACAAGTCATGCTACAGCAAAAACTACTAAGCATACTATCAAAACGACATCAAGCATGGCATGAAAAAGTCTAAGCCATAGTCTAAACAAGCCCCTTTTTGTACCACTTTTTTGCATGAAACTTTTTCTCTTTTCCAACACCATTAAAACCTTTTTGAGACAACTCTTTTGATGAAAACCAATATAGACCAGTGGTCTAAATACACCTTGATACAAAGATAAAACAAGATCTGAACAAAAATCAAGGCGAAAAATGAAAGCCAAACGCAGTTCTAGAAAAAGAGAACACTCATTGAACGATAATAGTGAAAACTAGAGTGTTCTTGGCAATGAAAAACGAAGTATATCTCCTCCAAAAGAAATTTGTTGGAGTCCAATCATTTATTGCAGCAAACAAAACAAAAGAAAACTGAAAGCAAAAGTAAAGACGCTCCAAGAAAAACGCCGATGAAGAAGGGGTGCCTCGGGGGCATCCCCAAGCTTTGACGCTTGTACCTCTTGGATATTTCTTGGGGTGACATTGGCATCCCCAAGCTTGAGGTTTTGTCCATTCTTCATCTCATCTCATCATTCTCCAATCCCTAGACTTGAAAACTTCCTTCATACAAAACTTCACACAATTCTATTAGCAACATTAGCATAAACATAATAGTAAATCAACCCTTTTTGGTTCATTTTCAAACTCAAAATCACCACATATAAAGCATATACTACGGTAGCAACTTCCTCAAAAGTTCCGTGATCAAAAGAACTCAAAAAGAAAGCGATCGAGAGGCAAACACAAATAGTGGCAGAAGTCTGTCAAAACAGAACAGCTGACAAAGGTCGAATTTTTTGAGGACCTTCTGTTGCTCAAATCGAAAAGTGCAAAACTAATGAATGTTTGGATATAACCTGGGGCATATGCTCAAGAAATTTCAGATCAAAAATATATTCTGAGAATTTTCATGAATTTGTACGGTGCAGCGCAAAAATCTATTTTAGGACAGCAACTTCCCCAAATCTTACCTCCCTCAAATTAGAGGTTCTTCTTGGCACAAATACGAAATAAAAATGATAAGGAGTGGTCATTACATTAGTAATAACTTCCAAGACTCAAATAAAAGAAAAATTACTGAAAGAAAACATAGGTTATCTCCCAAGAGTGCTTTTCTTTAACGCCTTTCAGCTAGGCACAAAATAGAGAACCAAACAAAGAAGCAAAACAAAAGGAACTATTTTTGTTGTTTTCAAATGATAAGTGAAAGTAAAGAAGCAATAAGAACGAAATAAAGAGCCTAATAAAACTAAAGAAGATAAAACCAAGACATATAAAAGCAGCTATAATACAAGTTAACACAGTACATATCATGTGGATGGGTAATATAGAGTATGAAGGAGACAACCTCATGTTAGTTGATGAATAGGGGGATGACTCGGGCATCCCCAAGCTTAGATGATTGTATCTTCTTGAATATGTTCTTTGGATGCACCAAAACATCCCCAAGCTTGAGCTCTTTGATGACCCACAAGTATAGGGGGTGTATCATAGTACTTTCGATAAATAAGAGTGTCGAACCCAACGAGGAGCAGAAGGTGTTGACAAGTGGTTTTGATCAAGGATTCACTGTAAATACTAGCAAACGGGTTTTCAGGGGTATTTGGTAATGCAAATAAATAAAGTGTGAATAAATAAAAGATAGTAATAATAATTGCTACAAGTGGCCCAATCCTTTCTAGAGAAAAGGACAAGCCGGTTGTGTAACTTATGATGACCAAACGTTCTCGAGGACACACGGGAGTTTCTGTCAAGTGCTTTCGCTTCCTGCTACTAAATAATCTTTATTGGTTTGATAAGTGTTATGGGGGTGAACCTATGCTAGCGCACTACCCTTACTAGGATAAATACACACTTGTGATTATACCCCTTGCAAGCATCCGCAACTACAAGAAAGTAATTAAGATAAATCTAACCACAGCCTTAAACTCTAAGATCCTATGCTCCCTGGTGCAATGGTTTCCCAACGGAGGTTTAGGTTTCTGTCACTCCAGCAACCCCACAATTGGTAGCCAAATACACAATGCATCTCACTAGGCCCATAAATGGTGAAGTATCATGTAGTCGACGTTCACATGACACCACTAGTGAAATAGCACCACAACAAATAAATATCAAACCATTAAATATTACTCAACATAATTCCACTACTAACAACTTGACTTCTCCCATGTCCTCAAGAACTAAATGAACTACTCACAAGACATCATATGGATCATGATCAGAGGTGAAATAATGGTAAATAACAATCTGAACATAAACCTTAATTCAACGGTTCCACTCAATAGCATCAACCACAAGAGTAATCAACACCGGGAAAGTTTCCCCTAAGAATTTGACAAGATTCAACCCAAGATGTTACAGCGGGATGGCGTGGTGATGGTGAAGATGAAGGTGCTGGTGATGAGGATGATGATGATCCCGATGAAGTCCAGCGCAATGATGATGACGATGGCGATGATCTCCCCTCTCCAGGAAGGAATTTCCCTGGCAGATTTCTGCCTGCCGGAGAGCTTTTCTCTCTCTGGTGTTTTCCGCCCCGCAGAGGCGGCGGTGTCTATCTCTGAGCCCCCCTCTTGACTTAGGTTTTCGGGGACGATGAAATACGTGAAGGAGCGATGGCAGTAGTGGACCAGGGCGGCCTCACCACAGGCCGGCGCGGCCAGGGGTGGGCCCATGCCCCCTGTGGGTGAGCCCACCCTGTGGCCCCTCTCGCCTCCTTCTTCTGGCTTCTTCAGTCTTCTGGCAAAATATAACTTTTTGGTATTTTTCTGGAATTTCCCGATCTTCCAAAACATGGTGTCTTGATGGTCCCTTTTCCAGCAGAATCCTGACTCCGGCAGCAAATCCTCCAATGATCATCAAACATGTAAAAATAGAGGAAACAACATAAGTATCATCTCTAAATGTGAAATATATCAATAAATAATAGTAAATTATGATACAAAATAGTGATGCAAAATGGACGTATCAACCCCCCCAAGCTTAGACCTTGCTTGTCCCCAAGCGAAAGCTGAACTCGGTAAACATGACCACAGGTTTATGGAGTGAAGTGTTGATAATCAAAATACGGACAAGAAGCATCACATTCACCAAGGCACAAATTATAATAGACAGCAACTTCCCTTTATATGATGTAGACTTGTAATAAGTAATAGGGAATCAAAAATAAAGATGCACAAGGTAAACTATAATTGGTGATGGCAAACCTTAGTTCTTGGTCAGAGAACAATGAACAAACTATACTTGCTTTTGAATGGAGCCTTTTAAAACAGAGCTAATATAGCAAAAACATATGCTCAACGAAACAAACTTTTTGCAATCATAGAAAGCTTTCAAATATATATTCCTTCAGATAAAAGCATTGTACTAAACAAAAGAAGTTAGTAAACATAATTGAACGGATCAACATATGGATGAGTGAAACATAACAACTCAAATGCTTGCTTGAGATAGAAGGGAATAGGTTGACTCAACATAAAAGTAAAAGATAGGCCCTTCGCAGAGGGAAGCAGGGATTAAACATGTGCTAGAGATTTTCATTTGTAAAACAGAGGTAAAAGTTATTTTGAGAGGTGGTTGCTTTTATCAATGACTAGCAACGGAGTTCTTGATATCTTCTATACTAAACAAGTGAGAGCGGTTCCGAGATGTTGATTAATTGGCACAATTGTGCTCTTTTATAGCTTGGCACTCCTCCCCACCTTTTCCTTTCTCAAACCATGGCTAACCGATTCAATCGGGTGCCCACCAACTTTCACAAACCATGGAGGAGTGCCTTTTTCTTTTCTTTCTTTTTGAGATTACAATGGTCTGACCAGCTCCCTTGCAAAATTAATGACGAGCAGATGAAGCTGCCTAGTCGAGGGGTACTTAATTTAGTATGGAAGATAACAAACCCATCCACTACGTCCTCATGAGCTAAAAACAGTGGCACAAAATGAGAAGTAGTTGATGGTTTTTGAAAGGTAGCACATGAAAATTTACTTGGAATGGCTTAAAATACCATGCATAGGAATTTATAGTGGACCCTTTGGAAGTAACTTGGTTTTTGGGAGTTGGATGCACGAGAAGTATTTCCTCTCAGTACAGGTTTTTGGCTAGCAAGGCTGGGTAGCAAGCATAAGAGTTGCATGAAACAAACAAACATACATATAATAGGAACAATCATGCAAACTTCCTTGAAAGTACAACGATTTTAACTTGAGAATACTAATGCTTATGAACCAAACATGAAGGAAAACTGAAGTGATGTAACTACTAGCACTTATTTCTTCTTTTCTACTCAAACCTCAAGGTAATGTTGCTACTGACCAAGCTAAGTTTGCCAAAACCAACTAAATTTACTCATGCTCCCAAAGTGATACCAATACTAATCAACAAGACTAATCATATAAGAAACATTGCAAACTAAAATAAAGTGTGCGGAAAGTAAACAATAAAACTTCTCATTAATATTTCATTACCGCAACTCACACCAAGGGATACATAGATAACCAACTAAGGAGGATACTTCCACACTGCAAACTATTCTATAAGATAACTTCTCTATTCATGATATGACTCTACTTGAAAAGTAAATGAGTAAAAGATAATGATGTGATACCACGGCACTCCCCCAAGCTTGGACAAGCCAAGGGGATGCCAATACCTATGACGAATTACTCCTTCGGCGGTGGTGGTGAGATCATCCTTGGACCAAGTAAAAGTTCCAGCATCCTACAAAGCCTGAGATTCTCTTCTTGAAGTATATGTATCTCCCTCTCCAGAACTCGGTATTGGGTACAAAGCTTATCAGTGACCAACATACCCTCTTTTATTACAGGCATGAAATTTAGATCCAAGACTGGTAGTGTTGGTCCCTGCATATTATGAGAAAAGGCACGTCCAGCGTTCATTGATCCTACGAAAGTAGGGTCTCTCGCCCTTGATCCTCCAGCCACCTGTTCTTCCTTCAGCTTGCTGTCTTGGTGATCCTCTTCCATAGGCTTTTTGCCCTTGTCGTCGCTTGAAGGAGCCATGGTGCTCCCAAAACTGAGATCAACTCCTGACAAAAATAGCTCGACACGAAAACACGATGAAAAAATGATATACAGACCTCGGGCAATCCGGAGGGTTATATAGGCGAAAATTAAATATCGAAACAAAATCATAGGAGGAAACCGGGCTCCGAGGTGGTCTCACCACAGGGCGGCGTGGCCTAGAGTGGGCCCGCGCCCCCTAGTGGTGAGGAGCCACCGGACTCCGTCTCCTGCCCGTTTCGTCTCGCGGTTTTTCATATTTAATAAAAACAACAAAAATATTAATGGAAAAGTTTAACGCGAACCTTTTCTGACTAGAACTGTTACCTATTCGAAAACGAATTCTGCAGATTCCTGCATATTGTCCTGGATGAATTCTTCCGGAGAAATCGTTTGAATAACATCAACATCTTCATTATATGAATCTCCAGCAATATAATGTTTGAGTCTTTGCCCATTCACCACTTGACAAGGGTATAGATAATAGAGCCCATCAGTTAAGTACCCCTGAGGCCCATTAAGCTAGGCCCAATTGTAATACTAGTCAAAATACGAGTTCAAGTCGTATGTCGATATTGTAATCTGTATCGGATCCCACCCGATCCTTGAGACCTGGCCACCTATATATAGGGGCCAGGAGGGGACGGTGTGGGACAGATTGAAAGCAAGCCAGGTTCTACACCCACGTTTACTTTCATAGCCACCTTGTTTGACTGAATTTACCTTCGAGTTCATCCGACACCCTATCTCCCGATCCTAAGTCCTTCATCTAGGACATTTGTCGAGTTTAACCCTTGTCAATTGGCGCCGACCGTGGGGACTCTGGGCGTTGGAATCATGAATTCGACGGCTTTTTCACTTTTAGCCAATAGCAATCCAGAAGTCGACAAAAATCAAGAGATGGAATTGACGTTCGGAAGTCTAAGCTTCTACATCGGACCTTCGGGTTCAACTCGCCTTACGGATCCGACGAAATCAGTTCTATCGGCGGGCAAAACAGAGAGAATCACAGCATCTGGATCATCTGTAGGCTCTTCTAGCGAGGCAAACTCGCCAGTCAGCTTAGCAGCAATAGAAAATTTGCAGGAAAAAATCGAGGAACCCGACGAAACCGGGCAAAAGACCATTGTGGAAGCAGCAGTGGACAAATCAAGGGATATCGCCAGCAGAAGCAACAGCGTCTCCAGGAGCATACACCAATTATGTGTTATCATCACTGAAGCAGAAGAAGAAGAAAACAATCACGCTGGCAACAAGGAGGTCGACATGCAAGTTGACAAGATAAGGCGCAATGGTAAGAAAGAGAAGGAGAAAGTGCATGTTTTGGCCGGAGAGTGGAAATGATCATGACAGCTGATACGTCTCAAAAGTATCTATAATTTTTGATGCTCCATGCTTGTTTTTACACCATTTGCCTTGTGTTTCGTTACACTTCGTGGCGTTTTTATGCGATTTCCGGAACTAACCTATTGACAAGATGCCACAGTGTCAGTTCCCTGTTTTCTGCGGTTTTTGTGTTTCAGAAAAGCTACATAGGAAATATTCTCGGAATTGGACGAAACAAGTTCTAGAAGTCTTATTTTTCCCGGAAGAGTACCGAACACCGAAAGAGAGCCAGAGGGGGGCCAGAGGCCGCCCACACAACAGGGGGGCGCGGCCCAGCCCCTGGCCGCGCCCACCCATTGTGAGGGCGCCCTGGCAGCCCCCTGATGACGCCCCTTCGCCTATATAAAGCCTCGGGACGGAAAACCCTAGGGGAATCGGCATTTTTCCCAAAATATTTCCGCAGCGCCACCGCCGTCGAAGACAAATTTCGGGGGACAGAAGTCTCTGTTCCGGCAACCTGCCGAGACGGGGAAGTGCCCCCAGAGCCATCTCCATCGGTCTCCATCGCCATCTCCGCCGTCTCCATCGACCTCACCGCCATCTCCATCAACCTTGCTGTCTCCTATGATGAGGAGGGAGTAGTTCTCCCCCGGGGCTGAGGGCTCTACCGGTAGCTATGTGGTTCACCTCTCTCTCCCATGATGTGATCTTTATGTGATCGTGAGCTTTGTATCTAGTTGAATTGGTAGATGTTATTATTCAGATATTATGCTACTCCTATGCTTTATTATTATACTCTCCGGAGATACCTCGTATCATGGTGTAAAGGTGTGCATCATGTGTATCTTTTTGGTTAATGTCTCTATGAAATGTTGGTGTTTGTTGAAACCATCTAGTGAGTTCAAGGTGATAGTGTGGGACAATCTAGTTTGGGTACATACGGACTTTGAGGAGTGCTTCGTAGCCCTACGCATGATTAGTGTATGTTTTCCATTGGAGAATTGTTTTGAATTGCATGTTGATGATAGTATCTATTGGTTCAATTATGTTATATTTGTTGGGAGTGTGTCCACTAGTGAAAGTATGATCCTAGGCCTTGTTTCCAAGCTTTGCACACCGTTTACTTCCTGTTTTGTTACATGTTTGCTTGCTGCCATTTTTATTTCAGATCGTGTTTACTACTTATAATCATCACAACTACTTGTATTTCACTATCTCTTCGCCGAACTAGTGCACCTATACATCTCACAAGTGTATTGGGTGTGTTGGGGACACAAGAGACTTTCTGTATCATAATTGTAGGGTTGCTTGAGAGGGATAACTTTGACCTCTTCCTCCCTGAGTTCGATAAACCTTGGGTGATCCACTTAAGGGAAACTTGCTGCTGCTCTACAAACCTCTGCACTTGGAGGCCCAACACTGTCTACAAGAACAGACGCGTGCGTAGACATCAACAGCTATCAACCACAGGACTGATGTACCCGCAAATTCAAGAAGAGAAGTTTTAATGGGATACCAATACGCGCTACACCAGCGCAAAAAGAAGTTAAGGCAGGAAAGAGACATGATCATGAGAAGCCCGGATTACAACAGCACACCAAGTGAAGGATATTGGAGTGAATATAGCAATTCATCAGAGTCTAGCATGGAGAGACAAAGAGACCCAAAGCACAACAGGAGGACAACAGCACAGATAAGAGAGGAGAGCTATGCGAAAAGTCAAAGCCCGCAGTAGTCAGAAGAAGAAGAAGAAGATTTCGTTCAAAAAACACCAGAAGTAGCATTGGTAGCAGCACAGGCGTACCTACTAACCACACAACCAGAGCCTGGGGACCCACGAGAGCACATGCATCAGGCCGCAATACGAAGTCTCGGGTTGGTAGAAGACAAACTAATGGGAAAACTTCCAGAGGAAAAAGTGACACGTGGAAAAGAAAGGCGAAAATAAGAATTCAAGCACAAATCCTCACGAAACGAACCCAATGATTCATCAGAAGATGAGAAGCGACAAAAAAGGAGGGAGGACGCAAGGAACATAATAGCACAAGCACGAGTAAACAACTCGCGCTATGCGTGGAGAGAGGAAAACTACAAAGACGATGAAAAAGAGATGGGCGCGTTATGTTTTACCCGTAGGGTTCGCAAAACGCGGGTACCCAAAGGTTTCAAACTGCCACATGATCAAGAAAAGTATGACGGGTCGCAGGAGCCTACTCTATGGCTGTTAGATTGCCTGCAAGCAGTACAGATACTCGGAGGAACAAGAGTAACAGCCATGCAAAGTTTGCAGTTACACCTCACTGGCGCAGCGCGGTCCTGGTTAAATACCTTACCCAACGATTCCATCGGAAGTTGGGGGGAGTTAGAGAGTCAATTCGCAAGAAATTTTCGCTCAACATATAAGCGACCAGCATCACTGGAGGAAGTCATATCGTGCGTACAAAAAAGAGACAAAACCCAACGCTCTTATATACAACGCTAGAGTGTAATCAAAAATTCAGCAGAAGACGTCTCCGATGAAAGAGCAATAGACTGCTTTTTCGAGTGGCCTTCGTCGTTTGGACCTAGTGGAAGAAATAGGGAGAACAAGGCCAAGGACAGTGTCTGAGCTAATGGAAGTAGCCAACAGATTTGCCAATGGAGAAGACGTGTATAACAATAAAAGGGGGCGTTCACCAGAAGTCGACAAAACAAGTAGAGAAAGGCGACGATACCGCAACGGCGACAACCATGGAAGGCAAAATCAAATAGCCGCGGGATATGACAGAAGGAATGAGGAAGACTACGAAAGCAAAGAGTTTCAAGCAAGAGATAATAGGGGAAAGGAGAAATCAAGGTACTCGGGTCCCTCTGCAGAAGATATGCTGTATGGTCCTTGTCGCATCCATTATGCGTACCTGGACGGGAAAAGAGTCTTCAACCATCAGATGAAGGATTGCAGAACCTTCCTAAGATTGCAAAACGCCATGGATTCAAGCCAAGGAACACGACAGGGAGGAAAAAGCATGAGTCAAGGATATCAAATGCAGCGACTCACAAAACAACTGGAGTCAAAGGTATATATATCAGCAATGATTCAACCAGTACCAAAGTCAAAGAAAGAAAGGTAGAGCATATCCAGACAGGTAAACCTGGCAATATCATCACCACCAGCTACTACAGAGTATCTAAGGTGGTCCGATCAACCGGTTAGATTTAGCAAAGCAGACCACCCAAGGAAAGTTCCCAGGCCAGGGCACGCACCAATGGTACTAAAGGCGCAAATAGGGGATATGACATCGGAAGAGTATTCATGGATGCAGGAAGCGGCATAAACCTGATATATGCAAGAACTATGATGGCAATGTGCATTTCACTGGAAAGTCTAAAGCCAACAGATTGTTCTTTCCATGGAATAGTACCAGGAAGCGCAAATTACCCTCTCAGGAAAATAGAACTCGACGTTTGCTTTGGCGGCAGCAGCAATTACCGCAGAGAAAAGTTGGAGTTCGAAGTTATGGATTGGCCTTCATAATATCATGCAATCCTGGGACGCCCAGCATTTGCAAAATTCATGGCAGTACCTCATTACGCGTATCTTACACTCAAGATCCCAGGACCCAAAGGAACAATCACGGTGTAGGGCAGCTTTGAAGTATCCAACACCTGTGACAAAGAATTCAATAGACTGGCGCAAACCTTCGGCATGACAGCGGAATACGCGAGACTAAAAGGCGAAACTGACCACAATGTGCTACCCGACGTCGGGCGATCCCTGCCAGAGAAGGCTTTTGATGCAACTCAAGACTCGAAGAAAATCCAGGTCCACCCTACGGACCCGAACAAGACTACCTCTATAGCAGTAAACCTGGATCTCGCATAGGAAAGCGCGCTCGTCGAGTTCCTCCATGAGCGTTGGGAAATCTTCGCCTGGTGTCCTTCGAACATGCCAGGGGTTCCCAGGGAACTCGTCGAGCACACACTAAACGTTGATCCCAAAGCGAAACCAGTCAAACAACCGTTGACGAGATTCGATGAACCCAAAAGGAAAGCAATAGCATCCGAGCTACACAGACTAAAAAACGCAGGGTTCATCCGAGAAATCAAAGCATCGACTTGGGTACCTAATCCAGTTATAGTCCCCAATAAAAACACAGATGTGCAAAGAGTGTGTGTCGACTACACATCTCTCAACAAGCATTGTCCAAAGGATCCCTTCCCTCTACCTCGCATTGATCAGATTATTGACTCAACAGTAGGGTGCGCAAGGCTTTCCTTCCTGGATGCATACTCTGGCTACAACCAGATAAAGTTAAAGAAAGAAGACAAGGAAAAAACAGCTTTCATAACACCTTACGGCGTGTTCTGCTACCAAGTCATGCATTTTGGCCTAAAAACGCAGGAGCAACCTACCAGAGGATGATGCAAAACTGCCTCAGAAGTAAAATAGGACGAAACATCCAAGTCTACATCGACGATGTGGTCATTACAACAAGAGAAGAGGAGTCCTTAATCAGTGATTTAGCAGAAACCTTCGACAACTTAAACAGGTACAAGCTCAAGCTCAACCCGACAAAATGTTCTTTTGGGGTATCTGTAGGACAACTCCTAGGGTTCCTAGTATCTGCAAGAGGAATAGAAGCAAATCCAGAAAAGATCCAAGCAATATTAATAATGGGCAAGCCCACAAAGTTGCACGATGTACAGAAGCTCGCAGGACACGTTGCGGCACTAAGTCGATTCGTCGCAAGACTAGGGGAAAAAGCCCTTCCCTTCTATGCATTGATGAAAAAATCAGACGATAAATTTGAGTGGACAGAACAAGCAAACATAGCTTTTGCACAACTAAAAAAAGTGCTTTCCACACCGCCGGTGTTGGCCGCACCAAAGGAAAAAGAGCCATTATTACTCTATATTGCAGCAACACATCAGGTGGTAAGCACAGTATATGGTAGTCGAAAGAAGTGAAGAAGGGAAAACCCATGGAGTTTAGCGGCCAGTATATTTCGTCAGCAAGGTACTATCTCCAACAAAGCAAAGGTACCCGCACTACCAGAAACTTGCATACAGCGTATTCACAACAGCACAGAAACTATGGCAACATTTTGCGGTACACCCAATCATAGTAGTCAACGAAGCACCACTATCCAACATATTGAACAACCCTTCAGCAACAGGGCATGTCTCCTTATGGGGAATTGAGTTATCACCCCTGGACATCATGTACGAAAAGCGAAAGGCGATCAAATCACAAGTTTTACCAAACTTTACAGCAGAGTAGCTGGAGTTACAAAATACAGGACCACCAGATCTATCAACTGTATGGACAATGTACTTTGATGGGTCAAAAAGGGTCCAAGGCGCAGGAGCAGGAGTAGTCCTAATATCGCCACAAGGCGACAAGTTGAAATATGTGCTAAGGATGAGTTTTCCTCAAGCTTCTAATAATGAAGCCGAATACGAGGCACTACTCCATGGGATGAAAATGGCCAAATCATGTGGAGCAACTCGACTGAAATTTTTTGGAGATTCAAATCTTGTCGTCCAACAAGTGATGAACAAGTGTGATGCCATAAGTGACAATATGACAGCATACAGGAATCTATATTATTATCTCAAAGGAACATTTGATGGATGCGAAGTTTCGCATGTCAGCAGAGCAAGCAACGAGGAAGCCGACAATTTAGTAAATATTGGGTCCCAGTGTTTACCCGTACCACAAGGAGTTTTTTGGGAGGAAATCATAGAAAGATCAATAAAAAGCACCAAAGTCTCGACTACAGGAGAGCAAGCCCAGCACCAAGCAACAGGCTTGGGGGCTGGTAGCAGCGGGACAACTGAACCCGAAGAAGTCATGATGATCGAGGAAACTTGGATGCAACCATACTTGGCGTACATGGTAAACAAAACACTACCCAAAGATACAGTACAGGCGAAAAGGATAATACAACGATCCAAGGCTTTCGTCGTGCTGCAAGGAAAACTATACAAAAGAAGTATAACAGGCGTCTTACAACGGTGCGTCACCCCTCAAGAAGGGCAAGAGATCTTAAGAGACATCCACGCAGGAGTATGTGGCCATCACGCTAGCGGCAGATCCATTGCAGCCAAAGCTTTTCGTGCAGGATTTTACTGGCTAACAGCCATTGAAGACGCGAAAGACATAGTAAGAAAGTGCGAGGCTTGCCAACGCTTCGCATCTTGACCGCACGCGCCAGCAGCAGAGTTGCAACCAATACCATTATCTTGGCCCTTTGCACAATGGGGTCTCGACATGGTAGGGAAACTACACAAATCTTGGCCAGGAGGGCATGTTTATATGCTGGTAGCAGTCGACAAATTCACCAAATGGGTAGAAGCAGCCCCAGTGACAACCCAAGATTCCACAGCTGCGATTAACTTCATAAAATTCATGGTTTTTCGCTTTGGAGTACCACACAGCATAATCACAAATAATGGGACAAACTTCACATCGAAAGAGTTCAAGAACTACTGTGAAAGTTTGGGAATCAAATTGAAATTCGCATCCGTAGCGCATCCGAAGTTAAATGGGCAAGTCGAGAAAGCCAATGGCTTAATATGCAATGGGATAAAGAAAAGACTGCTAGCACCCCTCGAAAAAGCCAAGCACTCTTGGGTAGATGAGCTACCCTCCATACTCTGGAGTCTACGAACTACACCCAACGCAGCTACTCAGGAAACACCATTTTTTTTGGTCCATGGCACAGAAGCCGTGCTTCCAGTCGAAATAACTCATGAAGCTCCAAGAATCGCGGCATATGATGAGGCAACTTCTACAGAAGCACTTTAGGATGATGTCGATGCGCTTGACGAAGCAAGAGATGTAGCGCTCACCAGAGCTACTCAATATCAGCAAAATCTTCGAAACTACCATAGTAGTCGAGTTCGTCCACGATCTTTTGTGGTGGGAGATCTAGTTCTACGACTCAAGCAAGATGGCCATGGAAAACTCGAGTCCCCATGGGTGGGACCTTACATAGTCACAGAAGTGATACTAGGAGGAGCTTATCGACTACGAGACAAGAAAACGGGGAAAGACGAGAGTAACCCGTGGAATGCAGAGCAACTACGACGATTCTACGCATAGGCAATAAAGAGTTTTTTTCGAGTTACAACCCTCTGAACCCAGAACATGAGGCCATAGGTCGGGTTCCTTGGGTCAAGTTGACAATATATGTAAATATTTTACTATAAACTCGGGGGCTCAAACCCTCGAGTCATACAAAATAATATTAGTAAGTTATCAAGATTTGTGATTGTCTGAGGCACACTACAAGGATGATTGCAACTCGACATTTCGTCTGCGGCATAAACGGTTCAAAGGAACCCGATAAATATTAATGCGCACACCTCGGAACCATGATTCATTCCCATGGTCTATTAAATAAAACACATAATTCCGATACGATTTTTATTACAGATAAGCACAAGGAGGAACAACTGGATTACATAAAGAAGAAAACTAGTGAAACTATTCTTCGGCTTCATACTCCTTCTGGCACTGGGTGCTGTCGTAGATTCTCACGTCGAACTTCGACGTGCCAACATGGAAATCAAAGGTCATAAAAACCCCTGATGGAGGTCATGATCCTCCGCAAATCGCGACCAGCCGCCCTTGAAAAATTGCTCACCGGCACCGTCGTACCACACCTCCACTTCGTATGGGGTTCCTCCACCAGAGTGTTCATGGAGAACTGCTTCCCGCAGTTCTCGCCCATCCATGAATTTGGTAAATTTCAGTGGCAGGCACTGAATTTCATGACACTGTGTGTTGCAGATGCAGAAGAAAGAATAGATTCTGGGCGAAGAAGAAGAAGCATCAGGGGAAGGAGCACTTGGACCTGGCACAGCAGAGGGCACCTTGGGTTTATTCTTGCTCCCAGCCGGACGGCCGGGCGTCGCTTCACCAGAGCAGAAGACGATGCTACCACAGCTGCGGCGGTAGTCTTGTTCTTGCTACCGCGAGGACGGCCGCGGCCCCGTTTCTCCCCCACGGCATCGATGTTCAAGCGAGATTCACTTGCATCGGCCATGGGAGACAAGCGTCAGGGACGAAGAACCCTAGATGGGGAGAGAAGATGATGCGGCGGAGAAAGGCACTAATGGAGGAGTTAGGGTTTTCACCCTGGTCAAAGTGTGCTTTATTTATAAGCATGTGCTAATGGGCCCCTAGAGTGGCAAGGCCCAGAGTAAACTTCTGGATTTTTTATAGTACAAATAGCACAGAGGAGTTAGTGTATCAAGAAAAACGATGCGTATAAAAAAAGAAGAAGAGAGAAGGGAACAGAGGATAAGAAAATATCTGTCAAGACGCACAAGTTCACCTCATCTTCGACTCGGGGGCTTGCAAAGTACACAGGAGAAAAATCCACTCAAAAGTGAGCAAAGTCGACAAATGATACAAGAAGAAGTATATGGAGCAAGTTTATCTATTCTCTTGAGCCTATACACAAAAATTTCGGCTATAGCCTCGGGGGCTACTCCCATCGGGAGCGCTATCGCGCACCCGATAGAAAGAAGTCGACAAAAGAAAAAGCAAGGAACTTTGGCTACATTGCCAACAAAATAAACATTGATTACTCCCATCGGGAGATATTCATGAAAGTTAAAAAGGATAAATTCGAAAAATTACATATATTGAATCAGTCAAACAAGGCTGCAAAATATAATTCTCAAGTTGCGTCATCGCGACAAAACTTGAATGTCGTGGTTGAAATATATCACGAAGGTAAGACCCTAGGATCCGTCCTGTGTGGCCCGGTATACGCACATGGATGCGCTCTGCTGGTATGTATCCGTGTCTACGAGGCGAAGAAAAATCCTGGTGGACGCACTGGGTACCCTGAGAACCACTGGGATTCATTCTTCGTAAGGCCTAAATGCGGCAAAAGAATGAGTTTGACCGGTTTCCCGAATTCAAGTCCAAGGGGATTGAATTTGAAGTAGGTGGCAAGTATTTGTTCTGGTAGTTAACTGGCCTCTTGATCCGTCAGAGTTGTCAGGCTTGTTCATCAAAGCCCCTTGCGCGATATTATAATAAAAGATAAGTCAAAAGACCAAGTCAAAGATTTGAAGATTTGAAGAAGTCAAGTATTGATCAAGTCGAAGAATTGAAAATCTGAGATTCAACCTGAATCTGCAATTCTGGTAGAATCTCAGGGGCTACTGACAAGGGTATAGATAATAGAGTCCGTCAGTTAAGTACCCCTGAGGCCCGTTAAGCTAGGCCCAATTTTAATACTAGTCGAAATACGAGTTCAAGTCGTATGTCGATATTGTAATCTGTATCGGATCCCACCCGATCCTTGAGACCTGGCCACCTATATATAGGGGCCAGGAGGGGACGGTGTGGGACAGATTGAAAGCAAGCCAGGTTCTACACCCACGTTTACTTTCATAGCCACCTTGTTTGACTGAATTTACCTTCGAGTTCATCCGACGCCCTATCTCCCGATCCTAAGTCCTTCATCTAGGACATTTGTCGAGTTTAACCCTCGTCACCACTTGTGTAGTGTCATCTTTTAATGAAGCAATCTTTATCGCACCTGAGCGGTACACCTCTTCAATAACATATGGTCCTTCCCATTTAGAGAGTAATTTTCGTGCAAAAAATCTGAGACGAGACCTATACAATAGAACTTTCTCACCAACTTAAAACTCTCTCTTAAGAATTCTCTTATCATGCCATTGCTTGACTTTCTCTTTGAAAAGTCTGGCATTCTCGTAAGCTTCGTTTCTCCACTCATCTAAAGAACTCAAATCTAACAACCTTTTCTTACCGGCGAGTTTAAAATCCCTATTAAGCTCTTTCACTGCCCAGAAAGCTTTGTGTTCTAATTCTAAGGGCAAGTGACATGCTTTTCCATAAACCATCTTGTAAGGAGACATGCCCATGGGGTTCTTATAAGCAGTTCTATAAGCCCATAAAGCATCATTTAACTTGCTAGCCCAGTTTTTCCTAGATCTATAAACAGTCTTCTGCAAGATAGACTTGATCTCTCTATTTGAAAGTTCTACCTGCCCACTAGTTTGGGGATGATAAGCAGAAGCAATTCTATGATTAACGTCATATCTAGCAAGAGTTTTTCTAAAACTGCCATGAATAAAATGAGAACCTCCTTCAGTCATAAGATATCTAGGCACACCAAACCTAGGAAAAATAACATCCTTAAGCATTTTTAACGAGGTCTCACCATCGGCACTCTTTGTAGGTATGGCTTCTACCCACTTGGTAATATAATCAACAGCAACAAGTATATGAGTATAACCTTCTGAAGGAGGAAAGGGACCCATAAAGTCAAATCCCCAACAATCAAATCGTTCAATAACAAGAGTGTAACTCATAGGCATTTCATTACGTCTAGAAATATTACCAACTCTTTGACATTCATCGCAAGATAAAACATACTTCCTAGCATCTTTAAAAGGGTTGGCCAATATAAACCTGATTGTAGAACCTTTTGTGCAGTTCTATCTCCAGCATGATGTCCTCCATAAGCACTTCCATGGCATTTTCTCAATATTTCTTGTTGTTCATACTCTGGAACACATCTTCGGATAATACCATCAACTCCTTTATATAAGTGTGGGTCATCCCAAAAATAATGCCTCAGATCGTTAAAGAATTTTCTTCTTTGTTGAGCTGTAAAGGTTTGAGGCAAATACTTGGAAACAATAAAGTTAGCATAATCAGCATACCACGGATTCTCTCGCAAAGTTACATTTATCAAAGCCAACTGTTCATTTGGAAAACTATCATTAACAGGAATAGGATCAAAACAAATATTTTCCAATCTAGACAAATTGTCAGCAACAGGATTTTCAGCACCTTTCCTATCTAGAATATGCAAATCAAACTCTTGTAAAAGCAACACCCATCTAATAAGCCTAGGCTTAGCATCCTTCTTAGACATAAGATATCTAATAGCAGCGTGATCAGTATGAATAGTAACTTTAGAATCAACAATGTAAGGTCTAAACTTATCACATGCAAAAACAACAGCAAGAAACTCTTTCTCAGTGGTAGCATAATTCTTCTGAGAAGCATCAAGAGTCTTACTAGCATAATGAATAACATTCAACTTCTTATCTACGCGCTATCCAAGAATAGCACCAACAACAAAGTCACTAGCATCGCACATAATTTCAAAGGGTAAATTCCAATCAGGTGGTTGAACAATAAGAGCAGTAGTTAAAGCCTTCTTAAGAGTTTCAAAAGCTTCCTTACAATCATCATCAAAAACAAATGGTACATCTTTTTGAAGAAGATTAGTAAGAGGCTTTGAAATCTTAGAGAAATCTTTAATAAACCTCCTATAGAAACCAGCATGACCAAGAATACTACGAATACCTTTAACGTCCCTGGAACAGGGCATTTTCTCAATTGCTTCAACCTTTGCTCTGTCAACTTCAATACCTCTTTTGGAGATTTTATGTCCAAGAACAATTCCTTCATTCACCATAAAGTGGCATTTCTCCCAATTTAGAACAAGATTAGTTTCTTCATACCTCTGCAAAACTTTATCAAGATTGTGCAAACAATTATCAAAAGAAGTTCCATAGACTGAGAAATCGTCCATGAAAACCTCCACAATTTCTTCACAAAACCCATGAAAAATAGCAGACATGCATCTTTGAAAAGTAGCAGGAGCATTGCATAAACCAAACGGCATACGTCTATAAGCATAAGTTCCATAAGGACAAGTAAAAGTGGTTTTCTCTTGATCTTGCTTTTTAGCAGCAATCTGAGAGAAACCGGAATAACCATCAAGAAAACAAAAATGAGTCTTCTTAGATAATCTCTCTAGCATTTTATTTATAAACGGTAAAGGATAATGATCTTTCTCAGTAACTTTGTTTACCTTTCTAAAATCAATGCACATCCTATAACCAACTACTACCCATTGAGGAATAGGCTCGTTATTCTCATTAGGCACAACAGTGATACCTCATTTCTTAGGAACAGAATGAACATGACTAACCCATCTACTATCAGCAATATGATAAATAATACCAGCATCAAGGAGCTTCAATACCTCATTTCTTACCACTTCCTTCATCTTTGGAATTAGGCGGCGTTGATGTTCAACTACTGGCTTTGCATCTTCTTCCATGTTAATAGCATGCTGACATATAGTAGGAGAAATCCCTTTTAAATCATCAAGAGTATAGCCCATAGCTCCTCGGTGTTTCCTCAATACTTCCAATAACCGTTCCTCTTCCTTTCCTGAAAGTTTAGAACTGATAATAATAGGATATATTTTCTTATCATCTATATAAGCATACTTAAGATCATCAGGTAAAGGTTTTAATTCAAAAACAGGATCTTACTTAGGTGGCAAAGTGGTACCAAGATCCTCCATAGGTAAATTGTGCTTAATCAACGGTGGTTGACGAAGAAGAATATCATCAATCTCTTCTCTTTCCTCCCAGAAGACATCACTTTCATGGTCCTCCATAAATTGCTGCAAAGCGTTATTAGGAGCAAGAGCAATAGAGGCAAGCTGTTCAACTTGAAAATTTTCATTAGGCAATTCATTTTCATAAGAAGTTTTAGCGAACTTAGAAAAATTAAACTCATAAGATTCTCCATCAAACTTAGTAAAAAATTTCTCCTTCTTACAATCTATCACAGCACCACAAGTATTCAAAAAGGGTCTACCGAAAATAATAGGACAAGTTTTACTAGCTTCCTTACCAAGTACTAGAAAATCAGTAGGATATTTAGTCTTACCGTATAAAACTTCCACATCTCGAACAATACCAAGTGGCAAGACAGTCTCTCTGTTAGCAACCTAAATAACCACATCAATATCCTCAAGTTCACAAGGGGCAATTTCATGCATGATTTCTCTGTAAAGCTCTATAGGAATAGCACTTGAACTTGCACCAATGTCACATAAACCATAATAGCAATGATCGCCAATCCTGACAGAAATAACAGGAATACTTGTTTTCCTACGCCTGCTAGGATGTGAAACAATGTTAGTAGCATCTTCACAAAAGACAATGTGTTCATCTCCAACATCTTTAGTAACAATGTCCTTCACTATAGCCACAGGAGACTTAATAGTAATTTGCTCATCAGGTTCTACAGCTTTCTTAGTACTTTTATTAAACACACTTACCAAAGTAGAATGCTCCTTTACCTTAGCAGGGAAAGGCGTCTTCTTGAAATAAGGTTTAGGCAAAATACTATAAACAGTACAAACTTCAGTAGCTGTAGCAGGAATATGACTAATAGAATCTTTATAAGGCGCATGATATTTGTTCCAATCTTTCTTTGGAACATCAAGATAAGAGGCAAATGCCTTAAAACAGTTACCAAGTATCTGAGAATCAAGACCATAAGCAGTGCTAACATTATGAAAGTCATCGGTTCCCATAAAAGCTTTAATGCATTCATAATCATAATTTATACCTGACCTCCTACCTTTGTCGTTCTCCCATCCTTCAGCATTTTCTTGAATACGGTCAAGAAGATCCCATTTAGCTTCTCCTTTCATATGAGTAAATGATCCAAAACAGGAAGCATCCAAATAATCCTTGTCATGAAGAGCAAGCCTCGCATAAAAGTTATCAATAACAATATTACTGGGGAGCTCATGAATGGGACATTTGATCATTAGTAACTTCAATCTCCCCCACGCTTGGGCAATACTCTCTCCATCATGAGGCCAAAAGTTATATATTCGATTACGATATTTATGAATTTCACTGGGAGGATAAAATTTGGAATAAAAGAGAGGTATAATTTCCTCCCAAGCAATAGATGGACCATCTTTAAGCAGCCGATACCACTCCTCGGCTCTGCCTTTCAGTGATAAAGAGAATAACTTCCTCTTAACTTTGCTTGATGAAATACCTGCACACTTGAACAACTCGCATAATTCATGTATAAAGAGTAAGTGATCACCCGGATGGACAGTTCCATCTCCTGAATATCAGTTATCCATAACACGTTCAACAATTCTCGTATGTATTTTAAAAGGATCTAATTGAGCAGGTGGTGGTGGTGGTTCATCCACATCTGCAGCAGTGGTAGTAGTGTTCCCGAATAGGAACCCAAATGGAGAACTCTCCATAGCAAAATAAAATAAAAATAAAAGACAGAAATAAAAACAATACTCACAGCGACGGTTACCTTTACCAATTCCACTCTTCAATAGCGCTTCACTCCCCGGTGATACGTCTCAAACGTATCCATAATTTTTGATGCTCCATGCTTGTTTCTACACCATTTGCTTAGTGTTTCGTTACACTTCGTGGCACTTTTATGCATTTTACGGAACTAACCTATTAACAAGTCGCCACAGTGCCAATTCCCTGTTTTCTGCTATTTTTGTGTTTCAGAAAAGTTACACAGGAAATATTCTCGGAATTGGATGAAACCAAAGCCAGTCACCCAGAATTTCACCGAAGCTTCCAGAGAATCAAAGAGGAGGCGGAGTGGGGCCACAAGGGCTCCACACACCAGGGCGGCGCGGCCCAGGCCCTGGCCGCGCCCCCTATGTGTGAGGGTGCCCTGGCAGCCCCCTGACGACGCCCCTTCGCCTATATAAAGCCTCAGGACAAAAAACCCTAGGGGAGTGGGCATTTTTCCCAGAACAGTTCCGTAGCGCCGCCGCCGTCGAAGACAAATTTCGGGGGACAGAAGTGTCTGTTCCGGCACCCTGCCGGGATGGGGAAGTGCCCCCGGAGCCATCTCCATCGGTCTCCATCGCCGTCTCTGCTGTCTCCATCGACCTCACCGCCATCTCCATCAACCTTGTTGTCTCCTATGATGAGGAGGGAGTAGTTCTCCCCGGGGATGAGGGCTCTACCGGTAGCTATGTGGTTCACCTCTCTCTCCCATGATGTGATCTTTATGTGATCGTGAGCTTTGTATCTAGTTGAATTGGTAGATGTTATTATTCAGATATTATGCTACTCCTATGCTTAATTATTATACTCTCCGGAGATACCTCATATCATGGTGTAAAGGTGACTAGTGTGTGCATCATGTGTATCTTTTTGGTTAATGTCTCTATGAAATGATGGTGTTTGTTGGAACCATCTAGTGCGTTCAAGGTGATAGTGTGGGACAATCTAGTTTGGGTACATACGGACTTTGAGGAGTGCTTCGTAGCCCTACGCATGATTAGTGTTCGTTTTCCATTGGAGAATTGTTTTGAGTTGCATATGGATGATAGTATCTATTGGTTCAATTATGTTATATTTGTTGAGAGTGTGTCCACTAGTGAAAGTATGATCCCTAGGCCTTGTTTCCAAGCTTTGCACACCGTTTACTTCCTGTTTTGTTACATGTTTGCTCGCATCGATATTTATTTCAGATCACATTTACTACTTATAATCATCACAACTACTTGTATTTCACTATCTCTTCGCCGAACTAGTGCACCTATACATCTGACAAGTGTATTGGGTGTGTTGGGGACACAAGAGACTTTCTGTATCGTAATTGCAGGGTTGCTTGAGAGGGATAGCTTTGACCTCTTCCTCCCTGAGTTCGATAAACCTTGGGTGATCCACTTAAGGGAAACTTGCTGCTGCTCTACAAACCTCTGCACTTGGAGGCCCAACACTGTCTACAAGAACAGACGCATGCGTAGACATCAAGCTATTTTCTAGCGCCGTTGCCGGGGAGGTAAGGTAAAAGGTACTCGCATCCTCCTATGTGAGTGCTCGGAGTTATTTCCTTTAGATTCTGCAATTACATCTTTTTGTTTCTTGTTTTTATTTTCACTAGTTAGGCTTAATGGAAAACAAAGAGTTCTTTAGTCTTTTTCCTAAGTTTAGATATGAAGTGTTCGAAGAGAAAATTGAAAAACCTTTGGAGCTTAATTTGCATGCTAATAGTGTTGTTAGTATGAATGCTTTGAACACCATTATTGCTAATGCTATAGAAAAGTCTAAGCTTGGGGAAGCTGGTTTTGTTAAGCATGATATTTTTAGTTCCCCAGCTTTAGTGGAGAAAGTTTGCTCTGATGATATTTTATCTCCCCTATGTGATGTTCCTATGCCTATTACCTATGTTAGTGATCATGATTGGGAAAAGCACTCTACTTTTGATATTGAAAATCTTTTTGGTACCGATTCTAAGGTTAATAATTGTTGTACCATTAGTATTATCCATGTTCCTTCTTATGATGATATGTTTGATGAGTATGCTTTGTGAAATAGTTGCTCTCTAGCTTGTGATGATACTAAACCTCTAGTTTATGATGGTTATGATGATGAGTATAATATTTTCAGTTCACCTACTTTTGAGGAGAAAATTAGTTATGATTATGATATGCCTCCTGTTTTTGATGATTATGGTGATGAGAATAATTATTCTGTTGAATCTGCTCCTACTACGATTGTTCATGTGGGGAGTATTAATTCTTTTACGCATGTGGCTCATGATAGGAAAGCTTTATGTGATAGTTACATTGTTAATTCTATTCATGATGCTACTAAAAGTAATTATGAGAGAGGGAAACATGGTTTGATGGATCTCAACAATATTGAGTTTCCCCTCTTTATGTTGCAATTCTTGAAGTTGTACTTGTTTTGCCTTCCTATGCTTTTTGCTTTGCGCTTTTATGACTTGTCTCTTTACAAGACTATTTTTTCATAGGAAGTGGTTTAGATTTAAATGTGTTCCATACCTGCTTTTTGATGCTCTCTATTGCTTTAAGTTCCTATATGGCGTCTTTGCCTCAAGCTCTTATGGCGCCCATATGAGCATCTTTGCAAATTACTGCGCCTAGCTCAAAGGCGTTAAAGAAAAGCACTCTTGGGAGATAACCCATTGTTTATTTTTAGTACTTTTTCTTTTATTTGAGTCTTGGAAGTTATTACTACTGTAATAACCGCTCCTTATACTTTTTATTTCTTTGTTGTGCCAAGAGAATCCTCTAATTTGAGTGAGGTAAGATTTGGGGATGTTGCTGTTCTGAAACAGTTTTCGGTGCTGCACCGTAAAATTCGTGAAAATTCTCTGTATATCTTTTGGACCTGCGATTTCTTGTGCATATGACCCAGGTTATATCCAAACTTTCATTAGTTGAACACTTTTTGATTTGAGCAACATAAAACTCTCTAAAAAAATCGACCTTTATCAGCTGTTCTGTTTTGACAGATTTCTGCCACTATTTGTGTTTGCCTCTCGATCGCTTTCTTTTTTAGTTCTTTTGATCATGGAACTTTTGGGGAAGTTGCTACAGTAGTATATGCTATATTTGTGGTGGTTTTGTGTTGAAATCTGAACTAAAAAGGGTTGATTCATTATTATGTTTATGCTAATGTTGCTAATAGAATTGTGTTGAGTTTTGTATAAAGGAAGTTTTCAAGTGTAGGGATTGGAGAATGATGAGATGAGATGAAGAATGGACAAAAGCTCAAGCTTGGGGATGCCCATGTCACCCCAAGAAATATCCAAGAAGTACAAGCGTCAAAGCTTGGGGATGCCCCCAAGGCACCCCCTTCTTCATCGGCAAAAATCAGGTCACCTTTCAAGACACTATATTTTTATTGCTTCATGCACTATGTGTTTTTCTTGGAGCGTCAGTTGTTTTTGTTTTCAGTTTTCTTTTGTTTTGTTTGCTGCAATAAATGGTTAGATCACATCATGTTTCTTTTTGGAGGAGATGAACTTCGTTTTTCATTGCCAAGAACACTCTAGTTTTCACTCTTTTCGTTCAACGAGTGTTCTCTTTTTCTGCTACTGCGTTTAGCCTTTGTTTTTCACCTTGATTTTTGTTCAGATCTTGTTTTATCTTTGCATCAAGGTGTATTTGGACCTCTGGTCTATGTCGGTTTTTCTCAAAAGAGTTGTTTCAAAAAGGGTTCGAATGGTGTTGGAAAAGAGAAAAAGCTTTATGCAAAAAAGTGGTACAAGAAGGAGCTTGTGTAAACTACGGCCTAGGCTTTTGCATGTCGTGCTTGATGTCTTTTTGATAGTATGCTTAGTGGTTTTGCTGTAGCATGACTTGTCTCAAATAACTGGGATTGCTTAATGAGCCTTTGAAAAAATCATGCATTATTTTTATCGTTTGGAAGCATTATTTTGGTTTTCTCCTTGATGCTTTATTTGGGTTGACTTGGCGCATGCTCACACATGTTAGACTCTTCCAAAGTCGCCATTAGCCTCTATGATCATTTAGTTTTTGACTTTTGATGCCATCTTATGCTTATTTTAATGTTGCTTTGTCGCTTTGCATGATTATGGCCGTTATTGCTCTCTTAGTTGGTCGCTCCCAGTCTTTTGCTAGCCTTCGTTTTGTACTGAGTATGAGCTCTACTCGTGCATCCAACTCCTAAAAACCAAGTTTGCCAAAGTGTCCACCATATATACCTATTAGCAATTTGCTATTCCAAAGTACATTTGACTTGCTTTTATGTACTCTTCAAATTAATCTCTTACTAGTGTTATGCGAAAATTGGTCAGTAAAGCTCTCACGAACCGGAAGGCACACTTTATTTTTCTCGTTTTTAAAATTTTGACATTGTTGTCTCTTATGTTGAGTTGTTATGCTTGCAAGTTGTAAGTTGGGAATTAGCCCAACCATGCCGTCATGGGGCAAGCTTTCAACATTGCACTTCTTATTTGAGTTGATATCGTGATATTTTGTTTATGGATAATCGCGGTGGGAAATGAATTGGGAATCTTGCGGGATCATGGAGTTTGTATATGTGTTAGAGAAACGCCTGGGCCACCAATCTAAGACATGCATAATTCATGGTGGAAATTTGCAGCATGCCCATAGTGGACATTCGACGACGCATCTCAAAATAAAAAGCTATACAAATGGTAAATAAAAGAGATGTCGAGGTGTTCATTGTCTGCTTGTCCTGTCATTTTGATATGGGCTTGTTCCATGTCATCGGGCACGGAGGTACCCCGTTGGTGGTTCTCGATAATACGTATATACTTACAATGACAAGAGCTTGCTTGGGACTCTAAGTAAAGTAGCATGAGGTTTGGGTACTCGTATTCACAGGACATGAGGTTTTCAACTTATGATTTGTCAAGCATATGCAGCATAAGTGTTCTCATATTAACTTTAACCATTCAAGATGCTTATGATGGGGGCAATGAGAGCTCAAAGCCGATAAGTACCATAATTTTTGAAGGTTTATAAAACTTGCAATCACTGCTTCCCTCCGCGAAGAGCATTTCTTTTAGTTTTATGTTGAGTCACCACCTTCTACCTGTATGCACCAGTAAGAGAGCATAGTTGTCATTCTGAGTATAATGTGCATTGTCCCAAAGTTTTCATTGATTGATTCATGACTATGGTTTCACTTGTTCTTAAATTATTTGTATCTAGTCGCCCTCTTAAACTTGAAGGTGTCCTATGCATTTATGTTTTGCTCTCTATGAAGGACAAGCTGAAAACTATTTGTATGTTTTTCCTTATGATTTGAACACACGTTTGACTTTCGTTGTTTCATTATTCATGATCTTTTGTTTGTGTTTCTTTTCATGTTATAACATGGTTGCTAAGTTTCTATTATCAAGATTATGTCTTTCATACCCATGTTTTAAGTTCTTTGATCTCAGCACTCAATGCTTTACCTTGATGATCAAGATTGTGATGGTGCATGTCACCTCAAAAATTATTTCTTTTGTTATCACTTACCTACTCGAGGACGAGCAGGAGTTAAGCTTGGGGATGCTGATACGTCTCAAACGTATCCATAATTTTTGATGCTCCATGCTTGTTTCTACACCATTTGCTTAGTGTTTCGTGACACTTCGTGGCACTTTTATGCATTTTACGGAACTAACCTATTAACAAGTCGCCACAGTGCCAGTTCCCTGTTTTCTGCTGTTTTTGTGTTTCAGAAAAGTTACACAGGAAATATTCTCGGAATTAGATGAAACCAAAGCCAGTCGCCCAGAATTCCACCGAAGCTTCCTAGAGAACCGAAGAGGAGGCGGAGTGGAGCCACGAGGGTCCCACACACCAGGGCGGCGCGGCCTAGGCCCTGGCCGCGCCCCTATGTGTGAGGGTGCCCTGGCAGCCCCCTGATGACGCCCCTTCGCCTATATAAAGCCTCGGGACGGAAAACCCTAGGGGAGTGGGCGTTTTTCCCAGAACAGTTCCGCAGCGCCGCCGCCGTCGAAGACAATTTTTGGGGGACAGAAGTCTCTGTTCCGGCACCCTACTGGGACGGGGAAGTGCCCTCGGAGCCATCTCCATCGGTCTCCATCGCCGTCTCCGCCGTCTCCATCGACCTCACCGCCATCTCCATCAACCTTGCTATCTCCTATGATGAGGAGGGAGTAGTTCTCCCCTGGGGCTGAGGGCTCTACCGGTAGCTATGTGGTTCACCTCTCTCTCCCATGATGTGATCTTTATGTGATCGTGAGCTTTGTATCTAGTTGAATTGGTAGATGTTATTATTCAGATATTATGCTACTCCTATGCTTAATTATTATACTCTCCGGAGATACCTCATATCATGGTGTAAAGGTGACTAGTGTGTGCATCATGTGTATCTTTTTGGTTAATGTCTCTATGAAATGTTGGTGTTTGTTGGAACCATCTAGTGCGTTCAAGGTGATAGTATGGGACAATCTAGTTTGGGTACATACGGACTTTGAGGAGTGCTTCGTAGCCCTACGCATGATTAGTGTTCGTTTTCCATTAGAGAATTGTTTTGAGTTGCATATGGATGATAGTATCTATTGGTTCAATTATGTTATATTTGTTGAGAGTGTGTCCACTAGTGAAAGTATGATCCCTAGGCCTTGTTTCCAAGCTTTGCACACCGTTTACTTTCTGTTTTGTTACATGTTTGCTCGCAGCGATATTTATTTCAGATCACATTTACTACTTATAATCATCACCACTACTTGTATTTCACTATCTCTTCGCCGAACTAGTGCACCTATACATCTGACAAGTGTATTGGGTGTGTTGGGGATATAAGAGACTTTCTGTATCGTAATTGCAGGGTTGCTTGAGAGGGATAGCTTTGACCTCTTCCTCCCTGAGTTCGATAAACTTTGGGTGATCCACTTAAGGGAAACTTGCTGCTGCTCTACAAACCTCTGCACTTGGAGGCCCAACACTGTCTACAAGAACAGACGCGTGCGTAGACATTACCCGGCAACGGCGCCAGAAAATAGTCTTGATGACCCACAAGTATAGGGGGTGTATCGTAGTACTTTCGATAAATAAGAGTGTTGAACCCAACGAGGAGCAGAAGGTGTTGACAAGTGGTTTTGATCAAGGATTCACTGTAAATACTAGTAAACGGGTTTTCAGGGGTATTTGGTAATGCAAATAAATAAAGTGCGAATAAATAAAAGACAGTAATAATAATTGCTGCAAGTGGCCCAATCCTTTCTAGAGCAAAGGACAAGCTGGTTGTGTAACTTATGATGACCAAACATTCTCGAGGACACACGGGAGTTTCTGTCAAGTGCTTTCGCTTTATGCCGCTAAATAATCTTTATTGGTTTGATAAGTGTTATGGGGGTGAACCTGTGCTAGCGCACTACCCTTACTAGGATAAATACACACTTGTGATTATACCCCTTGCAAGCATCCGCAACTACAAGAAAGTAATTAAGATAATTCTAACCACAGCCTTAAACTCTAAGATCATACGCTCCCTGGTGCAATGGTTTCCCAACGAAGGTTTAGGTTTCTATCACTCCAGCAACCCCACAATTGGTAGCCAAATACACAATGCATCTCACTAGGCCCATAAATGGTGAAGTATCATGTAGTCGACATTCACATGACACCACTAGTGAAATAGCACCACAACAAATAAATATCAAACCATTAAATATTACTCAGCATAATTCCACTACTAACAACTTGACTTCTCCCATGTCCTCAAGAACTAAACGAACTACTCACAAGACATCATATGGATCATGATCAGAGGTGAAATAATGGTAAATAGCAATCTGAACATAAACCTTAATTCAATGGTTCCACTCAATAGCATCAACCACAAGAGTAATCAACACCGGGAAAGTTTCCCCTAAGAATTTGACAAGATTCAACCCAAGATGTTACAGCGGGATGGCGTGGTGATGGTGAAGATGAAGGTGCTGGTGATGAGGATGATGATGATGATGATGATCCCGATGAAGTCCAGCGTGATGATGATGACGATGGCAATGATCTCCCCTCTCTGGAAAGGAATTTCCCCGGCAGATTTCTGCCTGTCGGAGAGCTTTTCTCTCTCTGGTGTTTTCCGCCCCGCAGAGGCGGCGGTGTCTATCTCTGAGCCGTCCCCCCCCCCCTTGACTTAGGTTTTCGGGGACGATGAAATACGCGAAGGGGCGATGGCAGTAGTGGGCCAGGGCGGCCTCACCACAGGCCGGCGCGGCCAGGGGTGGGCCCGCGCCCCCTGTGGGTGAGCCCACCTTGTGGCCCCCCTCGCCTCCTTCTTCTGGCTTCTTCAGTCTTCTGGCAAAATATGATTTTCTGGTATTTTTCTGGAATTTCCCGATCTTCCGAAACATGGTGTCTTGACGGTCCCTTTTCTAGCAGAATCCTGACTCCGGCAGCAAATCCTCCAATGATCATCAAACATGTAAAAGCAGAGGAAACAACATAAGTATCATCTCTAAATGTGAAATATATCAATGAATAACGGTAAATTATGATACAAAATAGTGATGCAAAATGGACGTATCACTCTTGTGTCTTCTTGTGCCAGGGGTTATCTCCCAAGAGTGCTTTTCTTTAACGCCTTTGAGCTAGGCACAAAATAAAGAACCAAACAAAGAAGCAAAACAAAAGGAACTATTTTTGTTGTTTTCAATTTATAAGTGAAAGTAAAGAAGCAATAAAAACAAAATAAAGAGCCTAATAAAACTAAAGAAGATAAAACCAAGACATATAAAAGCAACTATAATACAATTTAACACAATACATATCATGTGGATGGGTAATATAGAGTATGAAGGAGACAACCTCATGTTAGTTGATGAATAGGGGGATGACTCGGGCATCCCCAAGCTTAGATGATTGTATCTTCTTGAATATATTCTTGGGATGCACCTAAACATCCCCAAGCTTGAGCTCTCGTGTCTTCTTGTTCATCTCATATCACCATATTGATTAGAACTTATAAGCTACATCCACATAAAACTTCACAAAACTCATTAGTAGGGTTAGTACTTATTAAATAAAATCCACTAATGTTCAAGCATTGACAAGTTTCATAATCTATACTCAACATTAGCCACTGTATATACTAAGGTATTCATGATTTCCGTTGTCCGTCGAAAAACTAATAAAACTAATAACACCAAGTACAATATTCAATAAACTAAGAAATCTGTCAAAACTGAACAGTCTGTAAAGATGACACTCAATGAGATAGTTTGGTAGCTCAAATCGTAAAACTCAAAACTAATGAAAGACAGATCATAATCTCAGGTTTATGCAAAAAAAAAATTCAGATCAAAACACTATTCTGAGATTTTTCACGATTTTTTACAGTGAAGCACAGGAATCTGTCTAAACTGAATAGTCGGTGAAGATCGAATTTTTCGAGATAGCTACGTAACTCAAATCAGAAAAAGTTAGTTTAATGAAAGAAATATAATAAGCATTACTTTTCACTCAAGAAATTTCAGTTCAATATCACGTTCTGGTGATTTTAAACATTTTATACGGTGAAGCACAGAAAATCTGTTTTTGTACAGGAAAGCAAAACTATCAACTTCCAAGTAACTAGGAACTACAATTATCACTTTACTTTTATGGTACAGAGGAATATGTACAATATATACAATATACACAATATTTACAAGTTTTTACTGAAAAGTTTCCATGGAAAGATTTGTTTTGGTTTCACAGGCATGAACATAAGTGTTCAAGGTCGACCCCCACTTAACCATTACTCATCTTTCCAATCACTTTCCTTTTTGAAAACGTTTTTAGGTAACAAGTACAACTAATTTTTTTGTAATTCGCATTCCCTATTCATACTAAGATAGAGAACAACTTAAAACTGGAAGTAAAAACTACTTAGAGATAAAGCAAACAAGTGCACATAAGAATATTCACCCACACGCTATTGCTCCACGGCAACGGCGCCGGAAAAGGTCTTGATATCCCACAAGTACAGGGGATCATGTGTAGCTTTTTCGATAAGTAAGAGTGTCGAACCCAACGAGGAGCTAAAGGTAGGATAAATATTCTCTCAAGTTCTATCAACCACTGATACAACTCTACGCACACTAAACGTTTGCATTATCTAGAAAATAAAACTAGAGCAACAATACGGATATGAGATGTAGCTTTGCAAGATAATAAATACAAGAAAGTAATTGTTAGTGCTGCAGCAATAAAATATACTAAGTAACCATAAACTAACAGTACCATGAGTGTGAAATAGTGGTGGTAATTATGGTGGCTTTGTCCAAGTTTAATTAGCGAATAAATCAGGTTCATTATCTTTGATGCAGTTTTCTATGTGGGAGAGGCTAAATATACATGCACTTCACTACTTGGAAATACAAGTACTATATGATTGGATTGTTAGCAAGCATCCGCAAATACTAACAATGCATTAAGGTTTCCCATACGTGCAACGTTCCGATTCGCGTCCTCAGGTTTCTGTCACTCCGGCAGAACTACCCCCTTCCTTAAGTTAATGGTCCTCTTACTCCCATACGTGCAACGTTCCGATTCGCGTCCTCAGGTTTCTGTCACTCCGGAAGAATTACCCCCTTCCTTTTGCACATACTACTAACCCTAAGATGTTTAATCCATGCGCGCATAAATATAATGGACACCAAAGGACAGTACCATATCAACATACAACTCTAATAAACCAAAGACATTCAACAAATCAATCTAAGAACAAATAAACTATGCAAACATGACATAGATTATAGGATAAATATTATAGCATCAAACACCATATTTACATAGGACAGTACAGAGGTGTGTGAGAGGATGAACCACTGCATAATAGGAGGAGTTGGTGATGGAGATAGCGGTAAAGATGGCGGAGATGAGCAGCGAGGGGGGGCGGGGCGCGGGCGGCGCGGCAGCGACGGCGTGGGGGACTCCCCTGCCGCCGGCATCATGGGGGAGCGCCGTCCCTTAGCCCCCTTCCTTCATGGCTTCATTGGAGCCCTCCCCCATGGAGATGGAATCCATAGGGGAGGCGAAAACGTGGCTTTGGTGGCTGCAAATTCGTGGGTGGAGGTGTCTCCCACGAGTTAGGTTTCCTCCCCTTATATAGCTTCTCGGATTTCCGTCTCCCCATCTTGGGCCGCACTATATCGGGCCTAACTCGGCCGTCCGGACTCGGAATCAGGCGAATTTTATGTCCAGAACGTTTGCCGTGAAATTCCCTACAACTTTGTAGTTGAAGAGTTTTCCGTTTGACGCCGTCTTCGACCCGTAACGTGACCATCTTCGAAAAGAGTTCTTGCACACATTTCAGGAAAGTCCCAATTTGACTCCAACAAGGTTTCCACTTGTATTCTTGGTCATTCCTACACATCAAAGTGTAAAACAAGAACATTGTGCACTTTTGCAACTATTAATAGGTTAGTCCAAATAAATCATAAAAGTGTCACAAAGTGTAGATAAAACATATAACAATTGGTGTAAAACAAGCATGGAGCATTAAAAATTATAGATACGTTTGCAACGTATCACCAACCAAGCGAAGGTTTTGCATTTCGGAGGTGCCCAAGGCTTCCAAACGAGGGAGGTCATGCAAGAGGTAGTATGTCCCAAGAATTGCATTGCATAGGCCGTTTTTTAAGAGTAGCAACCGTCATTTGTGAGTTTCCAAAGGATAGTATCCGGCGTGTTAGGCACCAAAGTTGTTGATTGAAGCATCTCCCAAAGATATGTGAATTGCACAAGGTGCAATGTCCATGGGTCTCCTTCCATATAACCACGAAGCTTCCCAAAAACTCACCTTCTTCCTGTCTCCAATGTTGACCTTAGTAGCCGCCGCAAAGAGCTCTTTTGTCTTGGGTAGTGCAAGGGTTCCCAAGCCCAACCCATGCTTTTTCTTCACTAGTCCACTCGTGCCAAAGCCATCTCATACAAAGCGCGGAAGCAAATTTTGATAGGTTGGGAATCCCAAGTCCTCCATACTCCTTTGGCTTGCAAACCAACTCCCAATTCACTTTGCATTTGCCTCCGGTAACTTTGTCACAAGCCGCCCAAAGAAAAGCTCTTCTAATACTATCAATCTTCATTAGACCTCAACCGGAACATTTAGGATGGTGATGTAATATATCGCAATGCTAGTAAGCACCGACTTGATGATAGAAGAGCGGCCGGCCATAATGACATGCTTACCAATCCAAGGGACTAGCTTCCTGGCGACTTTGTCTTCTAAGGGTTGGAAATGAATTCTTTTGAGTCTTGAGACCGATAGGGGAAGCCCAAGGTACTTCATTGGAAAGGTTGTGCGCATGGCCGGGAAGCCTTGAAGGATATGATCAAGATCTATCTCTCCGCATCGAGGAGGAAGTGATGCTAGGGCTCCACCTGGTCTCAGCTCCGGTTCAACGTTGAAACTGATTGTTCAGAGGCTTGGGGGTTGATTCATGATAAAGGCCCAAACGTCTCTGCCTATGCATTCCAGCTCAATATAATTCGAGAGTTATTAAGGGAAAGAGAGTGTAGAGTTGTGAAGATTTATAGAGACTCTAATAAAGTCAGCCATGAACTAGCTAAACTAGGTAGGGTGCATGGACACACTGAGCTGTGGCTGGGTGATTTCCCCCTGGAAATCACCAAAGTCCTAGCAGATGTTTGTAACCCTGTGATTGTT
The DNA here is from genome assembly GCA_007115705.1 of Dactylis glomerata. Lineage (NCBI taxonomy): Eukaryota > Viridiplantae > Streptophyta > Magnoliopsida > Poales > Poaceae > Dactylis > Dactylis glomerata. Next base: position 721,588 of record QXEO01000186.1, read on the forward strand.
TAATAAATCTCTCCTTCCCCCATAAAAAAAATTAAGATCAAATCTTAGATTTTCACCCTATAAGATAAGCCTTGGATATACAGCGTTCTTGGAGTAAAAAGGATCCATGCATGTATATTTACACCATTACGAGAGCACAATTTAATTATTCTCCATTTTAGTCAGACATTAGCTCATGTTCATGAAAGTAGGCTAGTTAATGTAATTACATTCCAATTATGGGGTGTTTGGGATCCTCTTGATAAAAAATGCAGCTGGCGCTCAGGATGAGGTGTCGCAATTATGGGCACATTATTGAGTTTGCAAATTGCAAATGGTAGACTACTGCAGCTTGTAACCACTAATCAGTGGAAAAAAAGTTTATGATCTTGATGGAGTACCCAGGCATGTTAATTCATTATTTTCGTGTTCAACTCTTACTTGAGTACAACCAAATTCGACGGAAATTTTCAGATCCTAGGGTCGTATGATTCAAGACGTATGATCAACTGAGTGAAACTTGTAACTATAAATCGTGAAAACTCTGAGAAAATATATAGGGATTTCTATTTTCGTGCCCTCGGGTCCTTAGTTGTGCTCAGTTTTCCCCAGCCGCTTAGTTTTTCCTCAGTTTTGCCCAAGCGCTTGTCTGAAACCCTCACAAGGAGCTCGGACGGGAGGAATCCCGTTTAGTTGACCGTTGGTTGGTGCTGGCAAGTGGGGCCGCTGTTGGTGCCCTGCAGTGGACACGTCTCTACTTATCCAGATCATCGTGGGACCCACAACTTGTCCACGTTAGCGCACCGGACCCACAGCTTACCCAGGTGACTGTTGCAAAATGGGAGCCCGAGCCAGCCCCGCACCCGTGCCCGTGCCATTGCTTCCCCTTTCTTTCCCCGCGCCCCATTTTTCTTCTTCTCCGCCAGCGGCAGCCCTTCTCCGACAGGTGGGTGATGTCTAGTTTCTCTTCAACCTCCCGTTCTTCATGGCCATAGTATGGACCCGTGCCTTTGACAAGATGTCCTGACTGCCCACGCTAGGAGCCTCTGAAGCGGTCGATCTGTAAGACGGACGACAACGGCCACCGTGGACGTGAGTACCTTGCATGCGAGAGCTTGCCATATAGAGAGGGGAATAAGGTTAGATCTCGCTCCAATTTCTCTGTTTTCTCTCGATTTTCTTGTTATTCCCTCGAATTTGGGATTTAGGGTTTACGTTGTTGTTTTCAGATCCTGAAGAAATGCAGGTATTTTGAGTGGATCGATGTGTACGTTCAGAGTCTTAAATTGCAGGAATCAATTGGCGCTATTGGGGAGCGCAATTTGGGAGGGGGGGACTTGCTGTAGAGAATGCGGCGAAGACAGGAGCCGTTCCGATTATGCCTAATGCTCCCAATGCAGAACTGGTGAAAGTGAAGGTAGAACTGAAGAAAATGAACAACAGTTAAAGCAGCTGATCGAGTTGAAGAAGCAAGCTAATCTGATGGCTGGTTGTTTTTTTTGTTGTATAATTGCAATTGGATTCTTATCATTGCTCATCAAGCTCTAGAAGTTGTTACAAGGGATCCCTTGTTACAAATCCATTATTCAGTTACATGTACTTGTAGTTGTTTTCAAAGTTAGTGTGTGCATTCACCGAAATTACCAGAAAAAAAATAAGTGTTTAGGAATATAGGAATGCTAAAGATAGTTGATAATTGTTAGAGGGGTGACAAATAATGCATTCACCGAAATCCCACAAATATGTATGTCTCATGTTTATACCAAAATTATACCACTTTTGGGACGTTTCAAATAACCAAAACTATATCCCAAACTATATTCCCTAAAAGAAAAGGAATGCTAAAGAAAGTTGATAATTGTTAGAGGGGTGATAAATAATCCATTCACCGAAATCCCCCAAATATGCCAAATATGTATGTCTCATGTTTCTACCAAAATTATACCACTTTTGGGCCGTTTCAAATTGCCAAAACTATATTCCCTAAAAGAAAAGGAATGCTAAAGATAGTTGATAATTGTTAGAGGGGTGATAAATAATCCATTCACCGAAATCCCCCAAATATGCCAAATATGTATGTCTCATGTTTCTACCAAAATTATACCACTTTTGGGCCGTTTCAAATTGCCAAAACTATATTCCCTAAAAGAAAAGGAATGCTAAAGATAGTTGATAATTGTTAGAGGGGTGATAAATAATCCATTCACCGAAATCCCCCAAATATGCCAAATATGTATGTCTCATGTTTCTACCAAAATTATACCACTTTTGGGCCGTTTCAAATTACCAAAACTATATTCCCTAAAAGAAAAGAAATGCTAAAGATAGTTGATAATTGTTAGAGGGGTGATAAATAATCCATTCACCGAAATCCCCCAAATATGCCAAATATGTATGTCTCATGTTTCTACCAAAATTATACCACTTTTGGGCCGTTTCAAATTACCAAAACTATATTCCCTAAAAGAAAAGGAATGCTAAAGATAGTTGATAATTGTTAGAGGGGTGATAAATAATCCATTCACCGAAATCCGCAAATATGTATGTCTCTTGTTTACACCAAAATTATACCACTTTTTAGTTTAACATTTTTAAATCATGGAAAATAATGCATAAATAGAGGGAATATAGTTACGTGGCAAAATAATCCATAAATGTATGTCTCTTGTCACACGAATCGACTCCACCAACCGTTGATCCACCGACAGAGAGAGAGAGGGGTGGCCACGAAAAGAGAGAGAGAGGGGTGGCCACGAAGAGACGGAGAGGGGTATACTGCCCGTTAGATCAGTGGATCAACGGTTGGTGGAGTCGATCCGTGTGACAATGGCTCAACCAATCAGGATAAGTTTAGGCTTCTGTGAGCATTTGTGACAGTACTTGAGGGCAAAACTGAGTAGTACTAAGAAACCAAGGGCACGTAAATAGTAAATAGACTAAGGGATTCAAACAAAAGAATTACAAAATAAAAAATGCATGTTTTGTACAATATAATTCATATTGGGCTACATCAAATTATTTGCAATTCAAATATACATGAGTGTGACAATTATGGCCTCATTTAGACAAACTATGTTTTGGGGAAGATGTTTTGCAAAGGGGTTTGAGTGGAAAACCATGCATCTTCATAGCTACTAGTGATTCTGAGAAGTGGCAATTTGTGGTAAAACTTGATTTATCTATGTTTGTTAAGGTTTCCTAGGTAGCAGGTTGCGTAGGAAGACTCCATGAGTAGGTGCCACTATGTTTTTATTTTTTTGGATTTTTTTGCGCATGAAATGACTCAATTAGCTATGTTAATCTCATTTATTGACTCTCTGTTGACCAGCTACTTGAGGGTAGAACTGAGTATATTGCACTTGCCAATCTAAGTACTCGAGGGGAAAACTAAGTACAGATAAAATTTCTGTATAAGGCCCGAGGTTAGAACTGAGTACACCAAACGTCGAAGGGTTAGCCTCGTGTCGCGGTGCACGCTACAGCCGTGCATAGCAGATACGTGTTGCGGTACACGCCACCTTCGTCTTTATAGAGCCCCTCTTTCTCTCCCTCGACGCTCGCCCACTCTCTCATTCTCACTACAACCGCCTCTCCTGTCCCATCATCTTCTCCACTTCACGTAGAAAAAACCCCGGCGATGGAGAAGAATGAGATGCCCATTGTCGGCGCTTCCAACGTAGCCGCCGGCGCATCGGCCGCCAGCGCATCGGCCGCCAGTGCATCGGCCGCCGCCCCCGTCCAGGCCCCCGTCGCTGCTTTGAACGTAGCCGCCGGCGCATCAGCCGTCGGCGCATCGGCCGCCGCCCCCGTCTAGGCCCCCGTCGCTGCTTCCGACGTAGCCGCCGGCGCATCGGCCGCCGCCCCCGTCCAGGCCCCCGTCGATTGGGACTCGTACGAACCAGTGCCGTACGTCGTGCCGGAGAACCCCTACGACACCAGCATCGTCGACGACGAGGAGGTAACCCTTTGTTCCCTTGTTCTTATCCCATTTCAATCCTTTTGTGTTAGATCTTGCGTTATTAGGGTTCGTCTGTTCCTAGTTCAATCCTTTTGTGTTAGATCTTGCGTTATTAGGGTTCGTCTGTTCCTAGTTCAATCCTTTTGTGTTAGATCTTGCGTTATTAGGGTTCTTCTGTTCCTAGTTCTATCCTTTTGTGTTAGATCTTGCATTATTAGGGTTCGTCTGTTCCTAGTTCAATCCTTTTGTGTTAGATCTTGCATTATTAGGGTTCGTCTGTTCCTAGTTTTAGATCTTGCGTTATTAGTGTTTATGATTTGCTTTTGTTTAAGATCCGGTTAACTTATGTGAGTAATCAATCCCATCCGGTTAATTTGTGCCGACGATGATGAATATTTGGGCACAAATTGATTCAGGGTTTGGTCAGTGAACAATTGGTGTGTACAAATTTGTTGTGCATGATCTTTGGTTCACTGACTCAAATCCTGGATATAAGTGTGTCCAATGTAACTGAGGCTACCTCTTTTTTTCGTGCCCATATTATCATGCATGATCTTTTGTTCACTCTCTGTTCCATCATCGCTGCAATTGACTCCGTGTTTTTCGATCTTTGGTGCTACGTGACAGGTGCAGAGCAGCGACGTCGACAGCGACGACAAGTCCTTCCACAGTAAGACTCGTCACGTCCTCAGGAGGCTGCAGTCCGGCCATTACGATCGCCACTTTGCTTGAGGCGTTTACAGGTGCCCCTTCTGCAACAGGAGGCTCCGCGCCACCGACTTCAACTGCCTGGTGAACCATGCTGAATACATTGGCAGAGCCATTGGCGGCGCTAGAGTTGGAACGACCGTGAACGTGCATGCGTTCATGGCCAAACACAAAGCACTTGGGATTCACCTGCGCAGCCTCCAAGCTTAAATTCATTTAAAATGTAGCTTATGTTGGATCTCGGTAGTACTGTTGGATATGTCGTGATCCCATATATCTATGCTATGTTGGCTGCTGTATGCAGCTTACCGTATATTTTCTCTGGATTTGTGCCCTAGATTTCCTACTCCCTCCGATCCATATTACTCCTCGCTAATGTGGTTGTATCTAAACACATTTTAGTGGTAGATACATCCGTATTAGTGAAGAGTAATATGGATCGGAGGAAGTACCTGATTGGGTAAAAACGAAGGCATAAAGAAATGAATGGCGTTAAAAAACAGAAGGAGAAGCTGCTCTAGATTTGCTACCAATTTGGGCAATCAAGAATGAATGAGATCGAGCGAGAGAGAGGAAAAATGTGCATTGAAAACTGCTAATCTGGGCGAAAGAGACAGAAACCACGCGTGCCCACGTCCCGGACCCACACGGCTCTACACGCTACGGCCCCACACGCTACGGCCTCAGCTCCGCTCGTATGACCAAACACGGTCTCGTCCTGTCCCACGCGGTCCCTTTCTACCAGCCCCACACGACACGGCCCCATTCGTCAGCACGGAACGGTCAACTGAACGGGATTCCTCCCGTCCGAGCTCCTTGTGAGGGTTTTAGGCAAGGACTTGGGCAAAACTGAGGAAAAACTAAGGAGCTGAAGAAAACTGAGTACAACTAAGGACCCGAGGACACAAAAATAGAAATCCCAAATATATATTCATGCAAGGAGAAGATGCGTAGAAACATATACATGTGAAAACTGATAATTTGTGTTTTAAATTATACGTTGAGAAAGCAATAAGAAGCTATAGTGTATATATTATGATAATCTACATCAAAATGGACCACATATAATCATATAGCTAGTTACTGTAATTTGCATTTAGGTGATCTCGTCTATCACTCTACATGTATGATCTTTATCAGACCTCTGTTGAATAAAATAATAAAACAGCCGTATGCATCTCTTCGATGCAGAGGCCAAGGTCCACCCTCCACTTCAAAAACTATAGTATTTCCACATTTTTTAAAAAATTATTTATAAATATTGTGTGCTTAGTAGTAAATATACTACCAAAATGAACAATAATATATGACACGAAAATGTCATTCAAAATCACAATTATCTTTTTATTTTCCTCTTTTATACATTTCCACCTTCTCGGAAACTTTTCTCTCTTCATGTGTTCACCGCATTTAGAACCTTCGTACTCCCTCCGTTCAGAAATATAAGATGTTTTAGTTTTGTGAGGTGAATGCATCTAGACATCTTTTAGCGTATATGTTTGCTCGAATCTTTTTTTTCGAAATGGGGTAGCCCCAGCCTCTGCATCAGAAAGATGCATATGGCCTTGCTCTTTATTACTTTATTCAAGTTAAAGTCTCAAACTTATTACAATCACTGGTCGCATAAATTCGACACCTGAATCAGCCAACAAAAAAAGCATGAGAAGACTCTATGTAGATACATCAAGTGGATATTCTAAAACGCTGTCGCCAGCCGCACCGGTTGAATAAATCCCGAGTGACCGTCTCCATACGGTTGCACCCAGAATCCATGTCTCCCCTCTTCTCCTCTGGCTGAAGATAGGACCACAAACGGATCCAGTGGGTAGTCATGGGGATAACCTGCATATAAGTATGTTTTTTTGGTTTGTTAAACACAACATCATTATGAGTATTCCATAATGCCCATAAAACTGCGCATACCCCAACTCTAATATTCACCAAATCTTGTTTTGGGATCCCTGTGAGCCAATTACCAAACAAGTTTTTAATATTTTTCGGAGGAGCTAGACCAAACGACATGTGGATGATGCGCCAGACTATTTTAGCAAAAGGGAATTCTATGAAAATGTGATTAACCGATTCTTCATCATCACAGAAACAACATTTCGTGTCCCCGTCCCAATTTCTTTTTTTGAGGTTATCTTTAGTTAGGATTTCTTTTCTATGAACAAACCACATAAAAATCTTGATTTTTAATGGTACCTTCATCTTCCATATGTATCTACGCAGAAATTTTGTATCGTCGTTAATAATATCTAGGTACATAGACTTGACCGTATACCTACCAGATTTTGTTAGGCCCCAAACAAAAGTATCTGTCTCACTTGTTAAATTGATATGCATAAGTCGTTCAACCAAGTGCAGCCACAGGCGCCACCTACCATCAGACAACGTGCGACGAAAAGATATATTCAAAGGAGCTTGATTCAAAACATTAGCCACATAAACTTGTTTTCTATGCACTATACTATATAATGAAGGATATTGGTCAGCTAGCGGCTTATCACCTAACCACGTGTCCTCCCAAAATCTAGTATTCATCCCATCACCCAATTTGAATGACCCTCTACTGAAAAACTCTTCCTTTACCTTCATTAGACCCTTCCAAAAAGGTGAGTCCATTGGTTTAACAGAAACTTGAGATAAAGTTTTTGAATGTAAATATTTGTTATACAATAACTCTTGCCAAACTCCTTGTTCATTCATCAATTTGAATAACCACTTGCATAAAGACTTTTGTTTTTTATTTCCAAAACCTCTATACCAAGTCCCCCTTGGTTCTTTGGACGTCAGATTATATTCCATTTGGACAATTTGTATTTTCTCTTCTGCCCATCGGATTGCCAGAAAAATCTAGATCTAAAAAAGTCTAATCTCTTTCGAACAACACTAAAAGATGTCTAGATACATTAGTTTCACAAAGCTAAAACATCTTATATTTCTAAATGGAGGGAGTACATGTGAAGCTTGGTTCTATTTATTTGAATTGTCCTTTGCCATCTACGTAGTTTTGTGAAGTTTTGTATAGCATCCTAGCTTTAAATTGAATATAATTTTACTGCTGCAATAAGGTCTCAATAGAAACATGCAAACTAAGTAAATTAATGAAACTGCACTCGTGATATAATTTAACAGAGACAACATTGCATTTGCAAGCAGATACAAAATTTTAAGTACAAAGTTGATTATGTCACCATGAACACCAACTGGTATTAATTTTTGAAAGCGGTAGGGTTTTGCTTTGCTTTAATAAGAGCCACGCTAATGTAGCATGTAGCATATACTATATTAGTATATGGCATTGTATTAGAGAAAGGGAAATTTCACCAACTATGGCGGGGTACAAATTATTCAACTGAATAAATAGAAGCACAACAGTGCTGATATCATTACAAGGACAAGTAAGGTGAAATCCACCACACATAGCCAATTAGCTAGGAGCCTACCACTACAGCACGAACTGGCTACGCCGCCGGCCGCCGGCTGTCGGGCCAGGCTAACCCGACGGCAGCCGTCGGCGTAGCCCCGCTCGTCGCGCTAGGCACCATAGCCGTCGGCTCAGCCCTGGCCGTCGGGTCAGACCGCCTAGCCGACGGCACAGGCAGGCTGTCGGGTCAGGTTTACCGTCGGGTCAGCCACGGCAGGCCCCAGCACCGTCTAACTGTGATAAGGGGTCTAAGCCGACGGCAGAAACAACTGTAGCAAACATGTGATAATCTGCAACTTAGATTCAGCAGAACCAAGTACGGACGAAAGAGTATAAACGCTGCAGGGATTGTACACATGAAAATAATCTATGATTTAATTACAGAAACAAGCAGCTAAAATGCAAACATGGTTGGACATTATCGATGTATAATTTTAATGATTGATAGTAATACTTTCAACGGATAAAATCTCATGTACCACAGTTTATGACCAGTGATGCCGACCAAGTTTTCACCTACAAATTTGAGGGTTCACCCTGACATATGAACAATACAACATTGACATACTGCCCTCATCTCACGGCAGGTGTTTTGATGCGGTACGTGTCTCTAAATGCTTTGATGTCGCTTAGTCACATCATTAGATGTCAAATTTGCAATGATAATGACTGCACCATGAGCCCTCTCTACAGCACAGTGAAGAACTCTTCAGCATCATGTGAACTACTATATGCCAGTTCGGTCACATAGACCTTGAACATAATTCTTTATTATAAATGTGTGACACTTTTGACTTCGAGTATTAATAAACATACTCCTTGTGTTCAGGTTTGCAAGGCCCTCCCAAATTTTAGCCCAGCTTTGACCACATACTTACGAGAGAAATACAAATTGTATATCACAAATAGTATTATCATTGAATTCATAGTTGAAAGAAGTTTCTAGCTTTATAATTTTTATGGAAAATAAATCATATTTTCTTAGTTAACTTCATGGTGAAAGTTAGGATCAAACCACCAGGGGTAGTACAAACCAGAACAAAGCAAGTACATAGCACTCAACTCTTTCGAAGTTGAGACAAAGGAACATCGTGTATTGTATAAGAAAAAACTGAACACATATGTAGTTCATATCATTTCCATTAGGGTACACATTTGCTTTGTGGGCTATGTCTGAAGTTCCGGGTATCATGCACATGCGCCAATCCTGTCACTCAGCTCAATTTGCTTCGGGGTTCGTCTTGGTTGTCCTCATTAAAGCAAATACAATGAAAGCCTATACTCTCAAATTCTGAAATAATGAAATAAATGAAAGCCATATTCATCTTTTTGATGCAGAGACTAGAGTTTTTTTTCCCTATTTTGATTTTTTTAAAGCAAATACAAACTCGGATGCAGATGCTTTCCGTCGAGATATGTGTATTTTGGTGGTTGTTATGTTTGGAACTTCTATAAGCATCATCTTGATCTATGTTTCAGTGATGGAACTTAGATATGGTGGACACAGGTTGATTTTTGTAAAATACAATTGTTCTTTTTGCAAAATTGGTTTCAGTGATGGAACTTAGATATGGTGGGCTCGGGTTGAGCTTTGTAAAATACAATTGTTCTTTTTGAAAAATTGCGATGAAATTCTAATCTTCTGTATATTCTTATATAAAACTTAGATATAATGGACATTGTCAGAACAAACTTAAATATAATGGATGGTCTAAAGTTTGATGTTTTTTTTGGCAGGCGTTTGAATTATAGGTTGATGAAGTATAACGTTTGTTTTGCATAAAAGCAACAATCAACGAACCAAATGTTAACTGTCCAGATTTTAGGATAGGATGTGGGGATGTTCCGACAATCTCCTATCTGATTTTCCCATATGTATTGTTCTTGGATACTCCTATTATATACTCCTGGGTGTACATACTCCCATATTCAATATACCTCATATACAAAGGGTATTATACCCCTTTATCATTTTTAATATACCTCATTAATTATTCTAATATACCTCAATATAAGTAGTATGCAAAAAATTCCATCGGAACCCTTACTTTTTTTAATATATCACTTTTACGTGCATAAATGCAGTATATACGCAAATAATATGAGGTATATATACTCAAATGAAATTTTTCATAAAACTCACTTTGAGGTATCTGGTATTAACTAATGAAGTATATTAAAAATAATAAAGAGGTATAACACCCTTGTATATGAGGCATACTGAACGTGGGAGTACGTACACCCAGGGATATCATCTCATTTTCCTAGATATATATACTATATATATATATATAGGAAGCTGATATGGGGCACCTTGGTGCCCGGGCACCATGCTTCAAATACGTACATTTTACTTACAATTATGCATACCCAAGGGTATACATACCCAAGATACATATACCCAACTCATACATACCCAAAATATGCATACCCAAGATACATATACCCAGGATACACATACCCAATATATATATACCCGGAATACTTATATATATGTACTTTTACATACCTTAGGTATATATTCCAAAAAAATAACATACCTAAGGTATACATACCTCATTTATGTCTACTAAGTATGTGTAAAGTCATACATACCTTGGGGTATGTACAAAACATCACGTATTTTGTACGTATTGAGCATGGTGCCCGGGCACCAAGGTGCCCCATATCAGCTTTCCTCATTTTCCAATATATATATACTATATATATATAGGTATAACCAGGGCACCTTGGTGCCCGGGCACCATGCTTCAAATACGTACATTTTACTTACAATTATACATACCCAAGGGTATACATACCCAAGATACATATACCCAACTCATACATACTCAAAATATGCATACCCAAGATACATATATCCAGAATACACATACCCAATATATATATACCCGGAATACTTATATATATGTACTTTTACATACCTTAGGTATATATTCCAAAAAAATAACATACCTAAGGTATACATACCTCATTTATGTCTACTAAGTATGTGCATATATAGCCCAGCTATTCTACAACCGGTTGTAGATTAAGGATCTACAACCAGTTTTGAACTTCCATGGTAAACACGGTTAAACTTCTCGCTATTTGTTTAGATCAATATTGTTGAACTTCTCGCTATAATACATGAGACTACAATGCTTTGATTATAGTTTCCTAACCGTTCATCAGATTTGAGCAAATGATATACCGTTAAAAAGCTTATCAAATTCCGAAACTTTTATGTTTTAACAGTTTTTTGAAATTTTAAATATTTTTCAGGTTATTTTTAAAAAAGAATAATCGGATTTTCGCGTCATTTTGTATGGGCGGACAGTAATTTGGCCACGGTTTTCACATCGTCTAATGGAATAACGCATACAATATACCGTTGGATTCGCAAGAAAATTGCACAACTTATTGATCTTAAGTGTTTTTTGAAATTCGGAACAGTTTAGAAGTAATTTTAAATATACGAAACATTTGTTTCGCGGATTTTTTCATATCGAGCAGTATTTTGCTCTTCATTTTCAAACCGTTTATCCGATTTATGCACATGATATATCATTGGAAAGCTGTGGATTAGGCGCAACTTTTTCATTTTGATCATTTTTTCGGATTTCCTACCATTTAAGAGCAGTTTTGAATATAGGTGATTCGGATTTCTGGATTTCTCGATTTTGCATGAACTATTTTTGCAATTACTTCTAAACGATTAATCGGAATGAAGTAAATGATATACCGTTCGAAAGATATTAAAATTGCGCAACTTTTTTGTCAAGGTGATGTTTCCAAATTTTGCAAGGTTTAGGAATCATTTTAAAGAATAGTAAACAATAGGAACAACGCCTATATGCGAGTGATTTGAATTTGGCATGGCTATGGTGGTTGAGTGGGGGCATAACGCCATGTACAAGTCAAATTAGACTCATATCATTCTATATGAAGTATTTATATGGTTTACTTGTGCAACGGGAACATATAGAAACGATTTTAATGGGTAGGATTTCCGCTCGGAAAAAAACAGAGTACTTGAACTGCTTCTCACATGCGGTTGAACTGCTCTGGTTGTGTAACTGAACTTATTTTGTGATTAAATGGAATGTTGACAAAATTTAACTTTTTAATTTCTTGCAATCGAACTTTCCTCTTGTTCAAAGTAAACTTACGCTTAGAATAAACATAAATTTCCATAGTGGTAAAAAGAAATCCGACAAAAGTGAAAATTCTAGCGTGTTCAAGGTGAATTGATGCGTTTAGTGCATCCGAACTTCTCAGAGTTGCGTTCCTGAACTGTCTCGTCAGTGCGCCTGAACTGCTCTGAGTCATGCCTATAGGTCACTTTCTCTGAACAGCCGCGTTAGTGCACCTGAACTGCCCGAGTCAAGTTGCTGAACTGCAACGTTGGTGCGGCTGAACTTCTTGAAGTTTCGCTAGCCTGTACTTCCCTCGTTTGTACGCCTGAACTTCCCGGAGTTGCGGTCCTGAACTTTTCGAGCTAGTGCAACTAAACTGCTTGGAGTCGCATACCGCGGTCAAGTTTTCTAAACTGTCTTGTTAGTGCACTTGAACTTCCCGAAGTTTTGCCCACCTGTACTTTCTTTGTTAGTGCGCCTGAACTTTCCACAGTAGCGTTCCTGAACTTCCCGCGCTAGTGCACCTGAACTGCTTTGAGTCGCGTATCATGGTCGAGTTTTCTAAAATGCCTTGTTAGTACACCTGAACTACCTCTAGCCACCACCTGTACTTCCCTTGTAAGTCCACATGAACTGCCTCGAGTAGCGAACTTGAATTGCTTTGGTTAGCGCTCTTGAACTGCCCGTAGTGGTAAAAAATAATTCCGATATAAATAAAATTACAGCATGTTCAAGTTAAACTGTCGCGTTTGGTGCGCCTGAACTTATACCACTCGCACTCTTGAACTTCCCGTAGTGATAAAAATTAAATACAATTTAAATAAAAATTCTAGCATGTTCAAGGTAAACTGCCGTGTTTGGTGCGCCTGAACTTATACCACTCGCGCTCTTGAACTGTCCGTGCTGGTAAAAATTAAGTTCAATTTAAATAAAAATTGTAGCATATTCAAGCCGAACTGCCGTGTTTGGTACGCTTAAACTTCCCCACTTGCATTTCTAAACTGCCTATGATGGTAAAAATTTAAACCGATTTAAATAAAAATTTAGCATATTTTAAGGTGAACTCTTAGTTTGGTGCGTCTGACATGCCGTGAACTTCTTCCACTCCCGCTCCTAAATTTACCGTACTAGTCCATCTAAATATCTACAGTCGTGCCGCCTTTTACTTTCTCCGTTAGTAGAGTTGAATTGCCCGCTATATTATGTCTGTACTTTTCTCATATAGATTTTTTGCTAATTTTTTTATGAACGTGAAAACAAATTTTCGTGGGTGAACTGCCGTGGATTGCATGGTTGTACTTTTCCGATGATTAAAAAAAATTGTATTGCACGCTCTTTTTATGTGACTGCATGTTCTAAAAATTAAGTATACAATGCCATGAGTATATCATGTAAAGAATCAGCAATTCACAATACAAAATTTCGCGGAGGTTCACTGCCCATTTTCGAACAGCCGAAGTGCCTATAGCGCAGAAATAATGCCATCGAGACCACACAAAAATATAGAAAATATTTTCTAAAGAAGTTCAAGAAAAGCTACATATAAGTTCAGATAAAGATGATAGAGAAGTTTGGCGATATCCGGGTGCGGCCGCGGGTGGCTGCGCGCGCTGGGAGTCACCCCCTGAACTTCTCTCGCAAGCGCACTTGAACTGCCGAGTATTGAACTAGCGGGAATTAGAGGAACTATTGGGTAAAAGATCCGCTCGAAAAAAACAAAGTACTTGAACTGCCCAGAGTCACCGCCTGGGTACTTTCCTCTTATGTGCCTGAACTACCTCAAAAAGCGCACCGGAACTGCCTAGGTAGATCTCTCGTAAGCACCTGCCGTGGTAGTGTAGCTAAACTTCCTGGAGTTGCGCTCACTTGTACTTCCCTCGTCAGCGTAGCTGAACTGTCGGCTATGCTTCGTGTGTACTTTTTTGCTACTTTACAAATATGAAAAACAACATTTTGCGGCTAAACTCCTACTGATCCAATGGTTGTACTTCTCACGAATTAAAGTTGTACTGTCCAGTATGCACGCCAAAACTGCTTGGAGTCATTTCATGGAGGTTTTTAGACCTTTTTTTTTGCAGTGAAGTGTACTGCCCCTAGCGAACGAGTGTAGTGATTTAGTCGCACAAATGAAAGTCAACGTTTTCGTACAGAAACTTGTCATACAAATCTACCCCGACGAGTAGGGAAGGTCACGGCAGTTCATGCTGGCTCGCAGCATTCCACGCTGGCCGCGGGAGTCCATCCGGTGCTCACGCCAGTCCAAGCTGGTGCTCACGGCAGTTCATGCGGGGTGGGAGCCATGGCGGCAGCTGATCTCACGCCCAAATGGAAGGTCGGCCATCTCGCGGGAAAGTTCAATCGGGAACTCGGAAAAGTTCAATCGGGAGCTCCTTGGAAGTTCAAGCGAGCTGGCGCGTGGTCGTCTCACTCTATCGCCGGCCGTAGCAGGGGGCTCCAGCGGCGGAGTAGCAGGGGCTGCGCCGGCGGGGTTGTCCAGCCGGCGACGCGCGTGGGGGAGGCGGGGGCAGGGATGACGGAGCGAGGTTCCTCGCTGGCGGCGCGCAGAGGGTCGGGGGCTGGCGGAATGGGGTCCTGGCCGGCGGCGCGGAGAGGGGCGGTAGCCAGCGAAATGGTGTCCCTGGCGGACAGGGCGCAGAGGGGAGGGGGACATCGACGCGCGGGCACCTGGCCGGCGGCGCGCGGATGGCCGGGGACCGTCGACGCGTGATTTCCTGGCCGGCAGCGCGCGAAGGGCGGGGGCCGTCGATGCGTCGTTTCCTGGCCGTCTACGCGCGGGACCCTGGCCGGCAGCGCGCGGAGGGGCGTCGGTCCCTGGCCGGGGGCATGCCGGCGGTGCAAGGTCCGACGCGGGGTAGTTGGGGGCGTGCGGGAGGTAGAGGATAAGGGCGTTCGTGTTTTTTTTTCTCAGGGGATTGACGGTTGGACAGATTTCCAGGAGCGCGCTATATATGGGAGGTGACATTGTAGATTACTAATCTACAACCAGTTGTAGTATAGATGGACCCTATATATATATATATATATATATATATATATATATATATATATATATATGCAAAATAGCCTGCTACCACCGGTGGTAGCTATGCACCCACCATCCACCATTAGATCCTCTATAAGGAGCATGTGATTTTCTACCGGGAGCACAAGAATTAACAGACGAAAGCAACGGCGTTTGCATGCATATTCCCATCTCTCACCACCTCAACACACCACCCCAACACACCACACCATGCAACCTATTGGATTATCCACCCCAACTAACCACACACACACACCTACTACACCATCCACTCAACCTATCCATCCAAAGCCACCACACCAAGGAACCACCCCAACAAACCATCTCATCTCACCATCCACTCTGCAGGTTACTTGGTTAGGAGAGTGTGCATGGCAACTAGGCATGGCATGTCTTAAATCACCACCTGCTCTAGCCATCCACAGTTGCCATCCTAGGTAGACATTCAAGAGTGTGCATGGCAACTGGGCATGGCAACTAGGCATGGCATGTCTCAAATCACCACCTGCTCTAGTCATCCACAGTTGCCATCCTAGGTAGCCATTCAAGAGTACCATGTGCATGCAACAAACGGAAGCATTTCATCCGTTATCACCGTCATCTCCTGCTCTCTACATCGCATGCGGTAGGAATATCATGCTCATGCAATCCAAGGACTATGCATGCATGCATAGCTACCACTGGTGGTAGCAAATCCGCGTTGATATATATATATATATATATATATATATATATATATATATATATATATATATGATCTCTATTATGGATGAATCTTACAAAAACAACATAAATTTTTTTGATAAAAAGAATATATTAACATTAAGAAGATATCAGTTACACTCGGCCTAACATAATGTCAATATGTAGTCAAGATATCGAGCATGTACACAGCCCAAAAGCCAAAAAAAGAATAAAATAAAATAGCCCTGAAGGTTTTTGCAGTGTGTTTATCTTCGGGCTCACTATTATCAAGCGCAGTGAAGTATCACTGACTCGCAGCATCAAACTTCTGTAGTGTGTTGATCTTCAGGCTCACTATGATCATGCGAACAGTTTTACTGTGGATATAACCAGACAAACAAAACCATATTCACACAATGTGCACTGAAGTTCTTCTTCTCCTCGTCCATTCTGAGCATACTTGGACAGCTGCTTGATCGTAAGCATGGTTTTGACTAGGACATCGTCACGCGGCTGAAACCATGCTAATCGTATACTAGTGATGTAGTCTTATACCGGCAAGCCCGGGTGGCCCGGCCGTAGAATGTGGTTGGGCTTATGGCATGTCCGGATAGCCAAATTGCTGATAGGCTAAGGCGGATCCTAAAGTCCAGATGAGTAAGGCGGCATCCCGACGACGTACACAAGGGGGCTACTTGGATGTCAAGAAATACTCTAGCTATTAGACTAGGACCCCTTTACCGTATCCGGCTACGATTCTGCCTAGTAAACCCTAGGATCCGGTGCCATTATCAGTCGGCCTATAGGAGCCCTTGAGGCAAGATTAATTACAACATTCTAATCGAGCACCAGTTGCCATTATATTGAAATTATAGAAGCCGTAGGATCTCACCACATTCGTGAGATCTGAAGATGAGTAAATTCATGCTACACGTTCTGGTATTGCTCCGCCTCATTCACCCCCTCTTTCTCACCGCCTTGAGGTACCCCTCATGGCATACTTGTCGATAGAACCACGACTGTTGGCAACCATCATGGGACAAGAAGTGTTAGGAGCACAGATCCATGCGGGATCCTCCTTCGCAGGTATCGGCGACACCATCTCTATTGGGCATGTCCTCTATGATGGCAGCTTCCCCGTTATCCTTGCGGACAAGCTCTGGACTCCGGCAAGGATGGACTATGCCCACATCACCATCGCCCCGATCGTAGATATCCACATCTTTCTCAGTGAAACTGATTGTGTCGCTGCCTTGGATACTACTTCCTCTGTTCTTTAATATAAGGTGTATAGTTTTCTTGCACGAATATTAACACACAGGCTGAAAGGACAAATTTTGATACTTGTAGACGTTAATACAGGTAGGTGATCGCTATGGGAATAGAGGAAAAATAGAGAAATCTTGGTATCTTATCTCCTAATCAAATTGACTCCTAAATCTAAATCTAAACTACATATAAAAGCACAAACAATGGCAGGAACATCGTATCTCAGCCGTCGAACGTTGTGCATCCAATGGTCCATATCGCTCCAATGATGAGCACATCACCGAGTGTTCGGGTCCAAATCACTCCAGGTTACATTAATCTCTCCAACGACGGCGGCGCTCATGCTGCCGCCCTGCTACTCCCTCAACGGGATGTCGGGACGCTTACGTCGGGATGCGCTTGCTTGTCCTGCCGCCCTGCTACTCAGGATGCCGGGACGCCTACGTCGGGATGCGCAGAGGACGCCGCCGGGGTCGATGTCGAGAGGCCCCGCCACTTCCCCACGCGAATAGTCATAGGATACCACCGTCGTGGCGTCGTCGCGCAGGGCGCAGCCTCTCCATGCGCCTCCGATCGTAGGAGCGACCATGGCGTCCCCTGCCCTGACGGCGCATACAATGCTGACATCCACGTCGCTGCTTATTCGAGGCCAGTGCTCCAGACTCCAGTGACCACCAGGCACCATGGTCCGCTTACTTAAGACACCGTTCTATGTGCGGGCATTATTTGTTCCCCTCCTATAGTCTTCAGCTAGCAATGTTTGGTTCAGAGAAGGTCCCGTTTTGATCATTACTTTTAGTAAAACTAATAGCTGGACCTGACATTATGCATGTTCTGTTTTATATGTATACATGCATGTTGGAGATGATAAAATGGTTCGCTTGCTGTTTTCTCAATCTATGAGTTGGAGCTTCAGACTTTCATAAGAGGTCAATCCCTCAATGTACTGGCAGTTGCTTCCGCATCTACTTGTCAAGCTCTTGACTTAGATTAATCCATAATGGGAAGGCATTCTCAGCCATACATGCAAATCCTAGGAAAAGAAGTCCATAACAGCAAAGTCGAAACCGTCCTATTCACAAAATTTTGGTAGTAATGAGTAATGGTGTAGGTTAGTTTTGAATGATTCAGAGTTTTTCAGTTGCAGTGTAGCTACCGTTTTATCTGGTTCTCTTACCACTGAGAAGTGGCAAATAATCATTTCTTGATAAACATATTAATGTTTCGGTTTAATCTCTGACCACACATGTGTGCAGTAAGCCAGTAACAGACCTTTGATAAACTCTGACCATTCACCCATTACTTCTTTGTGAGATCAGTGAATGGTCCGCATACAAGACTCCGGAAATACTTCTGTATTTCAATGTATATAAGATTTTTGTGTATCACCACTCATTAGTTTGGGTAAATGTTGTTTGGATGTTAAATTAAGTAGTCCTTGATCAGACTAAAGCAAGTACGTTGCATAAACTTCTACCCCGGCTTTGATAATCTGCGGTCCTTATATTTGTATATTAATGATTTTGTTATACTTTGTCGGATCATATTGGTAGATGGCACTCTGGTCAAATGGAGATATTGGACTGTAAGAGGGTTCCATGGTCAAAATCTTTGTCCATGAAGTGGATAACTATAGGTGGCCGAAACAGGAAGCTGCCTACGAATGGAGGGTCACTCTCTTGCCAGGGTATACTCATCATGGCAGAAAGAGGTACCTTACATTTTTTGAGCTATTTGCATCTTTATTTAAGGTTCATCATTCATCCTGATGTTATCAATTCATACTTGTTGCATGGAAATCCATCGTTGCTTGTGTTTTTGAAGTTGAACAATTTGTCAATGTTAAGCTATTTAATTCATTTGTATATCCTTCTTTACGGTGTTGCTTATAACCATGCATGTGTGTAATTTGCATGTCATGTGTTCTATATAAGAGCACAACTGGCTGCTATAGGCGCTCGAATTGTAGGGGATTCAGCACACAAGACTGAAACAATTGCAGCAAAGGTAACTTGAGCATATACCCATATGGCAGGGATAGCTTGGATTACATCACTAAGAGGAAACACTGCTGTGTTGTTGATCGCTTGGGCTGCTTGCCATGCCAAGGAACCAAAATCAATAACTGTTCTTCAAGGATCTGAGGTCTCGCGGAATTATGAAGACGAGCACCACTATTTTAAAAGGATGGGAAGATACAGGGGAGTCCAATCTGGTTTGAACTGTAACTATTATACTGAATAATTTGTCTCTGAAATGTTGCGTCCTCAACCCAAAGAGTTCCAATACAACCATCACCCGGTGGAGGGAAGGATCCATGGGTCTCTCTCAACAGGCAAAGAGAAATATGCCAACCTATTGACACCGGTTTCTATCTTTTTTTTTTTTTTGAAGTGTGAACCGCGGGCAAAAGATTTGCCCTATTCATTGATTAAGGAGAAGTTTAGAATGGTTACAACACCCCAAATATAAAAGCCTACTCTCCCGGCATCAAATCACCCAAACGCTTGGCACCCGCAAGCACCCAAAGTCTAACCTCACACTTAATTGCGTCTAGAATTACAAATGAAGGCGACATCTTTTTGCGGAAAACTCTTGCATTGCGCTCCTTCCAAATCTCCCACACAACAAGCAAAGTGAGAGAGGCGAGCCCTTTACGGTTAGGAGAGGTTCCTTCGGCAAGTAGAGACCACCGGTTTCTATCTGGAAGCCTCACCTCCAGCAGCAAAAACGTTAAACACACTTGAAAATCTTCAGACAGTGTGTTTCACATATCGGGTAACCGATGCTGGAAAGTGTACTTGTTGTCGTTGGTATGCAATTTTTCCATTATTTTCTTTTGGATTTATAGCCTGTTTGAGGTCATGTGCTGGATTCCTAAAATTTTGGCGGTATGTAACTTGTACTCGGCTTGCTTGTACCCTGTCGTGCAGAATTTTTTAGTGGAAGCGCAGAGCTTGTGTGGCCAATGCAAGACTTTTGATTAAACAAGGCCTAGAGAATGAGGTCGTTGTTCCACTTTTGGTTGCCACATTCGATACAATCACGTTTAAGTAGGAATAGCTTAGCAGATTTCCTTACATTTACATCATCACAATGTGGATAGGGTACTCCGGGTCCACGGTCCTTCACCCACTATGCATGTTTGGTTCCTTCGAAGAATGTTTTCGAAGGTGTTCTGAATGTGGTTGAACTTATTGGGTGTAACTTAACATTCAACCATTTGGTTTAATGAGAAGACATCTCTTGTAGAGACGTGCATTGCACGTGCACCCTTACTAGTTGTGTAAAAATTCAAACAATCCCATCATATACCTTATATTCTGAAATTTTTCACAGAAAATTATACACCTTATATCAAGAAACGGAGGAAGTAATTTCTAGCCGATCGGCACGGTGTCAATCTCCACACGGACCGCCATTAAGCTGAACACGGTGGAGGATCGATCTGATCTGAATCTCTCTCATGAGTTTTCCGGTTTAGATCTGAACACAGGGCCCACCCAAACTGCCCTAGTCCATGGTAATTGTGGCAATGGAATACCCGAGGTCCACATGCGCATGCCCGACGTTGTCAATGAAAATCGGGCTTGTTTCCGTGGTTCACACACTGGTTGTGGCGGCAACGGTCTCGACACAGTACAGTGAACCACAGGGGAGACACCAACCCGTCCAATGCCCCATGTGGCTACGAGTGACGCGCATCCCTCTCAAAGTTGGAATAAGCTGGAGGTTGCTTTGTGCCGGCAGTTGGGCACTAGATCAAACCGGCGTGGACCTTTGACTCTGCAGACAGCGGCATGGCGTAGATATGCCCGTACAACGGTTCAAACATCTACGAGCCACAAGCCACAGCAACATATTAGTGAAAATTGAAGAAAAAAAGTGACCCTTTTTAAAAACTTGAACACAAAATGAACTGGATCTTATTTTTTCACAAAATGTCGTATGCTCATGACCCCAGGGGTTAGGCCGCCATGCTAGATAGCATGATGCCTTGATCCAAGGTGCCACGGTAGATAGTATGGTGCCCTTAGTGGACGTAGATGCCGCACTACGTAGCATGACGTTCTAACTTAGGGCATCGTGAACGCCTTAGTCTAGGGTGCGGTACGACGCCCTGGGCCCCGAGTGTCATGCACCTGGCTTTTTATTTTTTTCAGTTCTAAATTTTTTTGTGCTTAAGCTTTTAAAAAGTGCCAGTTTTATCAATTTTCACAACACAACACGATTGCCCACACGTGTGCCCGACACGCATATGCACAGCTATAGCTGGCGCCCTTAATTCGTACAGCGCGCTCGATCTCGCTATAGTGCACCACCCCACGCCATGATGCGTGCAATCTGTACTCCGTTCGGGGCCAAATAATGATCGACCATGCATATGTACGTCCGACGCCCACCTTAATCATTACGAGTACGTATGTAGTACACCACGTAAGTATCCACAGTTCATCCTCCATATTGCGCAAGTACACATCGTCCATGCGTAGCCATACCGCGTACAACATCTGCTGGGCTACCAGAACAGACCAGTGGTCGAGTTCCTTTTTTTTAATATAGGGGAAGGGGTCTAGAAGACCCTGGATTTATTCTTTCATTAAAAACGTGGCAGGTACAACTTTAAAAAGGTCCTAGCAAGTCTCGTCCTAAGACACAGTTTGAAGATAAGGCCCATCTTTTTTACACAAAGCACCCTGAAACAAAAGAAATACACGCAATGTAGTCCCTGTGCACCGCCGCCACTTCTCGCCGGTGTCCTCAAGGCGTCACCACCGAGGAACAAGGACCTGCTGCTCAGGAGCCCCCTTCTAGCGATGATCCACAGTCGTGGTCCACCTCTAAGCCACGGGGAACGAATCACTTCATAGCAGAGAGGTTTCGAGCACCCGCGACGGAATCGATGCAAGCCCTCCGCACCGGAGGTTGAAATCTCGCCGTCTTGTCGGCAGAGGATCACAGAGGCGCTACTGTCGTCCGCGTGGATGAGCTCATCAGTTGAAGATATTCCCCTTCCTCCTCTACCACTGCAGTGCACCGCAGTCTTCCCGCCCCCTTCCGTGCCGCCATGGCCGGTCAGAGGAGGGAGCAGCCGCATCAAGAAACCGCAACACTAGAGAAGCATTCGCTTACTGAAGAAGACCTCGCCTGCCTCGTTGCCTTCGTCGGACCACCACCTCGATGGCTTGGCAGAGAACATCCCCGACGAACGCCTGGTGCCGCGGTGAAGCACCATATTGGGAAGCCTCAAAGGAAGAAAAAGAGGCCTTATTGTAGGAGATACCAAGCGCCCAGCTCCTCCCTTGTCGCAGCTCCCGCCACCGAAGCTGGATAGCGAGGAAGAAGAACGTCAGGTTGCACCAGATCTGCCCTGAGGAATCCGGCGGCCAACTCCCGCATGCCATGGAGGCATCCTCTGAACTACATCTACAACTAAAACCTACACTACTATATCTGGCACCTCGCCTTGGACACTCCTAGACGGCGTCACCGTCGGCGAGGGCTTAGGTCCGGCCCGAGGGAGGGAGGACGACTCTCAACGGTGGGAGCGGTGTGGAGTCCTCGAGAGAGAGGGAGAGAAGAGTGGTTATCAAAGGTCGTGGCCGGGTTCCTGAGGATGAGATAGGTCATGTCGATGATTTGAATCTGGGTGGTTAAGACATTCATGTATTTTGTCCAACAGTCTGCCAGGCAGCAGTATATAGGGCCCCTTCTCGCGCGTGTGAGCATGTCATTTTGAAGGACGAGCTCTATGAAGCTCGTTTTTTGAAAAAAAAAATCAAAAATGGCACTTAATTTAGATGGTTTTCTGAAAATGGGGGGAAACCACCGTGATGTTTAATGAATCACAACCGCTAGGGAAAAAAGAGGCAATCGAGCAGCGATCTAGGGTTTCCATCTCCCTTGTTGGCAGTGCAACTTCGTTAGAGGAGGCGACTAGTGATACGTCTCTAACGTATCTATAATTTTTGATGCTCCATGCTTGTTTTTACACCATTTGCTTAGTGTTTCATTATACTTCGTGGCGTTTTTATGCATTTTCTTGGATTAACCTATTAACAAGATGCCACAGTGCCAGTTTCCTGTTTTCTACTGTTTTTGTGTTTCAGAAAAGTTACACAGGAAATATTCTCAGAATTGGACAAAACAAAAGCCAAACATCCAGAACTTCACCGAAGCTTCCAGAGAACCGAAGAGGAGACGGAGTGGGGCCACGAGGGGCCCACACAACAGGGCGGCGCGGCCCAGGGCTAGGCCACGCCCCCTATGTGTGTGGCCGCCTCGGTCCACTTCTGACGATGCCCCTTTGCCTATAAAGACCCCCCGACGGAAAAAACCTAAACACCCGATCACTTTTCCAGAAACATATCGCGATCCGCCGCCGTCGTCGACCCGAGATCGAGAGGGTCCAGAAGCTCTTCCCGACACCCTGCCGAAGAGGGGAATCACCACCGAAGGTCTTCTTCATCGCCATGCTTGCCTCCGGCGCGATGAGTGAGCTAGTAGTCTACCTTGGACTATGGGTCCATAGCAGTAGCTAGATGGTTGTCTTCTCCACCATGTGCTTCATGTTTAGATCTCGTGAGCTGCCTTACATGATCAAGATCACCGTTATGTAATTCTACATGTTGTGTTTGTTGGGATCCGATGAATATTGGTGTTATGATTGAGTTGATGTGCTGAATATTATCTTATGTTATCTCTATGTTGTTTATGATCTTGCATGCTCTCCGTTGTTAGTAGTTATCTTGGCCGAGTAGATACTAGTGACTCCAAGAGGGGGTATTTATGCTCAATAGTTGGGTTCATGCCTCTATTTAATCTGGGGGAGTAACAGAAACCTCTAAGGTTGTAGATGTGTTGTTGCCACTAGGGAGAAAACAACATTCATATGCTCAAGGGCATATGCTTTGTTTACATTACACACTTTGCTTAATGCAGTTATCTGTTGTTCGCAACTTAATACTTGTGGAGTTCTCGGATTGATTCACCACAAGTGGATTATTAGTCATAGATACAGTTGGATGGCGGTCTATGTATCTTGTTGTAATGCCCAGAGTAAATCTCATAGTGATCGTCTCGACATATGCATGTTGTCTTTATTCTATCAATTGTCCAACTGTAATTTGTTTACCCAGCATGTGTTATTTTATCTTATGGAGAGACACCACTAGTGAACTGTGGACTCCGGTCCTATTTCCATTATATTGCTATCACCTGTTTACTTTACTCGCACTGTTTACTTTACTCGCATACTACTATCACTTTCTACTCGATACGCTCATACCCTTTGTTTCAAGCAAACCGGTGAGATTGACAACCTCATCGTAAGTTGGGAACAAAGTATTTGGTTGTGTTGTGTGCAGGTTTCACGTTGCCGCTCGCAAAGCAAAGCTTGGACGAGGCGCCCTATAAATTGTCCGGAGCTGTCGCGAAGCTAGCGGGCATCACCTTCTTGAGTTTGGCTTTTTCCTACTGGACGATTAAACCTTGTTTTCTTACTGAGGGAAAAACTTGCTGCTATATTCATCAAACCTTCTCTTGGGGTTTTCCAACTGGCCGGTCATTTACTTCATCAACTACACGCCAACAAGTTCTTTGGCACCATTCTTCACCGCGCCATCAATAGCAATCAAGACTTTTTCTGGCACCGTTGCCGGGGAAAAAGAAGACTTCTGCAAGGGGAGCTTCGCACGCACATCCTTTACTTTGTTTTAAGTTTTGCGTTTACTTTATTTTTACTTGTTTCATTTTATAAAAAATATAAAAAAAATAGTTTCCTTTATAGTTGTTTTTACTTGTCTGCTTTTAGCTTTGCTAGAATGGCTACTCATGAGAACACCAAGTTGTGTGATTTTACTAGCACTAATAATAGTGATTTTATCTGCACTTCTATTGCGCCACCTGCTCCTGCTGTTGTTTTTTATGAGATTAAGCCTACTTTGTTGAAACTTGTTATGAAAGAGCAATTTTCTGGTGCTAGTACTGATGATGCTGCAGCTCATCTCAACAATTTTGTTGAGCTATGTGAGATGCAGAAATATAAGGATGTAGAGAGTGATATTATTAAGCTTAAGTTGTTTCATTTTTCTTTTAGAGGAAAAGGAAATAACTTGCTATCTATGGTGGCAGCTGCGCACGCGGGAGGGTAGCTGCACATAGCGCTATATGATCGACACCTGTATAGCTACACGGGCTCAGCGTCTACGAAGCATCACGCTTTCGTACAGCCTCGGGTGACAGGCGTCAACGTCTCATGTCAGATGCTTGTCCCCTGCCGACAAAAGCCCATTAGCCCATCGAAGAATCTCCAGAGCAAGCAGGCCGTTTTCAAGCGAGCGCACACACGTTCTGTAAATGGGCTGTGATCATCTTCGCCGTAAGCTGGTCGATAGACGAGCTTAGGCTTATAAATTCAGGGGGGGGGGCAAGATTAGGGTTTCACAGGCCACTCACCATGGAACACCACAGCTCGATGCACAGCGCATTATGCAGCGGCTCGAGCTCAGGGAAGCTCAAGCAAGACGAGGATCTCATAGAGGGTTCACCGGCGATCGATTCCGGTTCGGCAGTCACTGCAAAATCAAGGTCGTCACACTATGCATACGGGGATCTCCCCGACGCGCCGCCCCCGATGCTATGCGCATGTCTCAGGCCGGCGATCTCCTTCACAGCCAACACTCCCAACAACCGAAACAGGGAGTTTCTCAGATGTGGGAACCCTGCTCGGCAACGCATCAGATGCGAATGCTACAGAGGGGTACAGGTGCACATCCTTGTCGTCCCGATCCACACACCCCCCACCCCCCATTTTTCTCAGTTGTCGTCATGCCCACAAATCTTTTCTTATTTGTTGGGCGCTGAACGCCTCTTTTTATCATATTTTTACAGGGTTGCTTCCTATGGATCTGGAAGGACCTTCTGGACAAGTACGCCGATGGCAAAGCTGCGCACGGCGCAAGGGTTGCAGAGGAAGAAAAGAGGGTGCTTGTGGCGGAGAAGATGGAGCTAGCGACCGCCGCCGCCGCCAACGAGGCGTTCTTCATGCAAGAGATGGCTCGAATGCAGGCAGAGATCATCGAAGCAAGAGAGAAGCTGGCTGTCATAGAGGCGGCCAACGTGGGACTGGGGAAGCGTCTATCCGCAGAAGGAGCAAGAAGCAGGAACAGGAAGATTATTCTAATTTGCTTAGCTATCGTAATCGTCGTTAGGGCAGTGTATCCCAGCACGGATTAGCGCAGCGCACCGTTCTACTTTTTATCAACCACCCCCCCCCCCCCCCCCCCCCCCCCCCCAATGCGCCTTAATTCTGCTTAGTAGTGGATTGTATCTTTTCTAAGTTAGGCTCATGTACGTTTTGGTATGCATAAAAAAAACGATAAAGACTGTACCCCCGTTTGTTTGTTTTACGTGTTGTGTCTCAAGTGAGCCTGACCACCTTCTCAGAGCAGTCAACATCAGATTGTTTTATACATGTTTACTTTTAATTTCTGCCAGGCTGCCCGGCACGGCAGACCGCATACGTTAATACTACGCCAACTACCCCCCACACACGCTAAGAATTGAATCCACGCCTTTATATAGGATGGTAGTCACAGTAGGAGATGTGAAGCGGGTAGAAACGTAGAGCACCAAGCAGCGCAAGCAGTTTCTCTAGCTGTTCTCCTTTTTTGTTCTCTTTTTTTTTGCCATGGGGGTGGTGCTCAACATCGAGGTCGCGATCAACGACATGGAACTAGTCCAACCGGAGTTCAGATTCGCACGAGACGTGTTCGAAGAGAATCAGCTTTCAGACGCGGATCTAAGGGCAGCACTCCTGGGGATCAACATCCGTGAACCTACCGGGGAACACGCGTCACCAAGCCGCGCACGTGATTAGATATCATTTCATGCGATTCTTTTGTTAGCATAACAAACGACTGCATGTCACATGTAACTGAAGTATGTTTTTAGCTCTCCACGCTACGTCTCGTCGTGTTCACAATACAAATAAAAACCTAGTGTAGGGGGCGACCCCCCCCCCCCCCCCCCTACTTTTTTTTCGATGTATGTCGGTAACCACCGTCACGGACGTGAAGAGCGCGTGTCATGAGGTGGGTGTATTTTATTTGTTCACCGCTACCCCCCCCCCCCCCCAGACTGCGGGGGGTTTAGGGTTTACGAGAGGGGGAAATAGCCAAAGTTATCGGGGTTTCATCGTGGCCGCACCGAACGGCGGCCCAAAGGGGGTGGGACAACCGACGTACACAGGCGAAACGGATAATGTTAGCCGATATCGTCCCGAAACGATAAACAGACAAAGTTGGCATCGTCATTCAAACAAATCGAAGCGCCTGGTCATAATTGCCTTAAAACAAAATTGCGCACATGGTACAAGCATTGCATTTTTTTCAACGAACTAATCAAAACTAAATGAGCGTGTGTCACGAGGTGAGTGTATATTTTGGCCGAAGTCATCGGTTTTCATCGTGGCCGCGCCAGGGTTTTAGGACGGCAGAGCGGGCGCCCCGATGCCCATCGAATGGTCAGAGGATGGACAACGCCGAAGTTGGCGGCTTCATGGTGACCGCACCAGACGGCGCCCGAAGGGGGAGGGACAACTGACGTACGTAGGTGGAACGGATAATGATAGCCGATATCGCCCCGAAACGATAGTTGTCATCGCCATTCAAAGAAATCCAAGTGCCCGCTCATAATCGATTTAAAACCAAAACACGTCCATGGTACAAGCCTTTTTTTCGATCACGAACTAATCAAATTAAATATAGTGCCCAAAAAACGGGGCACCGACGGCAATACGGCATTTACTTCGTCAAGCAACCTCCACCATAACGAACACTGTACATTTGTACGCCCCCGTACGACGAAATTGAGGTTTGCACAGGAGACGTCAAGACGGTAGTCTTGTCACCATTTGTTTTATAATTTTTTTGAAGTCCACGTCAGACAGCTAGCACAGCGCCCGTCACATTCAGACAGCTAGCACCCATCAGCGCGAAAACAGTATGCAGTATTTAAAATCCCCAGCAGCGCAGGATGAACACAGAACAAAGTCGTCACACCCCCCCATCCGGCTACCATGAAGCTCAACCCAGTAGACCTAATCCACCGCATCCGCGCCGCAAAAAACATCAGGAGGAGCGCCCCACGCCGCAAGCTAGCCCACACCCCGCGCGCCAGACATGCACAATCACCCCCGCCAACCCCCGGAGCATCGCTGGACACTGACATTTCTGTAGACAGCTCCAGCGGTAGCCGGAGCCCAGCAGTTGATCGCCCGTTGCGTGTCTCCACCGACTCACCACTGCCACCGGCCCCCGCCTCACCACTGCCACCCGCCCCCGTCACCGCCCCCGCCCCCGCCACCGCGCCAACCGCCCCCCCACCCCCCGCTCCCCCCGCTCCTGCATCTGCAGACACGGACGAGGAACCGGAGTACCCCCTCGGAGACGACGTCGAGGACAGCAGGATCGAGCCGCCTCGATCTATCACACCGGACGTCACCTTCGGGCTCGGCGCCACGCCGCTACGCCCAGAGCAGGAGCTGCGCAGTTTCGACGGCCGTCGAGCTCGCGCCATCGACGACATCGAGCTCGCCATACGTCCTTTTAGCGAGCTCTACAGCGACGACCTTGATCCGGAACGTCGCGCCGCCATAGAAGGTCTGAAGATGGCCGTGGGAGACTACTACCGCGTCCAGTGGGAGGAAGAAGCTGCCAGGGAGATGAGCAGCGCCAACAACGGCGCTCTGCAGAAACACGCAATGGAGGAAGAGCTACCACCCCATGGCGTCGATGTCATAGCGGCAGCGCCGGCGAAGCATGGCGTGCTCGTCGACTTCATCGACATCTCAGACGACGACGCCTGATTCCCCCAAGTCCTGGGTGCGCAGGAAGCTCGCGCCCGCATATCTGTTGACAGTGCGGACCAATTCTGCATCGTTTCCATTTACCCCCCCACTATCTAGTAATTTGTGTGTTTTGCGTGCGTTAAGTGTTCTAGCTACCCATGTAAGGCAAAACCTGTGTTTGTGTGTTTCGTATCAAGTTTTACTTTTTAGTTTGTATAAGGCAGAACAGGTTCTAGGCGTTTCTTTTTTCGTTGATGGTGTCTGTACTGTTTCGCTTTTTTTGTCCGTCGTCGTAATGGTAAAGCATGCGCACATTTAATCCGTTTGCCTACCCCCCCCCCCCCCCCACCCTTACAGATTTAATCAGTTCTTACGCGGATCACAACAATTTTATTTCGCCAATAACAAACACGTCACTCAACCCAACACCGGGCATCTTTTTTCAAGAATTTTGTTCTAGAAAGTTTCACTTTTCAATATAGTCACACTTTTGTGCGGCAAAACGAGGACAAACGCGTCGCTAAACCCAATCACTAAACGGATATATATATATAAAACAATTCCCGGCACATCGAAGTCGCCGCCGCATTTTTCCCCCTCAAAAGTAGCCATCGGCGTTTTTTCCGTAGGGGGGGGGGTATGCGGTGAATTTTCAAAAAAAGCGGACACAAACATCGATCACGAAAGAGAGGGAGGGGGGTGGGAAGCGGCGCGACGGTGAAAAAATGCATGAGTCCCCTTATTTTTTGCGATAAATTATATATTACCCTTTGTAGCCCACACATATGTTAAACTTTATTTTTGTTTTAAGAGGCGATGTCGGAGCGCACAGATCATTTTCAAATTAGCCACACCTTTGCTCGGCAAAACGAGGGCAGACACGTCGCTAAACCTAAACACTAAAACGGATATTTATAAAAAGCTCTCCTCACCGGCACCCCCCGCACAACGAAGTAGTGCCCTCGGTGTTCCCCCCTAGGGTTTATGCGGGGACCTTTAAAAAAAGCGGACGCAACATCGATCACAAAGTATAGAGGGGGGAGCGGCGCAAAATACGGAGCGGTCATCAGACGGGAGAGCGGCGCGACGGTGCAAGAACGCACGAGTCCTTTTTTTTGTCCCGGGATAAATATATTGATTTTCACTCGTAAATTTTTTTAAATTTTTTGTAGGGATGACGGAACGCACAAACCCCTCTCTTTTTAGGGTTTTTCCGTGAAGCACGGGAGAAAGCACACTAAAACGTATATGGCGAGACAGCGAAGAGACGAAAAAATCAGAAAGTACAAAAAGTAGTACGCACAACAAAATCATTCGAAAACGATAGATTTAATATAAGTCAAGCTGGTCCGCCCAGCAATTAAAAGTGATGACAGTAGTTTACTACAAATCATATTACACGCCGATTACGAGCAAGTCTCTTGCGTGATAAATAAAGGCGTCTAGCCAGCTGCATCAGGTAGCACGGTAAACGTCCGATGGCTTCGGGTAGACTGCTATATTCATGTTGCTGTTCAACATCTTGTGGATGATGTCCCTCGTGCACTGCACCATGTCGAAGCTATCCACGGAAATGGCTCCAGTCTTGCAATCAATCACACGCGCTGCCGTGAGCGAAAAAACACCCGTAGAAAGCCTGTTTTCGTACACACAAAACCGTAAAGAAACATGTAAAGAACCCAAAAGGAATACAAATCATCGGGAACAAATATGTACTATCAAAAAAAATTCACCTGGGGCAACGCATGCCGAGCGTAGTATGCACATTGTGGCTCCACGCACCCAACCCAAATGTGTACTCAGCACGAATAGAACGAAGAATTTCCTTCAGCGCAGGAAGAAGCAAAGTATGAGTGCCAAAGTGTTTGGCCTGCATCTCTGCCTGTGTCTTGCCATAACCCAACGGATCAACAAGGCTGAAATTTCGCTTGAGAAAATCCCAAGAATAACAAACCCAGGAATCTCCGACAGGAACGATAGCAACGAACTGCAGAAGTCACGCACTAATTAGTTTTTCTTTTTTCTTTTTAGTTTTAACACGGCTCGCGAGTTTATTGAACAAAGCTCTTACCTCATGGCAGAGACGAACGTCATACCACAGCACCTCTGGCGATAGCATACTGTCCGGAGCCACTCCGGTCTTAAGCTTCCCGATGCAGCGCATCTGTGAA
This sequence comes from Dactylis glomerata, assembly GCA_007115705.1. Lineage (NCBI taxonomy): Eukaryota > Viridiplantae > Streptophyta > Magnoliopsida > Poales > Poaceae > Dactylis > Dactylis glomerata. The sequence continues at coordinate 752,799 of QXEO01000186.1, forward strand.
TAAGAGAAAGTTTTGTAGTTCAGTAATCAAGGTTGGTAAGCACATCAGCAATCAAGGTGTCCACTTTTTGCTGTATAATAACAAATTATCCACAACTCACCACAAAAGTAGGCGGCAAGAAGACACGAGGTGGATGCGACGGATCAGACAAGTACCGCACGGCTTCAGCCTCATTCAGAGCACGGACGGCACAATCACCAAATGCTTGATCAATATCAGACACGCCGGTCGCCACCGCCTTGAGCAACAAGCCACTTATCTCAACAGGGGGGATGCCCCTCATGGTAATCCAGTCCCTAATATCCAGCAGACGATTTTTCCTCTTTTTTAGCGTGCAGCAAGACAGATGAAAAAACGAGAATTAAATCAGAGGCGTATGGAGAAAGAGAGCAACCTGGTTAACAGCTGCCTGTTCTTAGTAGTTCCATCTACGAGGAAAGCAACCGTCTTGGTCGCCCTATCGACCAGATGTGGGTCTAACGAAATGCCAGAAGTCAGATCTATCACAGCTAGGGGTTCCGAGGCTTTTCGTTTGGCGGAGGGAGCTAACACAGCAGAGGATGTGGCCTGCTCCTCCACACAAACACCACGAGCAGCTAAAGCAACCCCTACAGCAACTTTAAACTCTTCAAAGCTACACGCAATCAGAAGTGTCAAGATCGAGCGCACAATGCGGGATAACATTATTTTAAATGGACACACGTCAAAGCAAACCGGCAGCAAACCTGTTTATCGGCCACTGTATGGCGGTCCGAGGATCAGGACCAAGCGTAAGAACAGCAACGTAATCATTGGTAGACGGCTCGTTCGTGCGGGAAATTTGTTTCAAACCTTTTTCAATCTCTGCCAACACACGGCGAGCCTCGAAAAGCGCCATCTCGTTCCTCTCGGCAACCTCTGCAGCGGACCTGGCAGCACCGGCCGCCGACTCAACAGCATCGCGGATGCTCGTGAGAGAAACGATGTCACCACGAGCACACTTCAACAAAAGTAAGGGAAGACCAAAGAATAAATTAACTATAGGAGGAAATCAACAGCTTTTTTCCTTTTTTCCAATCACAATGGTATAAAGCACTTACATCTAGATCAGCGGCAGCATCGAAACCGTCATGATCACATGGAGCATCCGCCATCTAAACATAAAATAAACAACTAACATTTTTAGCATCCATAATAAGGCAGAGGAGTAGTAAGCATCAAGCAAAAAAATAACAGGAAAACGATTATACCCGATCCATCTCGACAGATTCTACGTGCTCGCTGCTAGCGCCGCTAGCTGCACGAGCAGGCGATCTACCCAGATCCATACTTCCCCAACAACAAAGCCCTAAACCAAAACAGTTTATCGGGAACGATTTGAAGGAGTAAGGGAAGGGGGGATTTTTTGGAGGAGGGGGGGGGTGGGGGGGCGGTGCGGAACAGGGGGGTTGCAGGAGTAGATTTTGGGGGGGGGGGGGGGTGAGGGTCGTATCATATGGATGATATAGAGGAGAAAAACAGCTGGCCGAAGCACGGTTCGATGAGATTGGACAGAACAAACACGATCAAGAGATAATACACTAGCCACATCTCTATACAGCCCGTCATAATACAAAATACAAAGCTACCCCTAACGTCGCATGAGCAAAAATCTAAACGAGCGTGTCAGTAAAGATCAATCACCTCAAATCCAGGGAGGGGCTGCAGAGAGGTGTGGCTCGCTCTTGCATTGGAGGGGTCCTCACGTTGTCCATCCACTCCAAACATCAGCACCTTAAAAAACGGACGTTTTCTTTTCTTGCTTAGTTGTTTTCAATCAGACAAACTAACACGAAATAGCAAAGAATAAGGTTATATTTTTTTGTTCATACACACCTGGTCGTCGACATGACCGTCTGCATGGTGCTCGGAACATGGCAGAAACTCTTCTCCCTTCGAGCAGCCAGCGCCGGGAGTTTCCTATACATATTTTTCGTTAGAAGGACCAGAGTATCGTTGAAAACCGAAAAAAAGGAAAAGCAAAGATAGTAGCAAGACATTAGTGGAAAGGGGCCTGACATCTCCATCACATGCATCGCCAACCAAAGCGGAAAGAAGATTCTCAACGGAATCCGGGCGATGAACCGAACTGAAATCTGCTTCGGATATGGAGTAGTCAGAGACGGAAATGTTCTCCATGGCAAACAGTAGGCGGGAACTGCCAGACGCAGGGAAGCACGGCTCCCTCTACAGGTCGGAGACAGGCCGAGTGAGCAGAACAGCGGTAAAAACCAAAGAGAGCAAGAGGACAGCAGGAAGAGGAGCAAGCAGAAGAGAAAGAACAAGGTTGTCACAGGGGGTGGGGAGAGGAATAGAAGGGGATATGAGTAGGTGTGGCCGTCAATAGTAGTTCATCAAGTCTCATCATGAACAATAGATACACTATTTCCTCTCCCTCCCTCGGGAACAAGTGAAAGGGTCGCTGCACGCCGCGTCAGTACGGACGGATATCAGGGCTGACATAACATCCCCCTCTCCGACACGTCGTTTGCAATGCAGCGAGGGAACAGCCGGGCGGCGTCCGACGGAAAGCACACGCAGCGACTGTCAACATCAGTCAGACGTAGAGGAGACAGAAGCAAGTCAGAAGAGAGAGATACGAATTGACGCTTGCCAGCCGGCACTACAGTACCCGATTAGTAATAGTAGGGCAAATCTATCAGATGACAGCGACGCACGCTGCGGACAGCGACGGCTTCTGCGGACAGCGACACAACCATTGAATACAAACATTTAGTGCATGGAAAAAGCGATGGTCACACCCTCTATGCGGAGAGAGGGAAATGAAATGAAAACCACGTCAGGTTTTGTTGGATCGTAGCGTCGCTTTTTTTCCCTCACACTAGTGCAGGAGTGATTATCCGTCAGAAACATGCCTAAAAAGAAAAGAAACGGCAAACAATGGCAAATCGACAAAGCAATGTAAATCCGCAGCCACTGCGGCATCCAACTTTTATCACCACGACTCAAGCAGTTCCGAAGCGCCCAGAGCAAAGCACAATCTTCAAGAAGGGAGACCCACAACGGCGGCTTCCCATGACAAGCCGACAGGGATATCTCCATACCCTCCCGCCCACAAAAAACCTAGGCGCAACGGAGCACAACCACCAAACTTCACCGCCCACGAGCACGCGCCAACACAGGACTCTGTAGTCCCAATCACCGTCTTCGCGAGGCCATTGACGCGGGACCCTATACGACATCGCCGGGTCAAGGAACAACATCGACTCAGCCCGCGCAAGGGGGGCGGACCCCCTCCCCCCCCCCCAACGGGCGAATTGTGGCCATCAATCGGACAAAGATGTCGGAGAACACCAGACCTAAAAGGCCCGACCGGGCCCAAGGAGGCCCGTAATGTACAGCCGCCATGCTGCAATATGCACGCCGTGCCGCGCCACCCCAGCCCTAGCTTGTCGTCACCGCCACCTAAATAAGCAGCTAACACGCGCGGAGCAACTCCGCGCCGTTGCGCACCATTCTGTACCGCCCATGCTACACCGCCGCCATGGAGGGAAAGGCTCCGACCGCCCCCCCACGACACGGGGATGGAAGAGCCATCGGGCCAAGGGGAGGGGAGAGAACACGGGGGGTAGGTTGCATCGGTTGAACGCGAGATACAAGCCACACAACATCGGCACTGTTTTTATCCATGGTATCGAACAACACAAACAACACATTCTTTTTAGTAAAATGTTGCGCAGCGAACACGTTAAGGACAACGAAGGATACATAAATTATGAAGCTCATACACTACCAGAACGTCGGGGCGGACGACAAGGCGTAGCAAACGATACAAAGTAGAGCGGATTAATTTTTTGATAGATAAATCTAATAAGTAGCATTTTTCCTAATAAGCATCACTCCCACCACAGCTCCAAATAAGATTCTTAGATTGCTAAAGACGACAACGATCAAGTCTCTTTGAAGTGGTCATCGTCGACAGTCATGTAGACCTCCCCCACGCTCATAAGATCCAACAAAAAGGGCCTGCACAGTAAAGTAAACATTCTTTTTTCAAAAATCTAACATAATGCAACTTTCCTTTTTGTGCAAACCAATATGGAATAAAACTTTAAAAGTAATCTCTCTCGCGCGGGGGGCGGACCTGATGGCATCGGATGTAGTCAACAGAGCAGCGCTAATCTCATCAATATGAGATCCAACAGGACCAGCACTGTTCAATAAAATAAATACCGAAAATAGTGGTTAATAATGTATATCGGAAAAGATAATTTTTTATGTATTTTTTTTTGAATTTCTTGCACGAACATGTTTTTTTGCGTTTTGGTTATCAGGCAAACAATACGTACTTCTTCGACAACCGCAGGATTGCGTCAACGACAGCCCGAGATATTGGTGTACCGATTGTTGGGGGCTGCATGGCATCAAAACAACTATGAGTGATCTAAATTTTGTTTTTCACGCAAGGGGGGGGGGGGGAGGGGCTATACTCACAAGAGATCCAACATCGGAAAACGGATAAACGAGCGTAGAGCCACCAGCTGTTAACTTGCCGCCGGGGGTCATGGCTAAAGGCAACGGTTGCGGCGACACAACCAAAGCTTTACCACTATCGCCAGAAAGAGCACACGATGCCGCGCCTGAAGTTGCACCAGCTAGCCGACCGCCAGGAGAAGGAACATCATGACGGCCCTACAACAACGACAAAACCATAAACCCTAAAGTCTGCAGTAGTAGTACAGATTCTTCTTCAGTTTTTTTGTATGAGACCTCCTAAGAAAAAGGGGAGACGTACAGGAGGCCCACGCGTAAGATCAACATGAGTTTTGATAACGTGGAGAAAGTGCATGGTCATCTCGTTGAAATCAGATACTTTCCTGCATGATTTCATGCGGCCGTTAGAAATGAAAATAAAATAAGTTATCCCCTTTGTAATAGAAATCTAGCACATTCCTGCATACGAAAACATTTTTTGTGTTTTTTGTTGCCGACAGTAAATCTAAAATACCTGCAAGAATAGGAGTTTAACTCAACAGGCACGGCCCTCAAAGCCACACGACCGACAAATGTACCATATCCACCATTCCTAAAAAATGGGAGAAATCCATAAAAACACATGGGGTAATCATAGAGTTTTTTTTCGGTACGTTAAAAATATAAATGAGAACTTCTTCTTAACACACACCCGATAGAAGAAAACTGAGCTAGCAGGGCATCGTCACCGCCGAACCTACACATTTTTGTTTAAGAAACATAATATATAAAAAACACAACCACAGTAAAAAGTATGTATTCACGAAAGGCAATGGCTTCAAAATTTTAATCAGGAAGTACCATATCCTGCCGCTCATCGTCCCGGTGCCATCACAAATCACAAACGAAGCTTTGTCTTCGGTTATCTCCTGATCAAGAAAACGACCAACAAGACGAACCTATTTTGACGAAATAACACATTATTTCAGAATTGACATCAAATAATAGGAATTCTAACCAACATGAGAAGAAAGCGTAGAAGACAAACAGCACCCACAGTAGAGATTATAGTATTGTTGATAAGCAAGCCATCAGTGAGATCGCCGTCTAGCCCATCCCTGATCATCTTAATAGTGACCGGCATCAACGTAAAACTGTAGTTTGGAATGGGGAAACTTCTGGGAGCATCGATCTGTTTTTTTTATAGCGAGACCAAAGAAAAAAACCGGCGCTAACGATAATAAATAAGATAGATTTTCTCAAAACACCTTTATTTGACATGATCGATAGATAGTAAAACACACCTCTGAACCAACAGACAGAGCATCAGACTGCCTAAGCAGATTAGGCGGATGCGGGCTGGTGACGAGCGCCAGAGAACTCGACATGGACGACGTAGCGCCACGATCCATCTGCTCCCCCACTTTTTTTTCCCGTCTTCAGAGCGCGCAGACGGGGAGGGGAGTGAGAGGAGGAGAAGGGGGGGTGGTGGAGGAGAGGGTGCATAGAGGGAAAAGAGGGAAGCGATCAGTGATAAATGGTGGCGTGGGACGGATACGGGGAACACTCCACCAGCGCAGTCAAAATCATCGGAGTATTTGCACGTACAAGCGTTTAAAATACTTTTGTTCCGGGACAACACATCGAAGTAAAGAGACGACCCGGACGTGCGAGTTAAGACAGGGCATGGATCACGGAGGACAAGCAAGAAGCACGCGCATTGACTGCGCCCGTGAGACAGCACAAGCACAAGCCTTTTTCCCCGGTTTTCCATTTTTTCCCCGCCATTTTTGCAAGGACGGTACGGCTTAGTAATCACTGTGGGCTACCACCAAGACGCGCGCGCGGGGGATGGCGGGGGGTAGAGACGGCTGCCATGTGCTTTATAACGCGCAGACGATAGAATGGCCGAAGCACAGCAGGTACAGCGAAGAACATTTTTTTCCTCGACCAGCGCTTTCAGAGGAGGAGGAGGGGAGCCCCGAGCTCTGGAGGGAAAAGGTACGTTTTTCTTATGTTTTTTGTGGTATTTTTTTGTTATCCTAGCAAGTACAGTCCACACCATCCCTCTCTTGTTTACCCCTTTTCTGTATAATTATTGCTTCCGACTACAGAGCAAGAAAATGACGCAAGGGAACGCCATCGGAGGATCCGCATTACTGATGGCAACCTTTGTCCTAATCGCTACCAGATCGGTGTCAACGACGAATAAACTGGCGTTGGCAGCCATAATCATACCATGCGTGTGCCTACAGATGTGGTACACCATGGAAGCATGCGACGAGAGGAGCGAAGCTCACGTCAGAACCACCAGCAGGAGGATTGCCTGCGCTATGCATACGGTGGCAACGCTTGTATTTTCCGCCGAGCTATACTGGGAAGGCAACAAAGAACACTGGTTGCTGATCATGTGTTGCGGCATGGTGTCGATCACCGCAGGTATGCTCGTGTACACGAACAAAGCTTGGAGAAACTACGAGCTGAACGGAAAAGAGAGGGAGGTGGGAGAGCTGCCGGTTTGAGGTTTTTAGCCATGTCCCAGCAACAATGCTTGTCTTTAGCGCGACCCCTAGCTAATCAATGTTCCTTGTTTTCCATTTTATATATATTATCATTTCTATTCAATAATTTTCCATTATCGATTTTCGTTATATGTTTTTCTATTTTATGTTGTCGTGTCTTCTTGCCAAATAGTTGCATGAAAACGCAGACACGGACCAAAAGGGGGTTTACCGGCCAACGTTTTTTCGTCCAAACACAAACACTGTTTAAACTGAAAGAACAGTACAAGTACACTTACAACAAAGACAGAACGCTCATGAAAGCTAACGTACAGTTTAACCTCGTGGGGGAATCAATACTAATCATCAATGCTCTGGACAAATTCTTTAGGAAGCTTGCCACGGTTGTCGCCTATGTGCATCAGCTGGTAAAGAAGAGAAGCCCTGTTGGCCACATGCTCTTTGGCGTCAAGTGTCATGGCCCGGTGGTCGATGCCATTCCAGCTACGGGAGAAAACCATGGCTTGGACTGAAGACTCACACCTAACAAAAAATTTAAGCAGAGTAAGAATCATAATTATGCAGTTTTATAAAGTAAAATAAATAAAAAATAACGTACCACTTGTCAGAAGCACTAGAAGGGAAAGTTCTCTTGCAGCCTGCGTCGATGAAAACATGACTCCAAGACCCTTCAACAAATTGCCAATCCTTAAACAGAATTTCCGAGCAGCGGACAAGTGCATGGTGTAACACCCCAGCGAGTTTGTTATGAGCAAACCAGGGACCATCTAACGAAGTGGCGGACGGTACTCCGTATACTGTCAACTGACGGCGTTTCATATCCCACGCAAATGCAGCAATATTTTCGTCCACTTCAGCCGTGCAGATGAACTAACAACAGAAAAATGAGCAACATGAGATTAGTTTCTTTTTTTGGTGCGGGTTAACACAAAAAAAAGAATTATATGTGTAAAAAAAAAACAGGTACCATCTGGCATCGAGAAACATCGTAACATATATGAGGTCCAATGAACTGCTCACGAAATATGTCGGAATACATGTAGTTCTCGTCCGTAAGAACCGAAAGCTAAAAAATAACATGAAAATATAATTATCATCAGGCGAACATTAAAGAATAGAAACAGCTTCACAATATTAATTTCGTAACTGTTCAAATAGTAAACTTACAGCGAAGCCGGAGCACATGAAATGTCGCCACACAACAAGCGCACCAACACCATAGACCTTCAGATCGTTTTGCATGAAAACTCTGAACAAAGCATCCTGTAGTAATGCAGACAGATCACCATACGGCCCAAGTTCTTTACTGATCGCTCGGCCCGTAAGCAGAATCAGTCGAGGAGTTTCATGACGAACCCAGCACCTGGCCGATCAAGACAACATACAGTCAGACAATAGCAAAGAGCATGTTTAGAAAACAAAGATTTCTCTCTTTTTCGACGATGACATAAAGGAGAAAGAGGCATCTCACCCATTGCCGTGATCAACACAACAGGTAACCCATGAGTAAAAGTGAGCAGCCGCTGACGACTCAGGATTATACCTGTCCACTCCTAGTTCCCATGGTGTCGCAGGAAACCTTACACGAATTTTACGTTTGAGGGAAGGAGGGGACGGCGTGGATTCTGATTCACACGCACGCTCATTCAGATCGATGGACTCGAGTGCACGCCTGGCAACCGTATATGACTTCGATGAGAGGCGCGGAGACGACCCCATGCGACGAATCTTGTTAGAGGCGACAGGTGTTTGGATAGACGCCTCAACGTCTCGCGGACAAGGAACGGTGGAGTGGGCGTCGGTGGATTGGGCGTCGTCGTATGGCCAATCCGGAACAAGTCGAAAAGATGGAGAAAAATTACAAACAGCTGCAGCAGATGAATGGTCTGCAGTTTTCAAAACAATTGTATTAACACAAAAATAATAAAAGAAAAAAAAAGAACGGAAAATACGAGCGTGTCGACGAAGACATACCGTCACTGGAAGACGCAACCGGCGCAGGAGGTGTCACAAAACCTTCTGTCTCCTTCTCTAGTATTGTTTTGTCCGATGAACATACGCAGACCGTGTCGAGCAGCAGCTTTGTTTCGACCTCAATCTGGAGTCTAGCCTGAGTCAAAATTTTCAAACAACGGGCCATATGCCTCTTGGCTGCCAATACGACATGCAGCTGCACAGGAGATTTTTTTTAACAATAGTAAGCTAACAGATTTCTGATATACGAAGGAAACAAGTAAGTCACTTAGACAAAAACACCCCTGAAAAAACAAACCTGAGAAGCCCCTGCGGGTGACTGAAAAAGGGGTTGTGGGCGAGTGACAGACGACCCATGCGCACTGGAAACACATCGCACGTGCAGCGGCTGTTCAGAGCTGGAATCAACATCAAAAACGGTCTTCACAACTGGCTGGGGTACACACGAAGGACCAGGCTTAATAGATACGTTGTGTTCGTCGGATGGCGACGAAAGTATGGGAGTTTCGGGACTGTTTTCGACGGGAGTGTAATCTGGAAGGGCTCCAGAAGCTTTTTTCTGTGTATCAGTCAAGACAGGAAAATCGTCGGACGGGGGCGCATCGCTCCCCCGCAGCGGCGCTGGATCACACGCGACGCTAGAAGACGTAGGAGTAACGGGTTCCACAGCAGCCGCGACAGCACAGGTATCACGCCGACCAGGCGACGGACGCTGTATGTTACCAAACAGAGCCCATCCGGGGGTGGGCCGGTTGTAAACGGACCGGTCCGACGTCCGGACCTACAAGGAAGAGTAATTGTTTTATTTACATGTTATATAACCATTTTTTACCTTCCACTCAGTCAGGTGCAAAAAAAAATTTACCTTGCCTCCTCCAAAGACCCTGCATGGAACAGACCCACGTAATCCAACCGTGTCAGCCATAATAAGCTTAGATATCAGTGTTCCGTTGTAAACAGAAACTCTAGGGCGAATTAAATGGCAGGGGGAGTCATCTCCATAATCCATGCTGTCCAGGTAAAATATCTGTAAAAAGGACAAACAGTAATTAATATTTCTTGTTTAATAAATTTGCAAGAAGAATAAGATCACATCAAACATAATTGTTTTCATAAAGTATTAAATCATATTAGTCACCTTTAGGAAGAGGGCAACACCGGCTGGGACATAGGGTTCCTGCTTTTTTCTCACAACACGTCGCACCGCGGCACATGTGTTTATAACACACTCAAGAAAAAAAGATGCCCAGTTAAAACTTCCCAAATCCCGACCGCTAGCCAACGCAGGCCAGAAATTGGTGGACTCGCAGCTCTCGGGAGAGTCATCGTCCGTTAAGATACGGAGTAGATAAACAAGGAAGGCAACCCTAAACCTAGGACGATCGAAGTGTTCGACAGACGGAAGATCTGTCATGGAGTTGAGAACACGATAGGCGGCCACGCTGGGATGCTCTTTGTCATCAGACAAAGAGATAGTGGCTGCAACACGGTCGAACGAGCATGATGACTTGTTCAAAGATGGATCGCATATGTCCTTACCAAGAACGGGAAGTCCAAAAACAGTACCAACATATTCAGGAAACAAATCGAGACGAACGTCTGGCTTAAATCTCAAACACCTATGCATAGCGTCGGCTTTGGAGATAATCCACAAAATGAAGGGTTTGTCAACACTTACAAGATCGATGCCTTTAGAAAAGGAACCAAAACCACAAGAGTCGATCTCTCGCCTCTGCTCGTCGTTGAAACGCGAAACGAGTTCGTTGAATTCAGAGACGGAGGAGGGAGCATGGCCAATCTGCGAGCACTGCCCTGGATGACCGTGAGGCGTGCGCTTGGCCTTCATCTGCCAAACAAGCATATACTGCAAGAGGAAGAGAGAGGGGAAAGGGTGTGCGAGGGCAACGAGAGAAGAATGGGAGAGATGGGGAGGACCGTGGACACAGTAAGGGGCAAGATCTTTATGAAATGGCATACGCTATCGATTCAAAATTTTGAATCAGCAATGCGCTACAGCTGTGACACGATGGCCGTACAAGGGGCACACAAATCGATGATATCTGTACGGCTCAGACAACAGCGATAGGACCCACGTACAGTACAAGCATAAATTAAAATATCAGGATAAGGACAAAGGCTTATACTTTCACCTTTTTATCGTTAAGACGGATACAACACACATACCGAGGGGATACAAATGAAAAAGTTCTAACTAATGCTACGAAGACAACACGGTGGAGACGGTGGACTGAAACGCAGCGCTTTTTGTTTTTGTATTTGGTAAATCTCATTCACGGTGACGGCCGTAGGAGGACTTGCGCCCGCAGGTGCTCTTATTGTGCCCGGTGCAACCACAGCTTGTGCACTTCCTACTTGAAGAACCGACGGGATTTGCAACAGTATTGAGGGGGCACTTGTTAGCGAAGTGATCGGGGGATTTGCAGGTGAAGCACTTCGGCACTGGATCAGTGGCAGACCTTCTCGTCCGGCGAGCTGGGGCAGACATACCCTGGTCAGTGGACTTCCGCTTCTTCTTAGCTGCACCAGGGCTCTCGATCGGAGACTTGTATCTGCTGGCTCTCATCCGGCCTCGAGAACGAACAGTAGGGGGAGCAAGTACTGCCACATCCGCTTGTATGTCGTCCTCGACCACAGCTGGCTCATCATCAACGTCATGGGATGGCGTGGGACCTGTTGCTGGTCGAGTCACATCACCAATAAAAGGAGCGGATGGTTGAGGTACCACTGTCATGGCAGACACAGCAAGCTTAGCGCGGTTCACATAGTCCACTGCCAGTTCAAAAGCCGGGCGTGAAGAAGTTGCAATCGATACGAGCTCCATAGCTGAAGCATAAATGAAAGCATGCATGGCCGCTTTGTCAGTAGCTTCTCCGTTAGCTCTAACAACCTCATCAGAATCAACAGGAAGCCCTTCACGTGCATCACGGGTCCATCTCTTCAAAACCAACCCCTTAGGCAGCTGAGTTACGGCAAGGCTCACAAGGACCTGAGTTTTTTTGCGAGCGTTATACAAGTGGTTATTACAGTAGAAACTGACATATAGAGGTTAGCAAAAATTAAAAGAACTAGCACATATGAACGAATTAAAACTCACACAAAGGATGTGTCGGCACGGCATTCCACAATGCTCGAATTTCTTGCAGCCGCAGAAGTACATTTCGCCATTGTCATCGCGGGTGACAGCGAAGGACGTGGCGCCCAGATCAGTGTATCCAGGACGAGGCACAAGGTCGGCCGAAAACAGCCCACGCTCTTCATCTACACGACGGCAAGCAAATGCCCCTGCCCTGAACAGCTCCTTGTCGAACCTGGCGTACAAAGCGCGAGTATAGACTTTGGCCGCATGCCTCTCTAGTGGAACACCGACACTAAGGTGGCGTAGCGTCTGGTTCGAGATAAGAAGAAAGATAAGTCATTCATGGCAGGAATGCAATTTTTTTTATCCAATATACATTTATATAACAACGGTGTATAACATTTTTGTCTTTCAAAAACGACACGCACCTGCTTGGTCGCATGAGACTCCCTTGCTTCGTCAGATATTCGGTCAGCAATGAGCTTATTGTACTGAGAGACAAAGTGGTGCATTGGCGCGCCACATGAAATGTAAGTCTTCAACAGATGATTAGCACTCTCGCTACGTTGAGTACTTGTCATGCCAGCGCAAAAAGTCTCCGTGAAAAATGGCTTAGCCCACATCTCACGGTTGTCGTAAGCACGCTGCAGAAACTCGTTGTCAGCCAAATCATATTTTGCCATTAGCTCGAACCAACGAGTTTCAAACTCTGCAACCCCAACTATTTCATCGAGCAACTGATGGAGATGTGCCTTGAAAACATTATCCTTCGTGTAAACAGGACCAAGAGACTCTTTGGCTTTTTTCAGCACATGCCACTTACACCAACGGTGGCGCGTGTCAGGGTATTCTTTCTCGAGGGCAACCCTCATCTGGTGACATTGGTCTACAGAAAAAAAAACAAGAGCAAGGAATTTTGTTATTTTTTATGATCTAGACCGTTGTAAAGAGGGACAGATATTACAACGGAGATGTAAAATGCCATTTTTTTAACGTACCAGTTAAGACAGTAACTGGCCGCTTGCCTCCCATGGCATCCGCAAAGACTCTGAAGCACCAACGGAAAGCCTCTATGGTCTCCTCAGTCAGTAGCACAGCCCCAAACATGGTGCTCTGAAAATGGTTGTTCACACCGACAAACAACCCAAAAGGCAAGTTGTACAAATTCGTCCTATAGGTCGTGTCAAATGTGACAACGTCCCCGAAAGCTGCAAAGTCAGCGCGGCTGGAACCGTGCGACCAAAACAATGTTCTGACCCTATCTCTAGCGTCTAATTCAACCTTCAACACAAGTCCAGGGTCGTTGCGTTTCATATGGTCAAATATTTCTAAAGTTTTAGCCATATCCTCCTCTATGGACTCCTGGGCCAGCCTACCACACAATGCCCTAACAGAATGACGACTAAATGGGACATGAGAAGCGTCGCCATGCATGGACCCTACTATAGAACACACACGCGAAATCTGGACATTGTTTAGACGGAGGTGGCGTATGAGTTCACGGGTCATTTGATCTATACGGCTGTGCGAGTTCCATTGCCGCCTCTCGCCACAACTGACAGATAGTGGATGGTTGTGGTCGTTAACGAATCGACGGACATACCAGGAGTCGTCATCAGAACGGAGGAGTGTCAGATGGGAAATACAGCCAGTGCGAGCCGTGCGCGCACCCTCAGTCGGGTCTCGACCCTGCCCATAAAGTACCAAAGTTCTTATTCAGAAAAATATACGTTTTTAGATATACCCCTTTCCCCAAATAATAACTACAAATCCGTCTGATTTTACAAAGTGCAGGGTTGGCACATACCTGGCACGCACAAACAATGTCCTGGCGAGTACGCCTCCCGGTTTTGCCGGCTCGGCTACGGCCATACCGTATGCCGAAACCTTGCTCCCACGAATACATGTTGTAAAATTCGTATGCTTCCTCCGGCGACTCGAACACGTAGCCCTCGGTTGGCTCGAAAATGCATCTCTCGCCACGGTTAGCAGCATCGCGGAGTGCGCGTTCGACAGCTCCATAGTTCCACGTAGTCGGGAGTCGAGGACCGACAACGCGCCTAAAATCCACAGTCCAAAACAATGAATATTATGGTAAAGAACGCTACAAATGGGACAGCAGAGAAAATGGATATAACAGTTCTAGCAAGGGGGTCAAACCTGTCAGGGATGCTCCTTGGGCAGCCAGCAGTCCCGGAACTCATGATAGAAGATGTAAGAGATCGCTCACGCAAACGGGAAGGAGGAAATGCTGCAATGCCGTGGTGCGATCGGAGAGGTTCGGGCGAGTCCGTCTTTTAAAGGCAATGGGGAACAATGCAAATGGCGCGGGAAAATCTTATGAAACAAGTGGCGGGAAGCAGCACCATGCTTTTTGTTGGCGGGAAAGAAAACTCCGCGCCATGCAACGGCGGCGGGAATGCGGAATTAAACAAGGAGCGCGCCCATGCCCAACGCATGTCACACATAAAATCATGATCGTCCCCGTACGCCCACGTCTGTGTCATCCAATAAATAGTGACACCGACAGCGCCTATTTGTTTATTTCTTTTATTGTGGTCTATCACCGTCCTTGCAAGGACAAGCAGGATGTACGAACGATCGATTGCATGGCCGATGTGTGACGGCTACTGCGGAAGATTGTACGGATAACATAGACAGCTAGCCCGCACATCTCCACTAATATAAAAGAACACAGAGCATCCCATCCAACAAATCAGAGCCACATAATAAAACGATCTAACGCCTGTGATCCACCCTGTGATTAGCGAGCGGACAATTTTCCCCACTAAGCACGTAATTAGCTAGCGAAACGAAACCGTTAAGCACGATCACTCTCCCGCATCCATCGCTGCCCGCAGACACCGCGGAAAAGCCGCCGCTCGCAGTCCTCGCCCGCAGTCACCGAGTCCCCACTCCCGCATTACTCGCCATCGCCGCCCGCAGTGCTCGCCTTCGCCGCCCGCAGTCGCCGACCGCAGTGCTCGCCCCGACCGCCGCTGCTCGCCATCGCCGCCCGCACTGCTCGCCTTCGCCGCCCGTATCGCAGCCAACAGTCGCCGCCTCCCAGACCCCTACAAGCAGGGAACTGCACGCCGGGGCGTTGCCGCCTCTAGCTGATACGATCTACTCCCTCCCGCATCCATCGCCGCCCGCAGTCACCGCAGCCGCTGCCCGCAGACTCCGGCCGCAGCCGCCTCCCGCAGTCGCCCCCCGCAGTCGACGCCCGCAGTCACCACCCACAGCCGCCCGGAGTGCTTTGATTCGCCGCCCGCAGTCGCCGAACACAGTGCTCTGATTCGCAGCCAGCAGTCGCCGCCAGCAGTCGACGCCAGCAGTCCCCGCTTACCCGGACCCAAGCAGGGAACTGCACGCCGGGGCATCGCCGCCTCAGTCCGCCCTCTGCTGCTGCTGCGGCAATCCCGCCGCGTCACGCCGCTTATGCACTCCCGGCACCCTGCGCCGGGAGCCAAAGCCTGCACAGGGGAGTCCGCATGACCGGCTCTGCTCTTCTTCCACTGATTTCTTCAGGTTCAAAAACTTCCTGTGACTATTTGTACCATTACTCCAAATATGGAATACACATACAGTCTTTATTGTCTTATCTCCACTAATCTCCCGTCAGGTTCTGTAGGGAGGCAATATTATATAGTATATCTATACCTATTAATTTTATTGGAACAAATCCGTATGTCGTCATCCAGAAATACTCCATTTCAGGATATAACCAACAAGCAAAATCAAGGTATTTGTTTTACAACAACAAAAAATATTCAGAACCATCATTGTTATGTGCAATAATAATGTGTGATGTGTGTATGCAGATCCTAAAGAGGTCAAAAGGCAGAGGGATATCTTGGAACATTTGAACTGCCACTCCAGATTCCGTTAACAATTTGTATATCCACATTGGAGACTGCATACAACCAAAACGAAATCAGAAATCAAATATACTGAATAGTTCCGCATGCTTGCAAGTATTTTAGATAGTTGATGCAAGGTTCCACCTAAAAAAATAGAACATGGATGTAGATTGGATTACAATGTACCTATTTATATTGCCTTGCACAGAACAGGACCTAATTATTTGAACTCTATCGCAGGAGCAGGACTATATGGGTGCATCTACCAAGAGTAAGAAGAGACGGAACATGAGTCTTCTAAATATTTTAGATCAAAATTATAGGTTTATGATCATAGGGATTTGGTGTATTAACAAAATATATTATTGATCAATTTGAGAGCATCTATACATTTCCAGCCTCCCCAACTTACATTTAGGATCACTATTTGTTTCAATTGATTAGAAATGAATTAGAAATTGTAGTAGTAGTGTACGATTACTGGAGGTAACATTAAGACTTGAAACCCAGAATTGAAGCAAAAGAAGCCGAGAATGGATGAATTTTTTAAGATCAACATTGAAGGGATGAATCTTATATCAGATACGTGGAGCAAGACGTCCTGTGCACCGGGATGGTCCTCCAAGAACTTGGTCACATTGAATACCTGAGAAACAATAATAGAGAGCATTTGCATATATTACAGGCATCTACTTCCTCCCAATGGCCTTGCAGATTTTGCAGTTTTCTCCTCTCAGTAACTACCATGTGTGATGTGCATTTCAGCTTGCGGGCTATCTCAAAAAGCACATACTGATCTGCAACGATAAAACAACACATGCCAGTAACCACTGGAACTAAATTCAGCTATAAGATACGTTCTTGCACCCAGATTTCCAAGAGCAGTCCGCTTCCCTGGAGCCAAAATCGAACAACGCTACTATTTGTTCCCTAAATATGTGCAAGGAAAATAAGAATTCAGTAATTATTTCAGTAAGTGAATGAGGATATAACACGCCTATGTTGTGTACTAGCAGTGGTTGATAGAGAGAAAAGGTCCACGAATATGTGGGTTTGTAACCCATACACGATCAAAAACTGATATTGTTTAATGAATGTAGAAGAGTGTCAATTCATACTTGTGTGTACATACTCCATAATGCAAGACCATTGTCAACTTCAGGACTAAGTTTGTCGGTTCAGTCCTTCAGAATGTATAAGCTATAGCAGATTGAACATTGACTTTTAAATGAACAGACACTATAAAGGAGTTAAAAATCGTAGGAGAAACAGGTGGTGTATGTGTACCAGATTGCCACTCATTTTGATAGCTAAAAATCCTGGCCAACATTGCCAGTGTCGCCTCAGTCCTCACCCGCTGCGTGGGCCTCACTCGGCTGCTATCACAGCGACCCTTACTGGCATGAGGGCGAAGAACTCGGCCGCCGGACGCGGGTGTCGTGGCTGCCTCAGCTTGCATCGCCACGTTTTTCCACCGCAATGCCGTCACCGCCATCGGAGTCGGTCCTCCCCGGTGAAATTCGGCGCGTCGGATTGGCTCCGTATGTGCGTGCTCCTGGACGGGGATTGCAGTGTCGCCACTGCTGTCGATGTAGTCAAATGGGAGCAAGGGCGGCTCCCCGACGAGTGCGCTGCAGGTGCGGCTTAGCAGGGTGGAGCAGGCCGCGGCGCACTGGGGGAGGAACAGCGCACAGCCTAGCCATCGGCGGGGCGTGGATCCCAACTAGCAAATCCAGGCCGTACGTCTCCTTCTCCGGCTGGGCAACGCCTCAGGTGATAGCCTCGCTGTCCCTCCCGACCTGGGCCATGACGGTTCTTCCGGCGGAGAAGGGAAGGGGTCGCCGTCGGTCGAGCTAGGGGAGGGGCGATGCTGGGAGGAATCATCGGGTAGAGGCGAGGCCGGACGCGGTGGTCCCGTGGAGCAGGAAGAGGCCGGCGACCGGGAGCGTCGAGGCAGATGCCACCGTCGGCCACATAGGCTGCCTCCAGCGGTGGAGAGTCACGGCCTCACGAGGAGTTTTGTCGGGTGGTGTACTGCTGCGTGGACGTTTGTCAGGTGGGGTACTGGTGCGTTGAGTTCTATCGGATGGAGAGAGCTCAGTTTTTGCATTTTAGTCAACAATTACCCTGCATTCTGGGTTTAGTCAAAGTTAAACTTTATAAACTTTAACTAAACGTATAAGATAAAATATTTATATGTATATTATAAAATAATCATTATTAGAATTGTCATAAAATATATTTTCATATTACATGTATTTGGTTTCATAGTTATTGATAGTTTTACCAATATGTTTGGTCAAAATTTAAAAAGTTTAACTTTGATCAAACACAGAATGCAGGGTAATTCCTGACGGAGGGAGTAAGAGTGGAAAAGTAGATCAATGATATTGTCAAAAAAAAATAGATCAATGATGGATGGGGAATGTCCTATCATTTCCACATTCGGTAGTAACAAATTGACATACCATTTTAGATAGCAAAAATGTACATTCCTTTGGAGTAATGGTAGCTATAATCTATGTTTGCATATTTTTATGAAAAAAACGTGATCTCCACGATGTTGTACACTGGAGTGTTTTTGTACTATCGGACACTTAAAAGTAGAGAAACATTTCATATATTCTTCCATCAACAAAAAAGGGCACTTCTAACTTTCTTGGTGAGTAAATCTATTTCAAGCTTTCACTAAGAGTGCACAAAAAACAACAATATTTATGATACCAAATAGCTATATGATGATATTTCACTATTAACCTAATGATACTAACTAGGTGGCATAAATATTGATACTATTTTGTTTAAACATGTCAAACTTCCAAAAATAGTCGTTCATGTTAAATTAATAATCTCCACTATCCCATTTTCCCAATTTTATGCAATAATGCCATGTCCTTCAATTTCTCTTCGAACTTGCTAACAAAGATGGAACACTTTTTTTCAATATCTATGTATGAAAATTTATTTAATATAAAAATTTATTATAGCAAAATTGATATAAATTAATTAATGCTTCAACACCGAATTAAGATGGGTCTAGGGGCGCGGCGTGCCGCCGCGCCTAATTTCCTAGTCAATTTAAATGAGCGTCACCTTTTAGTTGGTAGTGCATCGATTGCTAGTTTCTTTTACAGCGGAAACGTCACGTCTTTTTTGACCTTTTTACATACAATTTTACTTTGTTTGTACGCGTCAAATTTGATGCTAAAACGAAACGGTTTTGCCACTCTCATTTTTATAGTTAATGCATGGCACACCCTAAAACGAAACGCGTCAAGTGTGATAGACATCATACAGTTGCATATAAACAATGCCATGTTTTTTGACATAACGAAACCAGGAGGACACACACAAAACAAATAGACATGGCGTACAGCTTTACAAACAGTTAACCGGAAATTATAACGAACAGAGACCAAAATATATAGAGAAATAATGCGATAACATTTTCATAAAAAACACATGCTCCCATTCGATAAGGTCCTTTTTTCGACCAGCCAATGGCGTACAGTTTTTGTTCGTCGCTTACAAGCTTTTCGTTACTACAGATTTAGAGGAGTTGACAGCGGAACCTAAGAACAAGGGGGGTGGGGGGTGATCTCTCTTCGGTGGGGGGAAACAACAATGATAATAAACTAACTAACGGAGCCCTTGTACGCCATGGTCTCTCCGGCACAATCAACGTTCATGTGCGAAGAACTTGAAAGCAGCTGCGTCGCCGCGGGCGAAGCGGTACTCGCGGTCGACGGTGGTGACGCGGTGGAAGGACAGAATGACGCCGAACGCAGCATACACCTGCGACTCCAGCATGACGGCGTCCTGGACGCTGCGGGTGGCGACGTACATGAAGCCGGCCGGCGACTCCGATATGTCGTAGCGGTTGTGCCCAAGCAGCGTCATCAGGGCAGCAGTCGCCATGAAGAGCTTGCCGCACACCTTAGGCTCCGAAGCGAACTGGAGCCTGACGAGGTTGTCAGCTGGGATCTCGTCGTCGATGCGGAAGAAGGACCGTAGGGCTACGGCGGAGTCGACGATGACGTCGTCCTCATCGGGGGGGTGGAGATTACGGAAAAGCGGGACGGTGATGGTGGTGAGCTTGCCAGCCGCAGCCTTCGCCTTCTTCGCGGACCTGCGCCAACAGATAAAGGGAGGTTCAGTTAAGGGACGTAGTCAGCGCCATTTTTAGCTAGAATCGAGTGGAGCGCCACACAAACCTAGTGACCATATGCTTAGAGTCTTCTGCCTCTTCGCGGGGACGGCCAGACGGAGGAGCCATGGGAAACAAGAGAGACAGTGACTGAGTTGCGGAGGAGGAGGGGACTGGTTTTCCTTTTGTGAGTATATCGCAAGGAAGCGGGGGGTGGCACGTATATATACAGCGATTTTGTAGGGCAGGAAGTAAAAATTCTCCAGGATGTTACAACAAATGCACCACACGCGGCCCACGAGGCCCAACGAGCCCGTTTACAGCACACAGGAGGCAGAACTGTCAGACATAGTACGACCTAGCAAGTCTCTATCTCGTCTGCATGCCCATACGGGCGACAGCGACAGGCACGGTACAGCGCGCATGCTTCAGATCTACAGCCGTCCACATTGAAAGATCGGACGGCCATCGAATGGTGCGCGGCTACACCCCCCCGTGCACAGCTACCACCATGAATAGATATTCGCCTCTCTTAGAGGAAAAGCTAAGAATTGGTTGCTGTCTTTGCCTAAAAATATTATTGATTCATGGGCTAAGTGTAAGGATGCTTTTATTGGTAGATACTATCATTCTGCTAAGATTATAGCTTTGCGTAGCAATATTATGAAGTTTAGCCAGTTTGATAATGAATATGTTGCTCAGGCTTGGGAAAGAATGAAATCTATGATAAAGAATTGTCCCACTCATGGACTGACTACTTGGATGATTGTCCAAACTTTTTATATAGGACTGAATTTTTCTTCAAGGAACCTATTGGATTCAGCTGCTGGAGGCACTTTTATGTCCCTTACCTTGGGCGCCGCAATGAAGCTTCTCGACAATATGACTGTAAATTACTCTGAATGGCACATCGAGAGAGCTCCACAAGGTAAGAAGGTAAATTCTGTTGAGGAAACCTCTTCCTTGAGTGATAAGATTGATGCTATTATGCTTATGCTTTCTAATGATAGGACTCATGTAGATCATAATAATGTTCCTTTAGCCTCTTTGGTTGCTCAAGAAGAGCATGTTGATGTAAACTTCATTAGAAATAATAATTTTAACAATAATGCTTATAGGAACAATTTTGCTAGTAACAATTATAGACCGTATCCTTCTACCAATGGTAATGGTTATGGTAATTCTTATGGTAATTCCTCCAACAACACTAGGGCCGTGCCCTCCGAGCTTGAGGTAATGCTCAAGGACTTCATCGGTAAGCAAAATGCTTTTAACAAGTCTGTTGAGGAAAAGTTAGGAAAAATTGATATTCTTGCTTCTAAAGTTGATAGCCTTGCTCATGCTGTTGAACTTCTGAAATTAAAAGTGTTGCCTAATGATGTGAAAGACAATAATCCTTTTGCCACTGCTAATGCTATCCAAGTTAGAATTGATGAAAATGTTAGGATGCTAACAGAATTACATGCCAGGTGGGAAAGAGAAGATGAGATGGCTAGAAAGATGAAGGTATGTACCATTACTACCTCTAATGATGTTTCTCCAAATGCTAGCAATCCTCTTACTTTGATTGGTGTAGAGAAAACTCCTACTCCTAGTGTTAAAAAGCCTAAAATAGCAAAAACTTTTTCTCAAAAGAGTGCTGAAATTTTTCGGAGTGTGGGAGATGATAGCTCTATTTCCTTTAATGATTTTGATGTTGATGGCTGCAATATATCTGAAGTTATTTTGTTCTTGCAAAAGCTTGCTTTGACTCCCAATGCTAGTTCTTTAAATGTTGCTTTTACTAAGCATATTACCAATGCTCTTATGAAAATTAGGGATGAAAAGTTGAAGCAAAAAGCCTCTATTCCCAAGAAATTAGAAGATGGTTGGGAACCCATCATTGATATGCATGTTAATGGTTTTGATTGCCATGCTTTATGTGATCTAGGTGCTAGTATTTCTATTATGCCTAGAAAGATTTATGACATGCTTGATTTACCACCGCTTGAAAAGTGCTTGCTACTCCAAGTTGATGTGGGAGCAAACTGTCCTTGTGCGTGGTGAATGACCAGCCCGTTGGGAACCCCAAGAGGAAGGTATGATGAGTGTAGCAGCAAGTTTTCCCTCAATTAAGAAACCAAGATTTATCGAACAGGAGAAGGGAGACGATGACGACTGAAGGTGTTGTGGAACCTGCACACACACAAACAAATACTTTGTTCCCAACTTGCGATGAGGTTGTCAATCTCACCGGTTTGCTTGAAACAAAGGTTATGAGTGTATCGAGTGGAAAACAGTAGTAATGTGCGAGTAAAGTAAACAGTGCGAGAAAGTAAACAGGTGATTGCAATATGATTAAAATAGGACCGGGGTCCACAGTTCACTAGTGGTGTCTCTCCATAGATAAAATAACATGCTGGGTAAACAAATTACAGTTGGGCAATTGATAGAATAAAGATAACGTGATATGTCAAGAAGATCACTATGAGATTTACTCTAGGCATTACAACAAAATACATAGACCGCCATCCAACTGCATCTATGACTAATAATCCACTCCCGGGGATATCATCCGAACACCCTAGAAGTATTAAGTTGCGAACAACAGATAATTGCATTAAGCAAAGTGTGTAATGTAAACAAAGCATATGCCCTTGAGCATATGAATGTTGTTTTCTCCCTAGTAGCAACAGTACATCTACCACCTTAGAGGTTTCTGTCACTCCCCCAGGTGAAATAGAGACATGAACCCACTATCGAGCATAAATACCCCCTCTTGGAGTCACTAGCAACTACTCGGCCAAGATAGCTACTAACAACGGAGAGCATGCAAGATCATAAACAACATAGAGATAACAAAAGATATAATTCAGTACAGCGACTTAATCATAAACACCAATATTCATCGGATCCCAACAAACCAACATCATAGAATTACATAACGGTGATCTCAATCATGTATGGCAGCTCATGAGATCTAAACATGAAGCACATGGTGGAGAAGACAACCATCTAGCTACTGCTATGGACCCATAGTCCAAGGTAGACTACTCACTCATCGCTCCGGAGGCAAGCATGGCGATGAAGAAGACCTCCGGTGGCGATTCCCCTCTCCGGCAGGGTGCCGGGAAGAGCTTCTGGACCCTCCCGATCTTCGGGTCGACGGCGGCGGCGGATCGCGATGTATTCTGGAAAACTGATCGGGCCCTTAGGTTTTTCTCGTCGGGGGGTCTTTATAGGCGAAGGGGCGATGTCAGAGGAGGGACCAGGCCCCCTCACACAGGGGTGGCGCGGCCAGGGGCCTGGCCGCGCCGCCTGTGCGTGTGGGGCCCACGTGGCCCTCCTCCGTCTCTTCTTCGGATGTCTGGAAGCTTCCCCGTGATATAAGTCTTCAGGAACTTGTTTCGTCCAATTCCGATAATATTTCCTGTGTATCACTTCTGAAACACAAAAACAGCAGAAAACAGGAAACTGGCACTGTGGCACTTCGTTAATAGGTTAGTTCCGGAAAATGTATAAAAGTGCCACTAAGTGTAACGAAACAATAGGCAAATGGTGTAAAAACAAGCATGGAGCATCAAAAATTATAGATACGTTTGAGACGTATCAAGCATCCCCAAGCTTAACTCCTGCTCGTCCTCGAGTAGGTAAGTGATAACAAAAGAATAATTTTTGAGGTGACATGCACCTACACAATCTTGATCATATATGCAAGCATTGGTGAGCTGGGATCAATACAACTTAAAACATGGGCATGAAAGATATAATCATGACAATAAGAACTTAGCAACCATGTTGTAAACATGTAAATGAACACAAACAAAAGATCATGATAATGAAACAATGAAAGTCAAACGTGTGTTCAAATCATAAGGAAAAACATACAAATGGTTTTCAGCTTGTCCTTCAAAGAGAGCAAAACATAAATGCATAGGACACCTCAAAGTTTAAGAGGGCGACTAGATACAAATAATTTAAGAACAAGTGAAACCAACAATATGAATCAATCAATGAACTTTGGGACAATGCATATCACACTAAGAATGACAACTATGCTCTCTTAATGGTGCATAAAGAAAGAAGGTGGTGACTCAACATAAAAGTAAAAGAAAGGCCCTTCGCAGAGGGAAGCAGTGATTGCAAGTTTTATAACCTTCAAAAATTATGGTACTTACCGGCTTTGAGCTCTCATTGCCCCCATCATAAGCATCTTGAATGGTTAAAGTTAATGCGAGAACAATTATGATGCATATGCTTGACAAATCATAAGTTGAAAACCTCGTGTCCCGTGAATACGAGTACCCAAACCATGCT
The DNA here is from genome assembly GCA_007115705.1 of Dactylis glomerata. Taxonomy (NCBI): domain Eukaryota; kingdom Viridiplantae; phylum Streptophyta; class Magnoliopsida; order Poales; family Poaceae; genus Dactylis; species Dactylis glomerata. Next base: position 777,150 of record QXEO01000186.1, read on the forward strand.
ACTTTACTTAGAGTCCCAAGCAAGGCTCTTGTCATTGTAAGTGTATGCATATCATTAAGAACCGCCAATGGGGTACCTCCGTGCCCGATGACATGGAACAAGCCCACACCAAAATGACAGGACAAGCAGACAATGAACACCTCGACATCTCTTTTATTTGCTATATTGTTTAGCTTTTTATTATGAGATGCGTCGTCGAATGTTCACCATGGGTATGCTACAAATTTCCACCATGAATTATGCATGGCTTAGATTGGCGGCCCGGCGTTTCCCTAACACATATAAAAACTCCATGATCCTCACAAGATTCCCAATTCATTTCACACCGCGGGCATCCATAAACAAAAGATCACGATATCAACTCAAATAAGAAGTGCAATGTTGAAAGCTTGCCCATGACTGCATGGCTGGGCTAGAATCCAACTTACAACTTGCAAGCATAACAACTCAACATAAGAGACCACAATGTCAAATTTTTAAGAACAGGAAAAAGTAAAGTGTGCCTTCCGGATCGTGAGAGCTTTACTGACCGAATTTCGCATAACACTGGTAAGAGTTTAATTTGAAGAGAAAATAAAAGCAAGTCAAATTTACTTGGAATAGCAAATTGCTAGTAGGTATGTATGGTGGACACAATGGCAAACTTGGCTTTTAGGAGTTGGATGCACGAGTAGAGCTCATACTCAGTACAAGGCGAGGGCTAGCAAAAGACTGGGAGCGACCAACTAAGAGAGCAATAATGGCCATAATCATGCAAAGCGACAAAGCGACATTAAAAGAAGCATACGATGGCATCAAAAGTCAAAAACTAAATGATCATGAAGGCTAATGGCGACTTTGTAAGAGTCTAACATGTGTGAGCATGCGCCAAGTCAACCCAAATAAAGCATCAAGGAGAAAACCAAAATAATGCTTCCATACAATAAAAACAACGCATGATTTTTTCAAAGGCTCATTAAGCAATCTCAGTTATTTGAGACAAGTCATGCTACAGCAAAACCACTAAGCATACTATCAAAAAGACATCAAGCATGACATGAAAAAGCCTAAGCCGCAGTCTACACAAGCTCTTTCTTGTACCACTATTTTGCACAAAGCTTTTTCTCTTTTCCAACACCATTTGAAATTTTTATAAACACCTCTTTTGATGAAAACCAATAAAGATCAGAGGCAAAAATACACCTTGATGAAAAGATATGACAAGATCTGAATGCAAATCAAGGCGAAAACGAAAACCAAAAGCAGTAGCAGAAAAGTAGAATGCTCGTTTTTTAATAAGAGTGAAAACTAGAGCGTTCTTTGCAAATGAAAATGAGTACATCTCCTCCAAAGGAAATTTGTTGGGGTCCAACCATTTATTGCAGCAAACAAACAAACTAAACAACCTAAGAAAACTAAAACAACTGACGCTCCAAGAAAAACACATAGTGCATGAAGCAATAAAAATATAGTGTTTTGAAAGGTGACCTGATTTTTGCCGATGAAGAAGGGGTGCCTCGGGGGCATCCCCAAGCTTTGACGCTTGTACTTCTTGGATATTTCTTGGGGTGATGCATGGGCATCACCAAGGTTGAGCTTTTGTCCATTCTTCAACTCATCTCATCATTCTCCAATCCCTACACTTGAAAACTTCCTTCATATAAAACTAAACACAATTCTATTAGCAACATTAGTGTAAGCATAAAATATATTCAACCTCTTTTAGCTTCAGGTTTCAACCCAAAACCACCACATATAAAGTATATACTACTGTAGCAACTTCCACAAGAGTTCCATGATCAAAAAGAACTCAAAAGAAAGCGATAAAGTGGCAAAAACAAATATTGGCAGAAATCTGTCAAAACTGGACAGCTGATAAAGGACGAATTTTTTAGGGATTTTCCGTTGCTCAAATCAAAAAGTGTTCAACTAAGAAAAGTTTGGATATAACCTTGGGCATATGCACAAGAAATCGCAGGTCCAAAAGATATACAGAGAATTTTCACGAATTTTTACGGTGCAGCACCGAAAACAGTTTCAGGACAGCAACATCCCCAAATCTTTACCTCACTCAAATTAGAGGCTTCTCTTGGCACAAAAACGAAATAAACAAGATAAGGAGCGGTCATTACAGTAGTAATGACTTCCAAGACTCAAATAAAAGAAAAAGTACTGAAAAGTAAACAATGGGTTATCTCCCAAGAGTGCTTTTCTTTAACGCCTTTGAGCTAGGCGCAGAAAATTGCGAATCAAGTAATATCAAGTGATGAAGTGCTAGGATCAGCACGTGCCTTACGCCTCCCTTTCTTACCTTTGCTCTTGACTCTAGGAAAGACATGGTTATTGCAAGGTGGAGTAGTAAATGTTATATTGCCTTTTCCCACATCGATAACGGCGCCAAGGAGCTTCAGAATGGATCTTCCAAGTGTGATTTGTCCTTTTCCTACACATTCAATAACAAGATAATCAGTAGATATCATTCTTCCTAGGATTTTTGTAAAGACTCCTTCGGCTATTCCAAGGGGAGATATGGTGGCATTGTTAGTAAGAAAAATTTCTTCTCCTCCCTCAGAAAGCTTCCAAAGGCTCAAAGATTCATAAACATCCTTTGGCATGAGACAAAATTCAGACATAATATCACAACGAGCATGAAAAGTTTCACCACTAATGGTGATTTTTATTGTAGGATACCAGCTTGAAGGTTCAGTATTTGTTGGCACATAATCAAAATGCTGGCGCAAAGTATTGTAGCAAGAACTCAAACTAGCAGTGTGAGTCTCAAGAGTATTAAGTCTATTAAAAATGCTCACAAGAGAGGAATCAAAATAGGTTGGCATGCTATAAATTGTAATCAACTTTTTAATAATATTGAAGGCTTGATCTCCATCACAATGAAGGAAATCTCCTTCTGCAGTAGCATCCAAAGCATATCTATAACGAAGAGAAAGTCCAAAGTAAAAGCTACTAAGAAGCAAACTAAAAGTCATTTTAGGTTCAGTTTTTCCACGCCAATCATAAATTCTAGACCAAGCTTCTTTAAAGCTTTCCTCATCTTTCTGCTTAAAGGTAAAGATCATGTCCTCGGGGGACATAGTAGTAGCAACTAAACTAGACATGATAAACTAAAAGCAAAGAAATAACAACTACCAAGGATTCTAATTTTTTTGGGTTTTTTATATAAAGCAATGCAGGTAAAATAAAATAAAGTAAAGCAAAACAAATAACAAAGTAAAGAATGTGTGTGCGAAGAACTCCCCTCGCAGAAGTCTTCTCTCTTCCCCGGCAACGGCGCTAGAAAAATAGCTGCTACTCCAAGTTGATGTGGGAGCAAACTGTCCTTGTGTGTGGTGAATGACCAGCCCGTTGGGAACCCCAAGAGGAAGGTATGATGAGTGTAGCAGCAAGTTTTCCCTCAATTAAGAAACCAAGGTTTATCGAACAGGAGAAGGGAGACGATGACGACTGAAGGTGTTGTGGAACCTGCACACACACAAACAAATACTTTGTTCCCAACTTGCGATGAGGTTGTCAATCTCACCGGTTTGCTTGAAACAAAGGTTATGAGTGTATTGAGTGGAAAACAGTAGTAATGTGCGAGTAAAGTAAACAGTGCGAGAAAGTAAACAGGTGATTGCAATATGATTAAAATAGGACCGGGGTCCACAGTTCACTAGTGGTGTCTCTCCATAGATAAAATAACATGCTGGGTAAACAAATTACAGTTGGGCAATTGATAGAATAAAGATAACGTGATATGTCAAGAAGATCACTATGAGATTTACTCTGGGCATTATAACAAAATACATAGACCGCCATCCAACTGCATCTATGACTAATAATCCACTCCCGGGGATATCATCCGAACACCCTAGAAGTATTAAGTTGCGAACAATAGATAATTGCATTAAGCAAAGTGTGTAATGTAAACAAAGCATATGCCCTTGAGCATATGAATGTTGTTTTCTCCCTAGTAGCAACAGTACATCTACCACCTTAGAGGTTTCTGTCACTCCCCCAGGTGAAATAGAGACATGAACCCACTATCGAGCATAAATACCCCCTCTTGGAGTCACTAGCAACTACTCGGCCAAGATAGCTACTAACAACGGAGAGCATGCAAGATCATAAACAACATAGAGATAACAAAAGATATAATTCAGTACAGCGACTTAATCATAAACACCAATATTCATCGGATCCCAACAAACCAACATCATAGAATTACATAACGGTGATCTCAATCATGTATGGCAGCTCATGAGATCTAAACATGAAGCACATGGTGGAGAAGACAACCATCTAGCTACTGCTATGGACCCATAGTCCAAGGTAGACTACTCACTCATCGCTCCGGAGGCAAGCATGGCGATGAAGAAGACCTCCGGTGGCGATTCCCCTCTCCGGCAGGGTGCCGGGAAGAGCTTCTGGACCCTCCCGATCTTCAGGTCAACGGCGGCGGCGGATCGCGATGTATTCTGGAAAACTGATCGGGCCCTTAGGTTTTTCTCGTCGGGGGGTCTTTATAGGCGAAGGGGCGATGTCAGAGGAGGGACCAGGCCCCCTCACACAGGGGTGGCGCGGCCAGGGGCCTGGCCGTGCCGCCTGTTCGTGTGGGGCCCACGTGGCCCTCCTCCGTCTCTTCTTCGGATGTCTAGAAGCTTCCCCGTGATATAAGTCTTCAGGAACTTGTTTCGTCCAATTCCGAGATTATTTCCTGTGTATCACTTCTGAAACACAAAAACAGCAGAAAACAGGAAACTGGCACTGTGGCACTTCGTTAATAGGTTAGTTCCGGAGAATGTATAAAAGTGCCACTAAGTGTAACGAAACAATAGGCAAATGGTGTAAAAACAAGCATGGAGCATCAAAAATTATAGATACGTTTGAGACGTATCAGTGCTATTATGATGTTCCTATTGCTGATGTTGCTAAGAAGAAACATTTGGGAAGGATTAATGATGTTCTTATTATGGTTAACAATGACCTTGTTCCCGTTGATTTTCTTGTTATGGATGTTGAATGCAATGCTTCATGTCCTATTATTTTGGGAAGACCTTTTCTTCGAACTGTAGGTGCCATCATTGATATGAGGGAAGGCACTATCAAATATCAATTCCCACTCAAGAAAGGTATGGAACACTTCCCTAGGAAGAGAAAGAAATTGCTTTTTGACTCTATTCTTAGAGCAAATTATGAGCTTTATTCTTCATCACTTGATATTACTTGATTCACATTTTCTGCGCCTAGCTCAAAGGCGTTAAAAAAAAGCACTCTTGGGAGATAACCCAATGTTTTTACTTTCAGTTCTTTTTCTTTTATTTGAGTCTTGGAAGTTATTACTACTATAATAACTGCTCCTTATCCTTTTTATTTCATTTTTATGCCAAGAGAAGCCTCTAATTTGAGTGAGGTAAGGTTTGGGGATGTTGCTGTCCTGAAACAGTTTTCGGTGCTGCACCGTAAAAATTCGTAAAAATTCTCAGAATATCTTTTGGACCTGCGATTTCTTGTGCATATGCCCCAGGTTATATCCAAACTTTCATTAGTTATACACTTTTTGATTTGAGCAACAGAAAACCCTCTAAAAATTCTACCTTTGTCAGCTGTTCTATTTTGACAGATTTCTGCCAATATTTCTGTTTGCCGCTTTATCGCTTTCTTTTTTAGTTCTTTTGATCACAGAACTTTTGGGAAAGTTGCTACAGTAGTATATTCTTTATATGTGGTGGTTTTGAGTTGAAACCTGAAGCAAAAAGGGTTGATTCAATGTTATGCTTACACTAATGTTGCTAATAGAATTGTGTTTAGTTTTGTATGAAGGAAGTTTTCAAGTGTAGGGATTGGAGAATGATGAGATGAGTTAAAGAATGGACAAAAGCTCAAGCTTGGGGATGCCCATATCACACCAATAAATATCCAATAAGTACAAGCGTCAAAGCTTGGGGATGCCCGGAGGCACCCCTTCTTCATCGGCAAAAATCAGGTCACCTTTCAACACACTATATTTTTATTGCTTCATGCATTATGCGTTTTTCTTGGAGCGTCAGTTGTTCTTAGTTTTCAGTTTTGTTTAGTTTTGTTTGCTGCAATAAATGGTTGGACCCCAAAAAATTCCTTTTGGAGAAGTTGCCTTGCTTTTCATTTGCCAAGAACACTCAGTTTTTCACTCTTATCGTTTCAACGAGTGTTCTCTTTTTCTAGAACTGCGTTTAGCTTTCATTTTTTGCCTTGATTTTTGTTCAGATCTTGTTATATCTTTGCATCAAGGTGTATTTTGACCTCTGGTCCATGTTGGTTTTCATAAAAAGAGTTATTTCAAAAAAAAATTGAATGGTGTTGGAAAAGACAAAAAACTTTATGCAAAAAAGTGGTACAAGAAGGAGCTTGTGTAGACTGCGGCCTAGACTTTTGCATGTCATGCTTGATGTCGGTTTGATAGTATGCTTAGTGGTTTTGCTGTAGCATGACTTGTCTCAAATGACTGAGATTGCTTAATGAGCCTTTGAAAAAATCATGCGTTGTTTTAATTATTTGGAAGCATTATTTTGGTTTTCTCCTTTGATGCTTTATTTGGGTTGACTTGGCGCATGCTCACACATGTTTGACTCATACAAAGTCGCCATAAGCCTCTATGATCATTTATTTTTTGACTTTTGATGCCATCTTATGCTTCTTTTAATGTCGCTTTGTCGCTATGCATGATTATGACCGTTATTGCTCTCTTAGTTGGTCGCTCCCAGTCTTTTGCTAGCCCTCATTTTGTACTGAGTATGAGCTCTACTCGTGCATCCAACTCCTAAAAACCAAGTTGTTCCATTGTGTCCACTATAAATTCCTATGCATGGTATTTGTAAGCCATTCCAAGTAAATTTTCATGTGCTACCTTTTAAAACTTTCAACTACTTCTCATTTTGTGCCACTGTTTTAGCTCATGAGGACGTAGTGGTCGGAATTGCTATCTTCCACATTAAATTAAGTACCCCTCGACTAGGCAGCTTCATCTGCTCGTCATTAATTTTGCATGAGAGCTGGTCAGACCATTGCAATCTAATTCTAAAAAAATAAAAAAAGGCACTCCTCCATGGTATGTGAATGTTGGTGGGCACCCGATGGAATCGGTTAGCCATGGTTTGAGAAAGGAAAAAAGGTGGGGAGGAGTGTCAAGCTTTATAAAAGAGCACCAATGTGCCAAATTTTCAAAGAACTCGGAACCACTCTCACTTGTTTATTATGGAAGATAGTAAGACCCCATTGCCAGTCGTTGACATGAAACAACCACCTCTCAAAACCCAATTTTTATCTCTGTTTTACAATAGAAAAGCTCTAGCACATGTTTAATTAGTGCTTCTCTCCGCGAAGGGCCTTTCTTTTACTTTTATGTTGAGTCACCACCTTCTATCTTTATGCACCGTCTAAGGGAGCATAGTTGTCATTCTGAGTATAATGTGCATTGTTCCAAAGTTTTCATTGATTGACTCATGATTTTGGTTTCACTTGTTCTTAAATTATTTGTATCTAGTCGCCCTCTTAAACTTGAAGGTGTCCTATGCATTTATGTTTTGCTCTCTCATGAAGGACAAGCTGAAAACCATTTGTATGTTTTTCCATATGATTTGAACACACGTTTGACTTTCATTGTTTCATTTTCATGATCTTTCATTTGTGTTCTTTTTCATGTTATAACATGGTTGCTAAGCTTCTTCTATCAAGATTATGTCTTTCATGCCCATGTTTTAAGTTCTTTTGATCCCAGCGCACAACGCTTATATAGATGATCAAGATTGTGTAGGTGCATGTCACCTCAAAAATTATTTCTTTTGTTATCACTTACCTACTCGAGGACGAGCAGGAGTTAAGCTTGGGAATGTTGATACGTCTCTAACATATCTATAATTTTTGATGCTCCATGCTTGTTTTTACACCATTTGCTTAGTGTTTCGTTACACTTCGTGACATTTTTATGCATTTTTTTGTGTTTCAGAAAAGTTACACGGGAAATATTCTTGGAATTGGACGAAAAAGCCAAACATCCAGAAATTCACCGAAGCTTCCAGAGAACTGAAGAGGAGACGGAGTGGGGCCATGAGGAACCCACACATCAGGCGCCGCGGCCCAGGGCTAGGCCGCGCCTCCTATGTGTGTGGCCGCCTCGGTCCACTTCTGACGATGCCCCTTCGCCTATAAAGACCCCCCGACGGGAAAAACCTAAACACCCGATCACTTTTCCAGAAACATATCGCGATCTGCCGCCGTCGTCGACCCGAGATCGGGAGGGTCCAGAAGCTCTTCCCGGCACCCTGCCGGAGAGGGGAATCGCCACCGGAGGTCTTCTTCATCGCCATGCTTGCCTCTAGCGCGATGAGTGAGTAGTCTACCTTGGACTATGGGTCCATAGCAGTAGCTAGATGGTTGTCTTCTCCACCATGTGCATCATGTTTAGATCTCGTGAGCTGCCTTACATGATCGAGATCACCGTTATGTAATTGTACATGTTGTGTTTGTTGGGATCCGATAAATATTGGTGTTATGATTGAGTTGATGTGCTGAATATTATCTTATGTTATCTCTATGTTGTTTATGATCTTGTATGCTCTCCGTTGTTAGTAGCTATCTTGGCCGAGTAGATACTAGTGACTCCAAGAGGGGGTATTTATGCTCGATAGTTGGGTTCATGCCTCTATTTAATCTGGGGGAGTGACAGAAACCTCTAAGGTTGTAGATGTGATGTTGCCACTAGGGAGAAAACAATATTCATATGCTCAAGGGCATATCCTTTGTTTACATTACACACTTTGCTTAATGCAGTTATCTGTTGTTCGCAACTTAATACTTGTGGAGTTCTCAGATTGATTCGCCACAAGTGGATTATTAGTCATAGATGCAGTTGGATGGCGGTCTATGTATCTTGTTGTAATGTCCAGAGTAAATCTCATAGTGATCCTCTCGACATATGCACGTTGTCTTTATTCTATCAATTGCCCAACTGTAATTTGTTTACCTAGCATGTGTTATTTTATCTTATGCAGAGACACCACTAGTGAACTGTGGACCCCGGTCCTATTTCTATTATATTGCTATCACCTATTTACTTTAGTCGCACTGTTTACTTTACTCGCATACTACTATCACTTTCCACTTGATACGCTCATACCCTTTGTTTCAAGCAAACCGGTGAGATTGACAACTTTTTGATGGTTTTTCCGCTTTTCACAGCTGCTCTTTCCACACCCCCGGATATCTGGTGTCAAACCGTCGCCCCTTTCCTTATATATTCGATAATCGAGTTTGCTATCTTTGTGGCATTGATTGTGCAAGTTCGTGAAGAGGGCTGGACGAGTAGAATGAGGGAAAGCGGCTCGATCGAGAAAAAAGAGGAGTAGACTAGCCCCCCTAGAACTTTGTTTGAAAGTCACTACCTCATCGTAAGTTGGGAACAAAGTATTTGGTTGTGTTGTGTGCAGGTTCCACGTTGCCGCTCGCAAAGCAAAGCTTGGACTAGGCGCCCTATAAATTATCCGGAGCTGTTGCGAAGCTAGCGGGCATCACCTTCTTGAGTTTGGCTTTTTCCTACTGGACGATTAAACCTTGGTTTCTTACTGAGGGAAAAACTTGCTGCTATATTCATCAAACCTTCTCTTGGGGTTTCCCAACTGGCCGGTCATTTACTTCATCAACTACACGCCAACAAGTTCTTTGGCACCATTCTTCACCGCGCCATCAATAGCAATCAACTAGCTAGCATCGGAGGAGGCGACGATATTCTGAAGTCAGAAAGAGTTTCTCTTTGCTGTAACCATGTTCCTGAGGTGCGACTAGCGAGCATCGGAGGAGGGTGCATGGGATCTAGTCTATTTTCGTGTTCGTTTGTGTGTTTGCAGGTCTGTTCCTTTCAATCTATGGTTCTCATCCGTGACGATGGTTGTTGCTCTCGAGAGCTGGTCCTTTAGGGCCTTATAGCACGGCGACTTCCCGTATGTCTAGTAAAGCTCTACTATGAATATTCTACCAATATGCAAACTATCAGTTCGAAATACCATGTATATTTTGCTGCTTGAAAATGACAAAATCTAACATCTAAAATAGTAAATAGTGCAAAAGTTCATAATGCTTTTCAAATTTTGGAAAAGAACCGAGCTCCATCATTAGCTTCCGCCCTCATTGCAGTGATCCCCCGGCAGGTCGCCGTACGGAGTAACCAGCACCTGATCGGGTTGTAGAGGTCACAGGGAGTGCGACACGGTAACCCTGCACGTGCACGACACGCACCTACCACGCTTTGAAATCTAACAGAGAGTGCACTGTGCCCTGACCTGAAATTACACTTCCCTCGTGATTTCGCCGGCGTGGAACACAGTTGCCACGCCATGGCCGGCCCATATCAATAGCACTATGCTACGCTACTACTCCACATCGCTGATAGAGCAAGAAGAACGCCTGCACGCCGCGCACGGCCTCGCTGCCTGTCGGCCGGCGCGCGCGGTCGTCCCCACGACGGACGCTTACGCCCCGCCTGCCGCGGGCGCGCCGTGGGAACCCGCACAAATTTAAAGGACGGCCGTCGCCCTCCGGCCGCGTCGCCGTCGCGCAGCGTACAGTCCAGCTCGTGCGTGGGCGCGCGCCGGCCATCACCCGTCGCCGTCGAGCCGCTGCTGCGCCGTGAATGCGGCCAGCGCGCGCGTAGGGCGCCCTGCTCTAATGGCCTGGTGTGCCCCGCTCCCGGGAGTCACGTACGAACGGTCGCTCTCACGCTGAGATAGCGCGACGGCGACGCGACCGGTGTGCGCGCGGGGGTCGCCGTCGCGCGTGCGTTGTCAGCCTGGCCTCCAACCGCCGTGGAGGGGACGAGGAGGATCCGATCCGTCGCTGGCCGTGGGATGATGATGCTTGGATGTTTGACGTCTACGAAGTACACTGTACGTACCTCGAGGTAGCCCGTGAGTCGTGCTCGACCGATCGGTCCCTGCGCGTACGTACGTACAGCATGGAGGTATATGCCGTATACGACATGCGTTGCGCGCTCGTCGTTTTCTAGCTGGGGGCCGGGAGAGTACGAGATGTGCAAGTGCTTTATTACCTTTCTAGAGGGGAGAATCCTTCACATGACAATAAGCAGGGGAGGAATACATGCAGCTGAAAAAAAAGGAAGAGAAAAGATGGTGTTGGTGGGTTTTGTCAGTAGTCAAAAAAAAAAGACTTTGGTGTGTCACTTTGCAGATGTCGTCATATTTTATGATCTGTTGCCTGCTTGAAACTGTGTGTCGTAGCTGTTGTTTTTGTTTGCCCACAAAATTCGAAATCTCTGGATGTAAGGAAACTATTGCCGTGTATTTCCTTTTGATTTTCTGTTCTGGGTTGTAGTCTGATGATAATGGAACCCGTCTCCAGGGGGAGTCGTATGGGAAAAAAAGGTGTCGTTACTGAAGGTGATTTTTCTTTTATAAAAGAAAAATCGATATCATATGTTTTGTGGGGATCAGATGGGATGGAATGGGTGCTACCTTCACCCAATCCCCTCAAATCCCTATGCACTAGGTTGAGGTAGTGTATTGAATATTGAGAAAATATACTAAGAAATAGGCAATAGTGGGGAGAAATGAGGATCGAACTAGCCCAATACACTAGAACCAAACATGCATTTAGAATAAAGTATGAATTTAAGTTTTGGTGGGGATAATCCCCACAATTCCCTATAAATATAGTACCAAACAAGGCCTAACAGTGGAAAAAAAATGATGCCGGATTAGTGAGACCTATGGACTCTCCATTCATATGCGGTGATATTACATTTTACACAAGGGACATCTAGAGAAAAAGGAAATACAACTTTGTCTCGAATTCTTGCAAAAACAAGCATACCAACATCAACAACAACGCCAGCTGGTCCTACTTCGTCATCACCGCCAGCGCTGCATACAGACGCCACGACCAACTCCAGTACTAGGGAAAACACCACACTAGAAGCGACCCTATGGACATGGAACAAAAATTCCACCATCGCAAGGGAAGAACGCTATGTGTCCCTGGCCCGATGGCTCATGTCATGCTCACTAAAACTATCATGACATGCAAATGTCTCATTGCCTTGGCGAAGGGTGGAAGAAAATATTGTATTCTTCTATTCACAAATCCATTATCTTGAGCTCCTACCAATGCTTAAGTTGGCAAACAACCACCATTGTACTCATCTAATAGTTATCTTTTTCGCCTTTACTTGCAGCACAAATTAATATTACATGGTCTGACATGACCATAGACATGTCCCCAAGGCAAGAAGGATTGACCTTTCTTCCTCTGAGGAAAGAGGATTTTATGCATTGTAACCGAAATTGACTCAATATACCACATAAGGATGTTAATCAGTTCCAATAAATTGTTTTATTTAAAGTGAAGTGCTAGGCAGACTTATTCAGTTGCACTAAATTTTCTCTATTGATAGTGCTCAGTTGTGTTAATTACATTGATCCCAACACACAAGTTAACAGATTAACCCAGAGAAATCTAGAACACAAGTTACACACAAGTTAATCTTACAGATCCATGCACAAGTTAATCTAAAAGATCCATGCACAAGTTACAAGTTCTACATCATAAGTAAATGTAACATATCCAGTCACAAGTTAATCTAACAGATCGACGCACAAGTTAAAAGTAATGCACCCACGCAAAAAAACTTAAAAGTACCACAACACAAGAAAATGTAACGGATCCATGCACAAGTTAATCTAACAGATCCACACACAAGTTAATCTAACAGAGCCACGCAGAATTTATAAGTTATACATTAGTTAGCACATGATAGATTGAATCAACCCTAACTATTAAGACTGCGTAGCTTATCAGCACAACGACCGGTCACACAAAGATTTATACCTTTGATTTGGTGGGAGTTCATCATCATTGTCGTTGTCTTCTGGTTTGGACATTTCTTCATTGGTTACCGCGCCCACGGATCTACGCTCCATGGGATGCAGGATACCTTCGGGAAGGTGCCGCTCGTTGCTAACTGAACGAGAAGGTCGGAGAGGATTCCGAATGCGCCCGATGCCAGCCAAACAAAGACCAATCCAGCGGGCTTCCTCTAGATATGTACTCCTAATACGACCAGTCTGGAAGACTAGGAGTGGAGGACAAGGAGACACCATCGTGCCTTGACGCCAGAGACACCTAGGTCGCCTCGACCGTCGTCATTGCGCCTCCTTCAGACATATGGAGGGAGTAGGGAGAGAGTGAGGGGTAGGGTTTCTATGAGGGGAGGGGCAGTATATAAAGCACATGAACTTTTAGAAATGGAGATGTCCACCCAAAAAAATTGCATTAATGTATTATTGCATATAGATATATGAAACAAGTCGCTTGCATAATATTGGTGATTGTTACTTAAGAATAACCATGGCTCATATTGTCTTCGAAGTCGGCGTCCACTTCAGGCGGGCCTTGTTGGCGACACGTAAATTCGTTTCATTGTGGGTCATATCGCTGTTGTGTCCTTGCAGGGGGCTCCTACGCTCCGCTCGTGAGCGGGAGGGAGCGTAGCTCCGCCTGAAACGCGACCCCAGGTGGGCCGGCCCATTTGATCACTTGATCGTCAAATTTGTTCACTCAGATTCGGTTTGCTTCGGGTTTTTTTTAAAATATCTAGATGTGAAAAAATGTTTAAATTCAAAATTTGTTCAGATTTAATAAATGTTTAAATTCAAAAAGTGTTCAAATTCAAGAATTGTTTAAACTTTTAAAAAAATCAATGTTAAAAAATGTTCTAAAAATTATTTTTTATAAAGTTCAAAATTGTTCAATTTTGAAAAATTGTTCAAATACGAAAATTGTTCAAACTCGAAAATTGTTCAAATTTGAAAAATGTTCAATTTCGAAAAATTGATCATACTCAAAAAATGTTCAAACTCAAAATTTGTTCATAGTTCAAAATTGTTCAATTTCGAAAAATTGTTCAAATTCGAAAATTGTTCAATTTCGAAAAATGGTTCATACTCGAAAATTGTTCATACTTGAAAATTGTTCAAACTCAAAAATTGTTCAAACTCAAAATTGTTCAAACTCAAAAATTATTCAAATTCGAAAATTATTCTTACTTTGAATTTATACAAATTTGAAATTGTTTGAAAAACAAAAAACCGAAAAAACCAGCCGAACAGTGAACCAGGGAAAAAGAAAAACCGCAAGAAAAATACAGAAAGTATAGAATCCTGCGCTAAACGGACCGCGGCCCATATCTCTCCGCCTGCGGGCAGAGTCTGCTAAGGCGCGCCCGCAGGCGGAGCATAGGATTTGCCGTCCTTGCAGGTCTCCTTAGCTTTGCTTTGTACTAGTGCCACTTGGCATGAGGTAGGTCAAAACCGCCACGTCGAGATATCACGGTCTCCACCAAAGAAGGTTGAAGACTCACAGGCTCATGGGCTGCACTGGCGTTTGGGGTGGCCGCCCACTCGATCAATGATGATGCCAACCAGACTATGTCGCAATGCAGTAACCCCAAGGAGCTCGATCTTTCCCTGAAGATAAAGATCCCTCTATTCGTCCCCATCGTCGGCCACCATGGTGGCCAACCAGGATTTTGCCAGCCAAATCTCGATCTCACGCACAAGGGCCTTATTCTAGGAGATGTCCGGGCTCGTCTCCTTCTCTGCATCCGCCTCTAGCCATCGAAGCTCCACATACAAAATCACCAGGAAGAAGCATCAGATCAGACCCGGACGCTCTGGTGCCCTACTCCTAAACCTTGGCATAACGCTAAGAACCCTAGACTACAATTGTATAGAAGGACCCTCACTCGTCTTGTCCAGTGGCGGAGCTAGAGTATTTAGAACCATGGTGCATCGAGGGTGCACCAACAGATAAAAATGTTTTTTGGGGTGTACACATGGTGAAAAAATGCAGTTGAACAAAGAAAACATTTTGTAACCGGTCTCATATGCACCCCCTTGACTATGGGTGGATCCGCCATTGGTCTTGTCGTCGAGGAAGGCCCAATCGGGCCTAAATCTAGAGGAGAGAGGAGCAGGCAATAGGGAGCGGTGAGGAAAATTTAATCTATCGATCAATATGTCGACGGCTAGCATACTTGATCTAGTACTAAAGCAATTTACTAAGGCTTATTTTGTGTTTTTGTAAATCATAAAAATACATAGATCTTCGTCAATGAAATTAGATGAAGAGGTTTTCTTTTAGAACTCACGCCTTCTATATATTTTAACATTTTGTGTTTCCTATAAACATCCGGTCGAATATAGACACACGCGAACACAAATCGTGGAGCATAGTAGCGAGAAAGTCGTTGTTGACATCTTGCATTGTCAACGGGAATATTGTCTCACATTGGAACAATAACCAACATTCACGAGCAAACCTAGGATGCATGTTTCTATGAGGATCTAAACCTGATTGGTTGGGTTGCATATCCACTAACAAAGTGAGCTAGGCTCACTTGTTTCAAATCTTGGGTTTGATCCTAGTGGGATGGCAAAACAACTGCCCGAGGGCGACGGGGTCTCCCTCCCCTTCCGACTGCCGCCCGTCCCTCCAACCCCTTCCCCTGTTGCCGCCGCCGGCAGAGGTCGCCGGGCGAAGCCCGGGCGACGCCGGTGGCGGCGGCCTTCCATTCCCCGCGCCTGGAGAGCGGGTCGGGGCCCTCCCCTGTCCTAGCGGCGGTGCTCATCGGGTGGCAGTGGTCCGGCGCGGCCGGGGGACGGTGGCGCGGTTGCGTCGCGCAGCGGCGCAGCGTGGCGGAGCACCAGGGCGGTGGTGGCCGCCGGCAGTAGCCTGGCCATGTTCTGGGCAACCCGGGCCTCAGATGGGCTTGGGCGGGCCGGGGCCGCTGAGCTCACGGTGGTGCTTCTTGGAGGTGACCACGACGACTGCGCTTGGTTGGGGACAGTACCGAGGGTGGCGTGTCGCAGCAGGGCTACCGGAGCTTTACGGGCCCTTCTGGGCCCGGGCGGGCCAGTGGGCCTGGTGTGCTTCGGGTGTTTTGTTCGGTCGACGACCGCTGCTCGGTGGTGGAGGTGGGTTCCTCCCGCCCGGCTGTGGAGCTGATGTCCCCTATCCCGGCGTTGTTGTGTATCCTCACTATACAGGTCGCGCGCTATTGTTCTCGATGAGACTGTGAAGGTGACTGCAAGATCGTGGTGGCGTGTGCCCGTGGGCGGTGAAGTTTGGTGGTGGTGCTCCGGTGTGCCTGAGTTTTTTTGTAGGTGGGGGTCGGGAGAAATCCCTGTCGGCTTGTCCGACCCTGACGCGGTGCCGCTTTCGAGTGGCACCATTCCTTCCTGGAGGGCATCGTGGGAAGCCTCCATTTACTTCACTCCGAGTCGGGGGAAACCCTAGGACCATCTGGTCCGGGCAGCAGCACCGTGTTTACGGTGCCTCCCTTCTTGAAGGTGCTGCTTGACTCTGGGCGCTCCGGAGTGCTTGGAGCGTGGTGGAAAAGTCGGAAGGCGCAGCGGTTGCGGGTCTTCTTCGCTTTGTCAATTCGCCATTGTCACCATTTCTTTTCTTTTGGGCATGTTTTGCTGTTGCCCCAACATTTCTTTGTTTTGAACCATTGTATGATCGGTGTGGTTGCTATATAATATATAGCGGGGCAAAAGCCTGTTTTGAAGATGGCAAAACAACTGCTGTCATAACAATCCAACAAAGGGCTTTTTTTTAGAAATGGGGGTAGTAACCCTAGCCTCTGCATCAATCGATGCATATGGCTGTTTTATTAACTTATTACGAAGTTTTACAAAGCTTATTACAAGTCATGGATCAGCCATAGTGGCAACATGAATCATCCAACAAAAGGCTAGTTCACTAAAACTTTACCTATTGCTTTGACACTTGTCAGTGTTCGTGTGAAGTTTTTTTTCTAACATAGCTCTTGTAGAAAATTTTTTTGCAGCTTTGCTAATTGGAATGTTCGTATATTTTATGGGTTAATAAGATGCATTTTCAGGTCCGTGACTGTACCCATTGTTTTTTTTTACCGGTGGCTGTAACTTGCAGCAGCAGGGGAAGACAACAAGCCGTGAGCTTCTAATTATGCTTACTGGGCCTCAGTTATCCAGTGCCTGGCCTCAGTTGTCCACAGTCCTGGCCTTGCTCGTTTTTTCTCAGAAAAAACGGAGGCAATGCCATGGTAAAACGCTAACACCAGTCAAAGATGCGTCGCAGCGCACGCATGATTTCGCGGCGGCGGCGGCGGGAGGCGAGATACCTGCGCGCGCAATTGCCACACCTCTCGATGGATACACGCGCACAAAAATGGTGCGCGGCCGACGGATGGGCAGTTTCGGGCAAGGTACACATTAAGCAAGAGATTGATAGAGTGGGGTGATAGTGTACAAGCTCAAAGTGCACGTGAGATTCTTATCAAGGCAATTGCTCAAGCAATCCCAGCTTATGTTATGGGGGTGTTTAAACTACCGGACTCGGTGTGTGATGACCTTACAAGACTAATTCGGAATTACTGGTGGGGTGCTGAACAAGGGAAACGAAAGACCCATTGGGTCAGTTGGCATAAACTCATTAGATCAAAAGGTCAAGGCGGCATGGGATTTCGAGACATGCGTTTATTTAATCAAGCCCTGCTAGCTCGACAAGCCTGGCGATTAATTGCTTTCCCTGACAGTTTGTGTGCACGGGTGTTAAAGGCAAGATACTACCCTAGGGGTAATTTGATTGACACCGTATTCATAGGCAATCCTTCATCGACATGGACAGCAATATCCTATGGTTTGGACCTACTGAAGAAGGGCCTCATCTATCGAGTAGGCGATGGGGCAAGCATCCGGATTTGGCGGGACAGCTGGATACCGAGACAATCATGTATGAAAGTTCTAACTCCAAAGGGAAATAGTAGGATTCGTCGTGTTTCTGAGTTGCTGGACCGTGATCTGAACTGGAAGGAGGACAAAGTTCGGAGCACCTTTCTCCCAATTGATGCAGAACTTATCTTGAAGATTATACCAGGGCGCCGAGTAGGTGAAGATATCTTAGCATGGCAGGCAGAGAAGACCGGTATCTTCTCGGTTCGGAGTGCCTACAGGC
This sequence comes from Dactylis glomerata, assembly GCA_007115705.1. NCBI lineage: Eukaryota > Viridiplantae > Streptophyta > Magnoliopsida > Poales > Poaceae > Dactylis > Dactylis glomerata. The sequence continues at coordinate 795,171 of QXEO01000186.1, forward strand.
TTGGTCTGAATGAACGTCCTGATCAGTGCTCTTTTGCTGCTACTAGTACTAGAGGAGATGGAGGCGATCAGTGCTGGTCTACCATTTGGAAATCAGCTTTGCCTCCAAAAGTCAAAGTCTTTGCATGGAAAGCAGCAAGCAATGCGTTGGCAACTGAAGAAAATAAGAAGAGACGAGGTATGCTTGTGCCTGGACTATGCAATATTTGTGGACGTGAACAGGAGGATGTGGTGCATGCCTTATTCCGTTGTCCACATGCTTACCGTTTATGGTCTTCTATGAGAGAAACCTGGCATCTTCCATCAAATATGGATGTCCATGTAGACCCTTCGTCATGGTTTAAAGAAGTCCTGAAGAATATCCCTGCAAATATGAGTGAATCATTTATTCTTGTGGCATGGCGGGCCTGGTATGCTCGCAATGAAGCTACTCACTCTAAACCCCTACCCTCGGTTGAAGGATCAAAACGTTTTCTCTGTTCTTATGTGAAGCTGTTCCATGATGTAAAAAAGCTATCAACTGATGATATTGTCAAAGGAAAGTCGGTCATGGTGGCGGACCAAACTGTGGCTGGCAGTGCTTTGCTGAGGAAGACCAGTGAAATACGGTGGCAGTTGCCCTCTCCTGGCTGGGTTAAATTGAACTTTGATGGCTCGGTTAAAATTGATGATGGATCAGCGGGTACTGGCATGATCCTACGCGACGAGGATGGTAGTATCATCTTCTCGGCATGTCGTCGGCTAGTTAACTGTTCTGACCCCCTTGAGGCTGAGGCGAGGGCATGTGAAGAAGGGCTGAAGCTAGCCCTTGAATTATCTGATAAACAGATCATTATGGAGTCTGATTGTGCTGGCCTAGTGACGGCAGTACGGGAGCGGGGTCAAGATCGCTCTAGCTTAGTGCAGACTATCTCTGAAATTAAGTTTTTGTTGAAGGGTACTAGATTAATCTCCTTTGTAAAAGTGGATCGCTCACAGAATAGGGTTAGCCACTGCCTTGCTAATTTAGCGAGAGCAGAATCTCGAACTATGGTTTGGCTAGGTTCAGGACCTGAGAGTATTCGTCAGGCTCTTGACTTAGACCTTCTTGTAAACCCTGCTGTTTAATATATCTGCTTTTACCCGCAAAAAAAAAATCGAACAACTATTTTTCTTTAAATTATTAATAAAAATGCAAAGTTCTTACCTCGTTTCAAAAAGACGATGCGGGAGTTGAAGTAGCCCAGGCCCTATGGTGGCTTGGACTGAGCTGAATGACGATATCCTGATTGCTAGGCATCGGAAATACGGAATAAGTGAAGTGTACATGAACCCTCGATCGGCGGGCAAGATCAAGCAATGTCTTCGTGCGTCTCTTTTGGATTCTTCCTGAGGCTGGTCATAGTGAATATTATCATATATTAATATCATGTATATGATATTTGTGTATGATACCATTCCTATAATGCATGGTATCATGTAGCAGTATTATATACTTATAATATTTAATTATTTATAAAATCTCAATGCAAAATTGTGTATAAGATTTTTTTGACATTAATTTTTCTCGCAATATACGCTATGATACAATATCTACCTATGTTACTCTAACTTCTTCTCTCGTTATTAATTAATTGTCATATTAGCATTTCTGTGGGCCCTATTTGCATGATAACTCCTCTGTTTCAAAATATAAGATATTTCAGTTTTTTCTGACACTTATATATCTAGACAACTTTTAATATGTAGGTTCGAAGCAAATTAAGTAATCCTATACACTGAAAGGCATATTGATACCTAGAAAAAACTAAAATATCTTATATTTAAAACGGAGAGAGTATTAGCTATGATACTAAGTGGCCTGAAGGTTACTTTGGAAGTTTTTTTACACGCGACCACAGATCGATTTCCATTAAAGATAACGGAAACAAACGGCACCAGCCAGAGTTCAGAAGTGGGGAGGGGGTTTGCCGCCTACTGCTAGCGTTCATAGAGAGAAGTACTCGAAACCACTTAAAGCTATTACAAGTTTTAAACCTGGCAGCCGGAACACGAGCACCAAAAGCCCCTGAGAACACTTAAACCAGCCGCAAACAAAAGCAGAACCGCCCTTAGACTACACCAGATCCATCTAAAACGAGCCCCACGAGCAAAGGAGATATCAAGCTTGAGGGCAGCATCTTCCTGATTGTCATCCACCTCTCCACCATCATTAGCTTGACGATTACCTTCAATCACCAATCTTGCTGGAATGTTGGAGCGAACCGAACTCAGCGCCGTCTGCTGAATGATATCAGCGCCATGACGAAGAGCGCCTCCATCAGCCTGCACATTTAAACCTGCCCAGTATTTCATAAAGACAACAGCAAAACAGATTAGCTCAGCAGGAGTTTGAATCAATTTGCCATCAAAACATGCCCTGTTTCGCAATTTCCAGATGGCCCAGCAAATGGCCGCCACTCCCGCAATTTGAACATTACGGCTAACTGGGAGAAATTGTGGAATCCACCAGAAATATTGGGTAAAAGACCCCGGACGCGTGGGAGCCCCTATTGATCTGGCCACACAACTCCAAACAAATTTTGCAGCAGGACAAGAAAAGAAGGGATGTAAGATGCTCTCATTCTCGTTACAGAACTAACATTTGACATTGCCACTCCAACCCCTTCTCAGCATGTTATCTTTTGTGGCAATAGCATTATGCCAAATCAACCAGAGCCAAATCTTAATTTTGAGAGGAATTTTCGCTTTCCACAAATGTTTAAAAGATCTGTCGATCCCATTGCTGCAGATGTTCTTGTACACAGATTTGACAGAAAACTGGCCATTTTTTGCCCACTTCCAGACGGGTTTATCCTTTTCCTCAGATAAAGCAACAGTACACATGATATTTCTCAGCTCTCTCATTTGTTCCTGCAAATCCACTGTTAACCATGTTCTAAAGGAGAGGTTCCATCTTGATCTAGCTGCTTGCGCTACTGTCATATCTTGATCATTTGAGATTTCATATAAATCAGGAAATTGATGTTTCAAAGAATTTGGGCCACACCAACTGTCACCCCAAAAGTGAGTTCTAACACCATTACCCACCTGCATCTTTCTTCCACAGAGATAGATCTCTTTAACATGCAACATATCTGACCAGAGTGCCGAATCTTTCTGTTTGTGACAAACAGAGAAAACAGTAGAATTCTCCAGATATTTCCTCCACATGAATCTCTGCCAAGGACCATCTACACTCTCAAGCTTCCACCACCATTTACACATCAGACTAATATTAAATTTAGTCAGGTTCTTGATTCCCAAACCCCCTTTGATTTTGGGCTTACAAATGATTTTCCAAGAGACAAGATAATACTTCCTCTTATTTCTGCTGCTAGCCCACAGAAATGCTCTGATAGGTTTCTCCATCTGATCAATATTTGTTTTATGTAACAATCTTAGGGACATCTGATACACAGCGCTGTTAGACAAACAGGCATCAATTTTGGTAACTCTCCCACCAATGGAAAGAACATTCCCCATCCAGCCATCAGTTCCTTTCTTAATTCTCTCCCCAACAAAACTCATCTCAGCAACAGTGGTTCTTCTATGGCAAACAGGGGTCCCTAAATATTTTATTGGCCAACTCCCACTCTGACAATTAAACAGATCAGCATAAAACTGTAACTTCAAGTCATCTGTCTGGATAAGCAATACCTCACTTTTTTCAAAGTTGATTTTCAGACCTGACATAGATTCAAAAGTGTACAGTAAAAGCTTGAGATTGATAGCACTATTCACATCATCCTGGATAAAGAGCACTGTGTCATCTGCATACTGCAAGATAGAGCAGCCCCCATCCACAATATGATCTGCTAACCCCAAGATTAGACCATTCTGGAGAGCCATGTTGATCATTTTGGACAAACTGTTAACTGCAATGTTAAAAAGAGTGGGTGCAAAGGGATCTCCTTGTCTGACACCTTTATAGCTGCAGAAATAAGGACCAGTTTTATCATTAACCTTGACACTCAAGGTCCCCTGCATTACAGCTTTCCTGATCCAAACCAACCATTTCTCACTGAAACCCATTTGTCTGCAGCAATCGAATAGAAAGCTCCAATTCACCTTGTCATAGGCTTTTTCAAAATCAATCTTCAGGACAACACCTTGTTGCTTCTTATATTTGGTTTCCCTTAGAATCTCCTGTAGCAAACTGACCCCATCTGCAATAAACCTTCCTCTGATAAAGGCATTCTGGCACTCATTGATTAGCTTGGACATAACAGCTTCTGACCTAACTGTCAAAGCTTTGGTAAAAATCTTAAAAAGAACTTGCAACAGACAAATTGGTTTGAACTTCTGGATTGTAGAAGCTTCATCAGTTTTTGGAATTAAAATATTCGTACCATAGTTAATTCTGGCCAAATCGATTTTGTGCAGATAGAAATCATTAACCAGAGCCATAAGATCATCTTTCACAATTTCCCAGTAAGATTGATAAAATTCAACAAGGAAACCATCAGGCCTAGCAGCTTTATTTCTCTCCATTTGATCTATCACAGATTTTATTTCCTCTTCAGAGAATTCTCTGTCCATATCTGCCCTGTCAAAGTCAGATAATTTCTCACTTTCCTCCCAAATTTCATCTCTCAAACGAGTACAACAGGAAATCTGGGGCCCAAACAAATTTTTATAAAAGGCAGTGGCATGATTAAGAAGATCAGGCGTCCCTTGGATTATCTCATCTCCATTCTGGAGAGAGAATATGGTTCTTTGCCTCCTATGACCATTAGCAATACGATGAAAATACTCAGTATTATTATCCCCTTTAAGTAACCAATTTTCCCTCCCTCTTTGATGCCAATAATCTTCCTCCAACTCATAGATTTGCATGAGGTCTTGCTGAATCTGACTTTTCCTGAAAAGTTCCTCTCTAGAAAGAGTACCACACTCTTCCAAACTTTCCAGATTTTGCAGCTCCTGAGAAAGATCCTTCTTCTTTTTAATATCCTGACCTCTGAGATTAGCACCCCGGCCTTTTAAATCTTTTTTGATATTCTTCAACTTCATGGTAAACAATTCCAGGGAATCTTTGGCCCTTACAGGCCTAGCCCACACTCTGGACACTCTAAGCAAGAAATTCTCATCTTTAATCCATCTCTTGTCAAATCTGAACTCTCTACTCCTCTGTTCCCTATTTTCCATAGTATCAGGAATAATAGGATTGTGATCAGAAATCTCCCTGACCAACTTGTGAACAGTGGTCAAAGGAAACAATCTTTCCCATTCCTTACTCATCAAGAATCTGTCAAGTTTCTCCAAGGTAGGAGTAGCCTGATTGTTGGACCAAGTATATTGACCACCAAATAATTCAATCTCTCTCAGATCACAAATATTAATGATATAATTAAACATGTCATTCCACCTGCTGGGTCTGAGAGCTTTGTTCTTATCTTCAGAGCCTCTGAGAAGATTGAAATCACCACCAACTAGAAGAGGGAAATTCTGGTCCCTGCAAACTTCACCAAGATCTCTCGGGAACTGTTCTTTATCTTCCTCCTGGGCAGCTCCATACACTATAACCAAACTCCACTTTTGCTGGATTTTGATATCAAACAAGATAACTTTTATAAAAAACCTGCTGACAATAGTATCACAAACCTTAAATCTGTCTAGCTTAAAACCTCCCAAAATGCCTCCAGATCTGCCAGCTGAGGGCGACCATTTCCAGCAGAACTGATTTAGGGGATCAATTTTTCTGAAAAAAAGCCTGGGAGTAATCTTTCTTGATAGTCTCTTGCAGGCCCACAAAGTCCAGCATCTCACTTTTGATGATATTTTGAAGGAAGACAGACATACCCTTCTTACCTACACCTCTGCAATTTAAACTTGCACCAATCATTGATATTTAATATTTTGTTTTCTGGCCCTGGATCCAGACACAATATCACTCAAAGGGTGATATCTGTGAACTTTCACCGAAGCAGCACATGATTTTACTTGTGCTACCCCAACCGAGTTGATTTTATTTGCAGACTCCCCTTTCCTTTTCTGTTTTCCCACTGATCTCATCTTCTTCCTTGTCTTCTTAGATATAACAGGAGTAAAATCCAGATCATCCTCACTTTCTTCATCAAAACCCAGGAGAAGGGGTTGATTCGGCATAGAGCTCTCATCAACAGCTTTATCAGATACCTGCTTCGCAATAAGACTATGCCTAGCAATTTCTAGATCTTTCATACAGTTAATCTTTTCCAGACTAAAGGAACTAGGGTACACACCCATTTCTAAAGCCCTAGCAAAAATATTATCATCATCAACGACAGAAAAGGAATTATGGGAAGAGAGATTTGTACCTTCCAGGTTCCTTGAGCTGGCAGCTTGCCTAGCTCTGTCTTCAACTCTATCAGCAAGATTCCCTTGGGCAGCAATCCTGCTGCTAACCCTTGGTTGAGCTGGAGGAGGAGAGGGGACTGCCTCAGTCATAACTTCATCATCAACCTGGGAACACATCTCTTCAACCTCTGGTTGAGCACCATCAACAGGAATAACAACAGCAGTGCGCTCATGTTGCAGAGAGGGAGCACCCAGAGCCAACACCACTCTTCTGTTATCAACAAATTCTTCCTCAGCTTCCTGATCAACACTCTCATCATCTGATTCACTGCCCTCCAGATTCACCCTCTCAGCAGAATTGCTAAGATTTACCCCCTCTGAATTTTCCTGAATAACTGGCATCTGATTCTTATAATGTTTCTGGAAATAGTAAGTTTTATCCCCACCAGATTTCATCAAATTGTGAAGGAATTTCTTGTACTTAGGATCATTGACATCAACAAGCTGAGAGGCACTAGGAACAGAATCTGCAGCTAGAGCCTCCACCACCTCTCTGTGCACTTGCTGAAGAGAAGGAACATTGGAAGTAATGCCAGCAGAAGAACAACTCCTTTTATCCACAGTCATGGAGTTTTCAATATCCACATCCATTGGAGTCTTACCAGTTTCCAGTCTCCTGTTAATAATCCTCTCAGTCCCAGATGATCTTTGAGTGCCATGCTGATTACTGGTGATAGGCACTCTAGGAGGAGCAGATTGGGAGCCAGCTTCATTGTTGTTAATTCTCTGCCTTTTGGGCATCATTATTTGCAACTGCATTACCATTCACAGGAGCAGCATCAGCAACCTCCCTGGTGTACTGAAATTCATAAAATCCCTTCTTGATTTCCCCAACCCTAGTCTTTGGCACCATATCCAGATCCATACAACCAATCTTCACACGCACATATGCAAAGTTCTTCAGATAATTCTTGTCAAAGCCAAGAGGCTTGCCCACCAGACCAGCAGCATAGTACACAGTTGATTTGAATCTATATTTCATGGGAATACCCTTGATCCTGAACCAAGCCTCATCCATGACAGCAAACGGTTCTATGTCACCTGCCCATTTTTTCAGACTGATAATTGCACATGGAACTGTTTTCATGAAAAGCTTACCGAAATGAGCTAACTCTTCGATGGATTTGGCATTTGGAAATCGAGTGCGAAATTCTGTAGGAGAAATTTCTTTGGCAAAGAAGCGCCAGTTGATATGCATAGTATCAGCCCAAACATTGAATTCATGCTCAATGCTGCGGCAGTTGACTTCACCTTGCTCTACTATGATGTGGGCAAAGAACATCTGATCAGCAGTAGTAATTTCTGCTTCAGGAACTGGAATTGAAGCAAAACTCTGATCAAACTCCTCACAGCCAAAGGAAGGAGCAACATACTCCCAAGGTTCCTTCTCCTGGCAAACAGCAGATTTGTGTTCTCCACCACAGGACTCGCATCTAACAATTCTACGGTTACTGGAAGGATTGGAAACCACCATTACAGTGGGATTCGGTTCAGGTGAATTACTTTGGAAGTTGAAAGATGAAGTGGCGACTTGCGAGCTGGGACAGTGTACATTTTTTCATTCTAGACTACAAACTGTATTTTTTGATAGTATTATACTCCATAGGTGTTTGTTTAGCATTCCTTGTCATAGTCATGATTGGAAATTACTATATTTCTATTCTTCCCATGACTCAACCAAAAACTGGAGTACATTATTCCAGTTTTTAATCCCCTTTCCCTGATACTTCGGATCGTGCAATCAAAGGGGCTATGAAGGCTTGAAGCTTTGCACAAGATCATATTTATTCTGATACAGGGTACACTTGTTAAAATTGACGATGCATAGAGAGCACTCACCTATGAATTTCTTATACATTCTGTAAACATATACATAGAAATGGCTGCATTTCTCATTAGCCCATTATTCTCATTTAAGTTCAACACATGAATATGTAAAGGTTATACACCAGTATGGTCCAAATATTCAGATACATCAAGGGAATAGTAATTGGCAATGGAAAGAATTGGTATGTGAAACTAAAATAACAGAGGCCTCATCGCGTTTGCGTGTGAGGTCCTGCCCTATCATATCAAGCGATGGACACTGGGCAAGCCAAGAACTTGCACCCATCTTCTATCTATACCTTCCTTATAGGTTGTACTCACTGAGTTTCAACACCTAAATTGCTGGTGCCAAAGAATGGTGGTCTTAAAGATGGCTTCCCCTGAACACAAGGTGATGGCACGTGCCATCACAAGGGTATGCACAATCTGTGTACTTAGCGTTGCCTCTCTCGAAGTACCAGTCACCGACTGCTTCAGCGATTCTCTGCGTGTCGAAAAGCATGATGAAATTTCAGCAGGCTAACCACCAGATGACTTGTTTTGCCAGCAAATTCTAACAGGTGTGCATACCTTGTTACCAAGACGAGGAGAGTTGCTCGAGTACCATGTATCCTGTCTCTCACTCTGACAATGGGCGAAACATGAGTTGATAAATACCCCATTCTGCCCTGACCCGGAGAAACCCTTCACAGCGTCAAGCATTTCACCCCTAAAGCCTGCGTCATACAATATAGAGATCATCCAGTCTAATCTTAAGTTGGCAGATTATGGCACAGAAGATTTGAGAACGCAGTGAAGTACCATTTAAAAACTGAAGTTGATTGCCATTACAAGAAGCATAGTTCTGCTTGCAACTTTGCCATAGACCTCGGGGATCTGCTGTTTTGGGGGCCAAACTTTCTTGAAGCTGAAAGATAAAATTAAAATTTGTTTCATTGAATATTTTATTAGTTCTCTGTCAATATCATATATATCAAATCATAGGGTTAAATGTTGAGAAGCACCTGCCACACATCATATGCACTATTCAAAATAAAAGTTGGCGTTTGAATGTTTGGCAGCACGTTCTGTGGGAAAAAGCACTGTAGGGAGCAACAGTTAGAAAAACGTTTGTGAAGAAAATAAAATCTGTTACATATATTATCTTGGTAGATACTTATGTATGTTTGTTTTCATACCGAGGTTTTATCCATGCGAGAGGTACAAGACCTAGGCAAGCTTCTTCCAGAACCCTGTATTTTTGTGCATTTTAACAAGTAACATCAGCCAAATGATGACATTTTTGTTGTACATGAATAGTTAACATAAATTAGTACTAGCACCACAGTTAAAAATAGGATAGTACCAACAATCAATTATCACAATCTATTCAGAAAATTATGTCTTGACAGATTGGCAGATACCTGCAATCTCACGATGCCATTGAAGAAATCTCTCATTTGCCGACGACCAGCAATATCAACACTGAAAATAGTAATAGACTTATATCACCTTAAAATGCAATTGAACTGAAGTGGAAATAGCACGTACTTTTCATGGTAACAAAGATCATATCAAAGCAAAGATTCGTCTATATATGTAACATACGCGTCAAGGAACATTCCAGCATCCGCAAGGCACTTGACTCTGGTATTTGACGGAAACAGTCCACGGAACTCATCACAGTGAAGTATGGTAGAAGCACCCCCAGCAGAGCATCCAGAAAGAAGGGCCTGTGGTATCAAATTGCATCATGTAAACATAAATGATCTCCCAAAATCTATTTAATAAAATGATTTAAACTCTGGAAGGATCAAGACCTGACTAGCAGAGCGCATTCCTTGGGCCATCAGGTCATCCATAGCAGCCTGCCAAATACGCTGGCCTCGGAAATAAAGGCCTGAAGCCTAGAGACAGAACTTCACAAATGAATCAATGTAGCTTAGCGAACAAAACAGAAACACCATACACACTTCACCTCTTTTGAGTGAAAACGAGACTGAATAATAATATACATCTTCATTTCGCCACAAAAAAGTATTCATGTTCATTTAGGAATTGTTCAAATGAAGAAGGGTCTACCACCGTGCATAGAGATATGAGTTTCACTAACCGCGTCGGCCCCATCACCAGTAAAGGATCCACCATCACAATACCGAACCTTCACTCTGTTCCAGTTGTGGAAATCTAAGATACAAGAAGACATCAATACAATTCCTCAAACAGAAATAGCAACTGAGTAATAAACAGCTTTTTTTAGCAACTGGGTAATAAACAGCTATATTCGTTTCAGGGACAAGGAAGCAGTAACGACTATACATGGCAAGTTCACAACATGTTAACTGATTAGAAGAATACCAGGATTTTCTCCAGGACTGTTACTCAGTATGCCTGTAAACTGGAGTTGCTTCTCCATGTGATTTGATGACCCATGCCGACTGCTCTTGCGGAACACGCAACTTTTAACATCACTGCACCACCCTCCACCCTGGAATCCGATTCAGAATCACCATCCGGTAAGATTAAAGCAGCCAATTACAATCTCCTAGTAATACTAAGTGGAATTCAAATGTAACGCCCAATCCATATATATGTGAATCATTAAGTACTGCTCACCTCAAGGTTAACAAGCCAATTGTTTGACCCTGATCCAGATCCCCGGTGTAGGTGGTAACCCGGTAAGCTTCCATCCAGGCATACTGTAATTATAGTCATGGAATTAAGCACCAACATTTACCAGCCTACCATATGCTACTCCTACAAGCTACAAAAATCCAAGCATACTCATGTACTTAATACTTCAGCAATTATATTGCATCTAAAACCCAAAGCGGTTGCGGTAACCAGATATATCTCAGCACAAAATTTCAGGGAATTTTTTTGGTTAAATTTACACAAATAGTGTTATTGTAATTCACAGCACACATTCTTTCAGTACTGAAAGCTTCCAAAACTTGAGCAATTTCCATCTAAAAAAAACTTGAGCAATTTACTGCCTACACAATGTCTGGTGCCGAACTATTTTGAATATGTGGTCACCAAGCAATCATACACAATTCATAGGCAACAGATAGCATTGAGCCCCCCCACCCCCAAATTAGGTAACAAGAATCCATCATGACAAGCACTATGCAGTAGGAAGGTAAGGCTAGATCCACATGCGTATATTTATCAGGATCCGCACATGGCACATGCTACTACCAAACAGTCATAAGGATAAGACTTTGCATGATCACTCAATCAGAAGAGTAAGGGATACTGAAGAGGGAAAAAAGAACATGAGCAATCACAATCTCTCTAAATACAGGTATACTCTGCCGGAACCAGGGTCAACACAGCAGCGACCGCCATCACACAGCTCGACGACTCAGTTTCAGGCAAGCACACCCGACCCATCCCACGTGACACGGCCAATAATAAAGTACAGGATCTTTGCAGCAGCAAGAAAAATATTACTCCTAGCAAGAACAATTGTTGGAGAATGAGAGTTTTTTTTTTTGCGGGGGAATGAGAGATTTACCGGCTCCCCTGGCGGCGGCCAACTGGATGAGGGTGAGGCCGACGAAGGCGCCGTTGCCGCCGCCGGAGTGGGCATTGGTGGAGTAGACCTGCGTGCCGTTGGACCACGGCTCGGAGGCGCGCGCTGCTCCCGCCGCGAACCCGAGAACCAGGGCAAGTAGAACCCAAGAAGCACCCATGGCGCTCTCTCTCTCTCCCTCCTCGCAGAAAGGGAGGAGGCGAAGCGAGTGCTGGGAGTGACTGGGAGAGGAACGGATCTGGAAGAATGGATCGCGGCGGTGGCCAAAGCGAGCAGGAAAGGAACTTATACGCGGCGGCAGCAAGTGCGAGTGAAGCTGGCTGGCTGGCAATGGCTGACAAAGGAAAAGCGGCCGCTTGTGGAGATTCTGTGCTGCGATTCAGTGTAAACGCGGAGGTGTTTACTTGGTGCGGAGTATTATTACCGCCGCGAAGCAAAGCATCTCTCGGCTCTCGGAGAAGAAGGGAAAAAGGAGTGGAAGGAGCTAGCGGCAGTGTGGAGCTTTTCGAGCTCAGGGAAGCTGTGATTGTATTTACTGCTTTTCAGAGGGGCCCTTCCCTCGATTGCAGGCAGCTGTGTGCACTGTGCAGGACTGTGGGCAGCTCGTTTTTATTGTCTGACGCGCCAAAATCATAAACAGTCCGTTTTTGAGATGTCGGCATTAAGGCATTTTCTCCTTCTTCCTAGCAGAATGTTTGGCCTCTCGCGGATTTTTCACCGAAAGGTTTAGATGCTGGACTACACCGGCATTTGCATTCTGTCCATTTCGTTATCAATGCAGCTTTAATACGAGCTGTTTTTTAATGAGCAGTACGAGCTGGTTAGTTGCAGTGCTAGTGCCATTACTAAGTACCCGACTGCTAGATGCATCCGTATTTGTGAAAGATAATATGGATTGGAGGGAGTATGGTTAGTTGCATCTGCAGCTATTATAGATCCTTGCAAACATGTTGGTTATAAAAAAATACAGTAATTCAGAAAAATCGTTTAACGATAGCAGTGTTCTGCGCCAGTCAGTCTCAGTTAGCAGTACTTAAATAAATCAGGATGGCTGGCTGATGGCCTGATTAGCCGAGAGACAATCAGGATCCTCTGTGGTACATAAACATGTGGCCTGGTTGTGGCCGGCCAGTGTAGAACTTTTTTCTCGTAGCCGCCGTCGGTGCCTTGGTAGGGTCGCCATTGAATCACTTAGACGAGACAGACAGTGCACTGATCCAGACTTGTTTCTCCGGCTGGCGCTTCAACTTGTAACGCTGAATTTGGATCACTCGCTGCATGGAAAGCGAAACCTGACCGGCTTCTGCAACCAGCAACCGGCACGTGCACGTGTCCCAGAAGCACAGAGTGGGAGGATTCTTCCAGCTCATATTAGCCCTTGGTTTCATCCCCCAATGGCCCAAACTGCAAATTTGGAAGGTGTTGGGGGAAGGTCTGTGGTCATGACAGCAACAGGTGTGGTGACCGTGGCGGTGTTGCGAGTCTATTGCTGACTGACGAAGCCGTAGATGTGGCCATGATGGGGTTGTGAAAGCAGATAAACTCCGTTCAAAAAGGCAGATTCTGTTGAACAAGTTAGGTCGTGAATCCAAGTGTCTGCAAGAAAATAAAGGGGATGATTTGCCCGTTATTTCAGGAGACTTGTAGACTTGGTGCCGAAATAATCTGACAGCTACATATTTTTCTCGATTTGTTTTATTTTCTTTGAAACGGAGGCAAAAAGTTTTGCCCTCCATCTATTAATTAAGAAGGGGAGAATTGCCCAGTTAATTAACAAAAAACCGAGCGAAAACCGAAACACACACAACAACTCACAAAGCATCAAACCCTACGCCCACACACCTAGCTAACACAATGTGGCAGATCAGACGCACTTCACTACAAGGCAAAGGGCAAAGAGAACACAAGAACGACCTACACCCCGAGGACAAGCCAAGACCAAAGATCAAGCTGCCATAGGTGCTTTTGCAACGGCACCACTTTTCTTGTCTTTGCACCTAAGTGACTTCTTCTTTGGGATGTCGGTCCTAGAGCACTCATCCACCTCGCTTTTGCCCTTTAAAGACGTCCACGTTAGGAGGCAGGCGATCTCCCTTCCACATCCAGGGATAGCAGCCTCCACGCTGTTAAGCAAGTCGCAAAGCTCTTTTGCAAAGAGAACATCACGATTATGTGGCGGCGGTGGTGGAATGGGCACAGAAGTCACATCGGATTGCACCGACGGGTTCACCTCCAACTGCTCATGAGACAGAGGCGAATCCGAACCCAATTGGGCACAAGAGTTTGCCGACAAGACCGTCTTCGTGCCCTCCACTGACAGAAGCACAGTACGGCTCACACAAATCTCTTGAAGGCCATGCATGATTTGCAGCACCGGAGCCACGACCACGTCGACGGCCTCGCCGCCACTTGTAGACACTGCGGGCAAAGGGGGCAACAACGAAGTATCACCAACACGAAGGAAGAAACAACCATATAACTCTGGTCCCTTATCCTCCATGGAGCCAACACCGACCTCACTAGGAGAATGCGGCAAAGGAATGCTCTTCATCAAAGGCGTCCCAAGAGAGAGCCTACTCAAAGTAGCCTCCGCGCACTCTAGAATGCTATCAAACCGTGCAACGCAACATTGCATCTGCTCAGCCTGAGCTGCAAGAGGGGACTGCAACACCACATCAGTCAGAGTGACGGGAGCAGAAACAACCGACGCCCAAGACTGACAATGAAGAGCATTGGGAGGGAGTGCAGATCCCCTCGGACCCTCTCGTGAAGCAGTAGCTTGGCGATGCTCGACGCCGAGGTGGAACACGGGTTTTGCGGCAAGACATGGCAGTGAGCTGATAGGACGCCATGAATTGCGGCATTGCCGCGCATAGTGGCCATTCTCCTAACAACGGTAGCACCGAAAAGGATCTCTGCAAACAGTCACACGGTGACAATAGACAAGGCATCGGCAACACCTGCCAGAGAGCCAAGCCGGGCTGGGATGAGTGAGCGACGACAGCGCAGACCATGCCGGGGAAGCACCTGTTGCCATCCCCTGTTAGCTTCTGCCTCACGCTCCATGCTCGGCTAAGCGGCAAGGGCAAGCAATATGTAGCCTGCGGCGTGAGCGGAGCCAACTCCTCGTCGTCGCTATCATCTTCCTCGTCTGCCCATGACCAAGTAGCATCAGTCGTGGAGGCTGCACATCCAAGGCGCCATCTCCGATGACCCGCTATAGTGGCGCAGCCCAGGCCCAGGCAGTGTAGGAGATGAGGCCGTGCAGGAGCTCGCTCCCACCGGAGCATCGGTGGCCGAGGTTCCAGGCAGAAAGGGTGACACTGAAGCTGGGAAGGAAGGCGGAGGGGGCAGCTGCCTTCAGGACAAAGAGAGGACACCATGGAGAGCTCGGAGCGGTGGCGGCACGTGCCCATCCTGCATGGGCGACTTCGCGAGACCGCCATGCTCAGTCCCTACCTTCTCCTTCCTCAAAGACGGAGACCAGAGTAGGGCGGTGGCGACGTAGCCGCAGCCATGGTTGCGAGGGCATCCTACATGCTGAGGTGGTTGATACGTCTCTAACGTATCTATAATTTTTGATGCTCCATGCTTGTTTTTACACCATTTTCTTAGTGTTTCGTTACACTTCGTGGCATTTTTATGCATTTTCCGGAACTAACCTATTAACGAGATGTCACAGTGCCAATTCCCTATTTTCTGCTGTTTTTGTGTTTCAGAAAAGTTACACAGGAAATATTCTCGGAATTGGACGAAATAAAAGCCGAACATCCGGAAATTTACCGAAGCTTCCAGAGAACCGAAGAGGAGACGGAGAGGGGCCACTGGGGGGCCACACCACCAGGGGCGCGACCTGCCCCTGGCCTGCGCCCACCTGTGGTGAGGCCACCCAGGTCCACTTCTGACGCAGCCCCTTCGCCTATAAAGAGCCCCCCGACGGGAAAAACCTAAAAAACCCGATCACTTTTCCAGAATACATCGCGATCCGCCGCCGCCGTCGACCCGAGATCAGGAGGGTCCAGAAGCTCTTCCCGGCACCCTGCCGGAGAGGGGAATCGCCACAGGAGGTCTTCTTCATCGCCATGCTTGCCTCCAGCGCGATGAGTGAGTAGTCTACCTTGGACTATGGGTCCATAACAGTAGCTAGATGGTTGTCTACTCCACCATGTGCTTCATGTTTAGATCTCGTGAGCTGCCTTACATGATCGAGATCACTGTTATGTAATTCTACATGTTGTGTTTGTTGGGATCCGATGAATATTGGTGTTATGATTGAATTGATGTGCTGAATATTATCTTATGTTATCTCTATGTTGTTTATGATCTTGCATGCTCTCCGTTGTTAGTAGCTATCTTGGCTGAGTAGTTGCTAGTGACTCCAAGAGGGGGTATTTATGCTCGATAGTGGGTTCATACCTCTATTTAATCTGGGGGAGTGACAGAAACCTTTAAGGTTGTAGATGTGCTGTTGCTACTAGGGAGAAAATAACATTCATATGCTCAAGGGCATATGCTTTGTTTACATTACACACTTTGCTTAATGCAGTTATCTGTTGTTCGCAACTTAATACTTGTGGAGTTCTCGGATTGATTCGCCACAAGTGGATTATTAGTCATAGATGCTGTTGGATGGCGGTCTATGTATCTTGTTGTAATGCCCAGAGTAAATCTCATAGTGATCCTCTTGATATATCACGTTATCTTTATTCTATCAATTGCCCAACTGTAATTTGTTTACCCAGTATGTGTTATTTTATCTTATGGAGAGACACCACTAGTGAACTGTGGACCCCGGTCCTATTTCCATTATATTGCTATCACCTGTTTACTTTACTCGCACTATTTACTTTACTTGCATATTACTATTGCTTTCCACTCGATACGATCATTCCTTTGTTTCAAGCAAACTGGTGAGATTGACAACCTCATCGTAAGTTGGGAGCAAAGTATTTGGTTGTGTTGTGTGCAGGTTCCGCGTTGCTACTAGTTGAAGATGAGTCAACAAGTGTCGTTAACGGCGCCCTTGTTGGAATGTTAGTAGGCTAGAAGGCATCACCTTCTAGAGTATTGACTTTTTCCTGGATTCGATAAACCTTGGTTTCTTTCTGAGGAAAAAACTTGCTTCTGTGCTCATCATACCTTCCTCTTGGGGTTCCCAACTGGACGGTGAAAAACTATCAACGCCGTGCCACATCAAGACATTTTTCTGTCGCTGTTGCCGGGGAAAAAGAAGACTTATGCAAGGGGGGTTTCGCACGCACATCCTTTACTTTGTTTTAAGTTTTGCTTTAACTTTATTTTTACTTGCATCATTTTATCAAAAACACACAAAAAATTAGTATCCTTTATAGTTGATTCTACTTGTCTGCCTTTAGTTTTGCTAGAATGGCTACTCCTGAAAACGCCAAGTTGTGTGACTTCACTAGCACAAATAATAGTGATTTTATCTGCACTCCTATTGCGCCACCTTCTCCTGCTGCAAATTTTTATGAGATTAAGCCTGCTTTGTTGAACCTTGTTATGAAAGAGCAATTTTCTGGTGCTAGTACTGATGATGCTGCAGCTCATCTCAACAATTTTGTTGAGCTATGTGAGATGCAGAAATATAAGGATGTAGAAAGTGATATTATTAAGCTTAAGTTGTTTTCTTTTTCTTTGAGAGGAAAAGCTAAGGATTGGTTGTTGTCTTTGCCTAAAAATAGTATTGATTCATGGGCTAAGTGTAAGGATGCTTTTATTGGTAGATACTATCATCCTGCTAAGATTATAGCTTTGTGTAGCAATATTATGAAGTTTAGTCAGTTTGATAATGAACATGTTGCTCAGGCTTCGGAAAGAATGAAATCTATGATAAAGAATTGTCCCACTCATGGACTGACTACTTGGATGATTGTTCAAACTTTTTATGCAGGACTAAATTTTTCTTCAAGGAACCTACTTGATTCAGCTGTTGGAGGCACTTTTATGTCCCTCACCTTGGGCGCCGCAACGAAGCTTCTCGACAATATGATGGTAAATTATTCTGAATGGCACACCGAGAGAGCTCCACAAGGTAAGAAGGTAAATTATGTTGAGGGAACCTCTTCCTTGAGTGATAAGATTGATGCTATTATGCTTATGCTTTCTAATGATAGAACTCATGTTGATCCTAATAATGTTCCTTTGGCCTCTTTGGTTGCTCAAGAAGAGCATGTTGATGTAAACTTCGTTAGAAATAATAATTTTAACAACAATGCTTATAGGAACAATTTTGCTAGTAACAATTATAGGTTGTTTCCTTCTAATGGTGATAATAGCTATCTTGGTAGACCTAAAATACCTAGTGAAGAAAGAATTTTTGAACTTGAAAAGGCTACCAAGAATTTTATGCAGGCGCAATATGAGCAGAATAGGGCTTTCACCAAGACTATGGAGGAGCAATCAGCTCTGTTG
The DNA here is from genome assembly GCA_007115705.1 of Dactylis glomerata. Taxonomy (NCBI): domain Eukaryota; kingdom Viridiplantae; phylum Streptophyta; class Magnoliopsida; order Poales; family Poaceae; genus Dactylis; species Dactylis glomerata. Next base: position 813,306 of record QXEO01000186.1, read on the forward strand.
AGGACTATTAGTCATCAACTTGAAAATTTAAATAAGGCTATTCCTGAGTTACAAGCTAAGGTTTCCAAAGCTGAAACCGATATTTCATCTTTGTCTAATGTGCAATCTTCTTTGGTTAACAGAATGTCCGCTAAGCCTGATCATTTTGCCACTGCTAATGCTATACAAGTTAGAATTGATGAAAATGTTAGGATGCTAGCAGAATTATATGCTAGGTGGGAAAGAGAAGATGAGATGGCTAGAAAGATGAAGGTATGTACCATTACTACCTCTAATGATGTTATTCCTAATGCTAGTAATCCTCTTACTTTGATTGGTGTAGAGAAAACTCCCACTCCTAGTGTTAAAAATCCTAAAACAGCAAAAACTTTTTCTCAAAAGAGTGCTGAAATTTTTTGGAGTGTAGGAGATGATAGCTCTATTTCCCTTAATGATATTGATATTGATGGCTGTAATATATCTGAAGTTATTTTGTTCTTGCAAAAGCTTGCTTTGACTCCCAATGCTAGTTCTTTAAATGTTGCTTTTACTAAGCATATTACCAATGCTCTCATGAAAATTAGGGATTAAAATTTGAGGTAAAAAGCTTCTATTCCCAAGAAGTTAGAAGATGGTTGGGAACCCATCATTGATATGCATGTTAATGGTTTTGATTGCCATGCTTTATGTGATCTAGGTGCTAGTATTTCTATTATGCCTAGAAAGATTTATGACATGCTTGATTTACCACCACTTGAAAAGTGTTATTATGATGTTCCTATTGCTGATGTTGCTAAGAAGAAACCTTTGAGAAGGATTAATGATGTTCTTATTATGGTTAACAATAACCTTGTTCCCGTTGATTTTCTTGTCATGGATGTTAAATGCAATGCTTCATGTCCTATTATTTTGGGAAGACCCTTTCTTCGAACTATAGGTGTCATCATTGATATGAGGGAAGGCACTATCAAATATCAATTTCCACTCAAGAAAGGTATGGAACACTTCCCTAGAAAGAGAAAGAAATTACTTTTTGACTCTATTCTTAGAGCAAATTATGATCTTAATGATTCCTTCGATATTACTTGATTCGCATTTTCTGTGCCTAGCTCAAAGGCGTTAAAGAAAAGCACTCTTGGGAGATAACCCAATGTTTTTATTTTTTTATTTTATTTGAGTCTTGGAAGTTATTACTACTATAATAACCGCTCCTTATCCTTTTTATTTCGTTTTTGTGCCAAGAGAAGCCTCTAATTTGAGTGAGGTAAGATTTGGGGATGTTGCTGTCCTGAAACAGTTTTTGGTGCTGCACCGTAAAAATTCGTGAAAATTCTCTGTATATCTTTTGGACCTGATATTTCTTGTGCATATGCCCCAGGTTATATCCAAACTTTCATTAGTTGAACACTTTTTTATTTGAGCAACAGAAAACCCTCTAAAAATTCGACCTTTTTCAGCTGTTCTGTTTTGACAGATTTCTGCCAATATTTGTGTTTGACGCTTTATCGCTTTCTTTTTGAGTTCTTTTGATCACGGAACTTTTGGGGAAGTTGCTACAGTAGTATATGCTTTATATGTCATGGTTTTAGGTTGAAACCTGAAGCAAAAAGGGTTGATTCAATGTTATGCTTACACTAATGTTGCTAATAGAATTGTGTTTAGTTTTATATGAAGGAAGTTTTCAAGTGTTGGGATTGCAGAATGATGAGATGAGTTGAAGAATGGACAAAATATCAAGCTTGGGGATGCCCATGTCACCCCAAGAAATATCTAAGAAGTACAAGCGTCAAAGCTTGGGGATGCCCCCGAGGCACCCCTTCTTCATCGGCAAAAATCAGGTCACCTTTCAACACACTATATTTTTATTGCTTCATGCATTATGCGTTTTTCTTGGAGCGTCAGTTGTTTTTAGTTTTCAGTTTTGTTTAGTTTTGTTTGCTGCAATAAATAGTTGGACCCCAACAAATTCCTTTTGGAGAAGTTGCATTGCTTTTCATTTGCCAAGAACACTCCGTTTTTCACTCTTATCGTTTCAACGAGTGTTCTTCTTTTTCTAGAACTGCGTTTAGCTTTCGTTGTTCGCCTTGATTTGTGTTCAGATCTTGTTATATCTTTTCATCAAGGTGTATTTTGACCTCTGCTCCATGTTGGTTTTCATCAAAAGAGTTGTTTATAAAAAGTTTGAAAGGTGTTGGAAAAGAGAAAAAGCTTTATGCAAAAAAGTGGTACAAGAAGGAGCTTGTGTAGACTGCGGCCTAGGCTTTTGCATGTCGTGCTTGATGTCTTTTTGATAGTATGCTTAGTGGTTTTGCTGTAGCATGACTTGTCTCAAATGACTGAGATTGCTTAATGAGCCTTTGAAAAAATCATGCGTTGTTTTAATTATTTGGAAGCATTATTTTGATTTTCTCTTTTGATGCTTTATTTGGGTTGACTTGGCGCATGCTCACACATATTAGACTCATACAAAGTTGCCATTGCCTCTATGATCATTTAGTTTTTGACTTTTGATGCCATCTTATGCTTCTTTTAATGTTGCTTTGTCGCTTTGCATTATTATGGCCGTTATTGCTCTCTTAGTTGGTCGCTCCCAGTCTTTTGCTAGCCCTCATTTTGTACTGAGTATGAGCTCTACTCGTGCATCCAACTCCTAAAAACCAAGTTGTTCCAATATGTCCACCATACGTACCTATTAGCAATTTGCTATTCCAAAGTACATTTGACTTGCTTTTATCTATCCTTCAAATTAAACTCTTTTTGGTGTTATGCGAAAATTGGTCAGTAAAGCTTTCACGAACCTGATGGCACACTTTACTTTTCTTGTTTTAAATTTTTGACATTGTGGCTCTCTTATGTTGAGTTGTTATGCTTGCAAGTTGTAAGTTGGAAATTAGCCCAGCCATGCCGTCATGGGGCAAGCTTTCAACATTGCACTATCTTTCATTTGAGTTGATATCGTGATCTTTTGTTTATGGATACTCGCGATGTGAAATGAATTGGGAATCTTGCGGGATCATGGAGTTTGTATACGTGTTAGAGAAACGCCTGGGTCGCTAATCTAAGCCATGCATAATTCATGGTGGAAATTTACAGCATGCCCATAGTGAACATTTGACGACGCATCTCACAATGAAAAGCTATACCAATGGTAAATAAAAGAGATGTCAGGGTGTTCATTGTCTGTTTGTCCTGTCATTTTGATGTGGGATTGTTCCATGTCATCGGGCACGGAGGTACCCCGTTGGCGGTTCTCGATGATACGTGTATACTTACAATGACAAGAGCTTGCTTGGGACTCTAAGTAAAGTAGCATGAGATTTGGGTATTCGTACTTCACGGGACACGAGGTTTTCAACTTATGATTTGTCAAGCATATGCAGCATAAGTGTACTCGCATTAACTTTAACCATTCAAGATGCTTATGATAGGGGCAATGAGAGCTCAAAGCCGGTAAGTACCATAATTTTTGAAGGTTTATAAAACTTGCAATAACTGCTTCCCTCCACGAAGGGCCTTTCTTTTACTTTTATGTTGAGTCTCCACCTTCTATCTTTATGCACCGTCTAAGAGAGCATAGTTGTCATTCTGAGTTTAATGTGCATTGTCCCAAAGTTTTCATTGATTGATTCATGATGTTGGTTTCACTTGTTCTTAAATTACTTCTATCTCGTCGCCCTCTTAAACTTGAAGTATCCTATGTATTTATGTTTTGCTACTCCATGAGGGACAAGCTGAAAACCATTTGTATGTTTTTCCATATGATTTGAACACACGTTTGACTTTCATTGTTTCATTTTCATGATCTTTCATTTATGTTCTTTTTCATGTTAGAACATGGTTGCTAAGTTTCTTCTATCAAGATTATATCTTTCATGCCCATGTTTTAAGTTCTTTTGATCCCAGCACACAACGCTTACATATATAATCAAGATTGTGTAGGTGCATGTCACCTTAAAAGTTATTTCTTTTGTTATCACCTACCTACTCGAGGACGAGCAGGAGTTAAGCTTAGGGATGCTGATACGTCTCTAACGTATCTATAATTTTTGATGCTCCATGCTTGTTTTTACACCATTTGCTTAGTGTTTCGTTACACTTCGTGGCATTTTTATGCATTTTCCGGAACTAACCTATTAACGAGATGCCACAGTGCCAGTTCCCTGTTTTCTGCTGTTTTTTGTGTTTCAGAAAAGTTACACAGAAAATATTCTCGGAATTGGACAAAACAAAAGCCGAACATCCGGAAATTTATCGAAGCTTTCAGAGAACCGAAGAGGAGACGAAGAGGGGCCACTGGGGGGCCACACCACCAGGGGCACGGCCTGCCCCTGGCCCGCGCCCACCTATGGTGAGGCCACCCAGGTTCACTTCTGACGCCGCCTCTTCGCCTATAAAGACCCCCCCGACGGGAAAAACCTAAAAGACCCGATCACTTTTCCAGAATACATCGCGATCCGCCGCCATCGTCGACCCGAGATCGGGAGGGTCGAGAAGCTCTTCCCGGCACCCTGCCGGAGAGGGGAATCGCCACCGAAGGTCTTCTTCATCGCCATGCTTGCCTCCGGTGCGATGAGTGAGTAGTCTACCTTGGACTATGGGTCCATAGCAGTAGCTAGATGGTTGTGTTCTCCACCATGTGCTTCATGTTTAGATCTCATGAGCTGCCTTACATGATCGAGATCACTGTTATGTAATTCTACATGTTGTGTTTGTTGGGATCCGATGAATATTGGTGTTATGATTGAGTTGATGTGCTGAATATTATCTTATGTTATCTCTATGTTGTTTATGATCTTGCATGCTCTCCATTGTTAGTAGCTATCTTGGCCGAGTATTTGCTAGTGACTCCAAGAGGGGGTATTTATGCTCAATAGTGGGTTCATGCCTCTATTTAATCTGGGGGAGTGACATAAACCTCTAAGGTTGTAGATGTGTTGTTGCTACTAGGGAGAAAACAACATTCATATGCTCAAGGGAATATGCTTTGTTTACATTACACACTTTGCTTAATGCAGTTATCTGTTGTTCGCAGCTTAATACTTGTGGAGTTCTCGGATTGATTCGCCACAAGTGGATTATTAGTCATAGATCCAGTTGGATGGCGGTCGATGTATCTTGTTGTAATGCCCAGAGTAAATCTCATAGTGATCCTATTGACATATCACCTTATCTTTATTCTATCAATTGCCCAACTATAATTTGTTTACCCAGCATGTGTTATTTTATCTTATGGAGAGACACCACTAGTGAACTGTGGACCCCGGTCCTATTTCCATTATATTGCTATCACCTGTTTACTTTACTCGCACTGTTTACTTTACTTGCATATTACTATTGCTTTCCACTCGATACGCTCATTCCTTTGTTTCAAGCAAACCGGTGAGATTGACAACCTCATCGTAAGTTGGGAGCAAAGTATTTGGTTGTGTTGTGTGCAGGTTCCGCGTTGCTACTAGTTGAAGATGAGTCAACAAGTGTCGTTAACGGCGCCCTTGTTGGAGTGTTAGTAGGCTAGAAGGCATCACCTTTTGGAGTATTGATTTTTTCCTGGATTCGATAAACCTTGGTTTCTTTCTGAGGGAAAAACTTGCTGCTGTGCTCATCATATCTTCCTCTTGGGGTTCCCAACTGGATGGTGAAAAACTATCATCACCGCGCCGCATCAGTGGTCGACATGGGAGGCGCCGAATGGGGACGACCTCAGGCGTCGAACTGGAGGCGGTGGCGGGAACCCAGTGCCGACTCCACGCCACCTCTTTTGGTCACGCGGATCTGGACGCAGGCAGCAGGATGGGAGGAGCGGAAGGCCGGCAAGCGGGGAGGGCGCGACGGTGGCAGTGGAGCCGGCCGGAGCCCCATCGACCGGTCGCGCAAAAGGGGCTGCAGCAGCGGCGGACGGAACCCTAGCTGACGGGCGCATCGCGGGAGCTCCCCTCACTCGTGTCGCTCAGCCCTGGGGTATTGGGTGAATTAGGGTTTAAGGGTTAGGGTTTCAGGTGGCCCGAATAGGCACCAACATGTTAAATGGGTGGTTGACCATGCCCCCGTTTCCCCCTTTTTGATGCCAAGATCATTCCAACACTACCGAGTGGATCCCTTCGATTTTGTGTTCTGACCCAAAACTAGCAGGGGAACCTTCCATGGCGGCATGGTGGCTGACGCTGGCTCTGGCGAATGTCGGGAGAGAAGGTGGAGGACGCTAGGGATGGAGGAGACGGAGGTCGAGCACGGACAGCCGGACAGGTCTATTCGCGTGTGCTGGCGACTCGGGGGATGGAACCGTTGCATCCCGACTGCACTGTAGTATTTCCCCAGTTTTTATTCTTGCCCCTTACCACCAGAGTTTTGCCAACCAGAAAAAATGTTGTTGGAGGTCATTCTCACTTGTTCACCTTGTTCTTTTTCTTCATCTCCGTACATGTACTCTTGCACCATCAACACTCTTGTGCGTACCTTTTTCTTTATGAAGTTCTTGGATATGAGAACTTGGACATATACTTGTGAATAAGTTTGCCACCATTGTCTTCCCTCTTCTTGTATGGACACTCCACGACGAAGTGGTTGATGTTCTTTTAATTATAGCACGATCTCACTCTTGGATTGTTCTTGGGGTTGGAATCAATTGAATTATAGAACATTAGTCTAAGTTGTGTGACCTGCACAAAATTGCTAAGTAGGATAATCTAGTATGAAGAACATAAGTACATAGTTTCGCAACTGAATCACATATTCGATTGTATGTACATATATTTATATAAGGACAACTTTAACCTATTAATATATAGAGTGTCCAAATACCTGACATCAAAACCAACTTTAATTTTTCTAATATATCTTAGTAGAGTTGGTTATCATGATAGAGAATTTTCTTTTTCTCATTAGAAATTGTCTTTTTTTATTTTACTTTAACAAACTTAATACACTATGAATCATACAAAATTTGAATAACAGCTCTACGTAGTTAATTACATAAGAGTCATTCATGTACCAAGTTAACTAACTAAATGTGACTTTTCCAAATAAAATAATATTTGAAATATGTTCACCAATGGTTGAAATATTAATTATATTCTTACTTCTTAATAATGTAGCTAACAAGGCGAGCCAAGCTCCCTTGGATTAGTGATTGGATATATAATGCGGCCACATTGGCTTACGTCATCACGGGTAGGTTATGCCTTCAGAGGCATCTACATTTTGTTATTTGATAAAAAGAGGATCGAACACATTTTATTCAGTGTGACTATATTCATTTCTCTCATTTAGATATGTTTTTTGCGGGTCCCATTTAGATTATGTTGACGTAGGCTCTAGAATGAATAATTATCTAAGATATATTTTGGTGGAATTTTTAGGTCCTATGGGGTAGTCAGTTTAGTGCGAATTAGTATAGCGATGTAGGATGTAGTTTGCTTAAGCGTTGCAACCTGGTTGAGCATTCTAGAGTTTTTCGAAAGAAACAAGCTACATGTGGCTCCGGCTGCAAAAGTTCACAATCGAAAGTAGGTAATGCTGCACATCTCAAAACACGACGGTCCCCATAGGCAGTGCAATCCTCAAGGAGAATTGTGTTATATTAGCTACTCCGTATTCTTGTCTTTTCCGTAAAGAAGAGAAAGTGGCATATTCTCTTGCGAGAATTAGCTTTCACCGCCAGTTCTTCAGGTGTGGCCGCTTGAGTCGAGTCATATCCATATGCACGTGAGAGATCCATCTCTTCCATATGTCTCCTGGTTTTCTGCAACTCGATCGACCTTGAGCACGTCCAAGATCTGCACGGAGCACGACGAACAACAGCACACGCACGGCACGCCGTAGCAGGTACGGCACGAACATCGCCGGATGCGTTCGTCTGGCGTGAAGCGAGCCGGTGAGGAACAGCGGTAGAGCAGAAAAGAAAACAAACTCCGGAGAACTAGATCGATCGGTCCTGCTCCTGCAGAGATCGAGGTGAACCTGCCCCCGGGCATGGTATTGGATTGGATCACTGGATATCTGGATGCAGCCTGCAGTGGTCAAAAGGGCTCGGATTAAGCTGCGAGCTGCAGTGGTTCTGTTCTTGTGTCTGCTGACTAATCAATTGAGCTTTGGTGGAAGCAGCAGCTAGCCACGGGCCATGGCTACATACAGCGAAGTTGAGGAGCAGGACCACGCGCAGGCACCGAAATATTCAGAGATGCACGCACTGAACAACTGAAGCGGCGCGTACTTCACTGATCAATGGATGGATCGGTGGCTCGGCGCGCGTACGTTGTATGTGTGGTGGCCACGTGATCTACCGATCAGACAGCTCACAGCTCCACTCCAGCTGGAGGAGCACACGCGCCGACGCCGACGCTGTCGACGCCAATCGATAAGAACCGCCGACGCTACCGTGATATTTGCTGCTTTCCATTTGCACGCAGTTGCAGGAGGCGCTGAGCCATTGACATTGCGATGGGTTCTTTTTATGATATTATTTAGAGTAGAGATTTTTGGCTCCCGAATCACATTTACATGTTTGATTTTTTTTTTGAATGTAGCCAATGATTTATTCCACAAACATGCAAAATTTTAATTTAAATACTTTGTATTTTATTGCTACATAAAAAGAAAAACATATAGTAGATGTCAGCATGTTTATATATATAAATCTCCAAATTTATTAGATTTTTATCATATTTGTGTACTCTATAATCCAAAGAACTTCGTATTGAAAATTTATATGCTTGCAGGTTACACCATTGCCTATGTCTAAATTTGTTTTCAAAGAGGTCACTGCAGCTTGGGAGCCAAAGACACTTTCCGTACTATTTTGAAGAAAATATCAGGAAAAACAGAGAGAGTGCTCAGACATGGGCCGTGTACCCTGTGTCTAAAGCAAACGGAAGGCCTTCTTTTACTGGGCCAATTCCGCAAGATCAGCAAGGGCAGGAAAAATGTGGCCCATTGATCAGCAACAATAAAATTAAACAAAACAAAAATATGAGATGTGGCTGCTGGGATTCGAGCCCAGGTCTCCACGGCCACAACGTGGAATTCTCACCACTAAACTACAGCCACAAATTTTTGTATATTTCGGATACTTGACACTACTTAACTGCACTAGTACTCCCGTCAAACCTCAATCCACCGTTCTTGTGTCCTTTACACGTGTATTTTCAGCACCTGTCGCCCAACAATGTTAAACTTCAGCCATGTTCTTGTCACTTCAGAGTGGTAGCTTCGTAGTTTTGATCCGGCATTTGGTCTTGTGTAGGTGCGCACATGAGTTTTACTGTGATGGACGCCGCACTGCGATTCTCTCACTTGGCGGCATAGATTTACAGTTGATGTATTTATTTATTTTTGAAACGGAGGCAAAAGATTTGCATCAATCTATTAATTAAGAAGAAGAGAATTGCCCAGTTAATTAATGGAAAACTAGGCGAAAACCATTACAATAAAACCATACGAGAACAACACCTAAAACCTGCAACCTCCAAACCAACATGCACTCTCAACCTACAACAGCGAGCTCACAACACATGGAGCACCACGACGCAAAGAAGATCCACTCAACTAGACGAACCTGGCAAGCCGAATGGCATCCATCAAACAAGCTGCTGCTGCGGAACTTTCCAGGTGAAGACCATCTTCTTTCTTTTGGTCCTAAGAAACTTCTCCACCTTCCTGATTATTTCCTTGGAAGCCTTTCCCGCCAAGACACATGCAATGTCCTTGCCATATCCAGGGCTAGCCGCCTCCAAACTCGCGAGCAATCCGCAAAGCTCTTTAGCAAAAAGAGCATCGGAGCTATGCGCTAGCACTGCTTCATTAACCAAAGAGTCGGGCGACTGCGGTAGCGAGGTCACTAAGGCCTCAGAAGACCCCACCTCCAACGGAAGCACCTTAGAAGATTCCTCACATAACTCATGAAACTCTGGTGTGATGTGCAACACTGGATCCAAGATCGCATCCATGCCCTCACTCTGATAGGCAGCCGACACATCTGGCTGTGGTGACTGGCAAGGACTGCCACGAGGAGAGATACAGCCATAAAGATGTTCTTCCTCAACCACAGACGACTTCTGCTCAGTGGAGTCAAGGGGAAACGAAGCCTGCACGGGTGCGTGCCCCAGGCCACCCGTCAGCTCCAAAGAATCACCAACACGCGCCAACAACAACTTTAGAGCTGCCACCTCTTCCCGAAGGGGTCGAGACGCCTCCTCGACGCGGGCATTGACTAGCTGAAGGAGCACTATACGCACCAAGGCAACCTGAGACCGAAAAAGAGAGTCCAAAGTGCCGCTGACATTGACCTCCTCGCAGCACCTAGGAGAGGGTCTTGGCGGCACCGCTGCAGGCGAAGACGAGTGGCGCACAACGTCGGCCCAACTCCGAGACGACGAGGGACGACGAGGCTGAGCGGATAGAGAGCGACTTCGCTGACAAGGAGAACAAGCATCCGAAGAAGGGGCACGAGTGTCCGGAGAGCGAGAACGAGCTGCAGGAAAGCGGGCACGGCAAAAACGCTCCCGATGACCAGGACGACGACAACGGATGCATCTGTAAGGCCCACGACACACACGGACCTGATGGCCACGCTCGAGGCACCGAAAGCACCTTCCTCGAGCCCAACGCTTAAAGGCGAGACAACGCTTAAGACCTTCCTTCCCAAGCAAAGACAATGGCTCGCGACCATGGCGGTCTCCTTGACCCACCTGCATGCCTTCTTTGTCTCCTAGAGTGGAAGCAGCGAAGAGGCTGCCACATGGCCCAGGTGGCACTTTCTCATCGTGGCGCACATCAACGGTGTCGAGGACCAAGCCGGAAACATCATCCTTGGTGGAGGCCAATGGCGTTTGCGGAACCAACACCTCATCGTCGTCGTCTTCATCGGATCTCAAAGAAGCAACCCAAAGCAAGCTCGAAGCCGGCAGCGCTACACCATGAGGAAGAGACAACTCGGACACAGTGTCGTCCAAGGCAGCCAGGAGCAGCGACAGGGACCCGAGGCCCTCAACAACCACCGCAGAGTCACTCTGCAGCTGTCCATCATGAGGGCGCGGAGCTGCGGAATAGGCCATCCTGGGCTTCCGAAAGCGACCCATCTGAGGAGGACGACGAGTCTTCATAGCTAGAGTAGCCAAAGCTGTGCGGCGCAGGCTACGCCTCGACTGAACGAGCTCCCAAGGTGCCTCCTCATGCTCCGAACCGCCCGTCGCACCAACAGCAGCTGGAACCGCCTCGCCGAGCTTTGCCACAGACGGCACCAGCTCCTCTGAGGAGGGCGTCGCGGAGACGAGCACTTCGGCGACGCCGTCCTGGCACGGACAGGGGCAGGGCTCCAAGAAATTCGACGGAGTCTGCAAAGGACTCTGATCAGAAGGACGTGGCGACGCAGACGGCGAAGAGCAAGCTCCCATTGCAACCGCGCCGAGCGGCAGGGCCGGGACGGTTGGCGTCTTGGGAGCCAATACCTCGACCGGCTGGAGGCTGGAGGACAGAGCAGCAACCGCCACGGGCCTGTGACAACATCGAGCGCGAGCCAAACGGCCACCCACAGCTGGGTCCGCCTTGCGCGAGGCTAGGACGGCAGCGGCCAGAGCGACGGCGGAGGTGGCCGACGGAGCTGAAGCAGACGGCACGGGGAGCTCCGGTGATGCAGGCGCAGCCGGCATACCCAGGGAAGCCTCTGACTCTTCCACGGACGGCGGAACCCCAGCAGATTGGCGAGGCTTGGCTGACGCGACCCCGGCGATGACGGCGCGGAACAACGGGTGGGGAGAAGAGAGGCCAGCAAGAGGAACTCGGATCTGGTTAGAGAGCAGGCAGAGGAGGCGGGACCTGGGAGATCAAGGCGGCGGCGTGCTGGCCCTGCACACGGCCATGGCTCGGATGGAGTTGATGTATTTGGAGATTAAGAGAAGAGTGCATTATACAAAATTCAATCATATTTGATCAAACAACCTTCCATTTAAATGCAGTGTTACAAGGGAATATGCCCTTCCAATGTTATGGAATGCTTTGAGGTTATAATTAATCCTTTTGTTTTGGAGTCTATGAAAATTTTAATGACAATAAGTGACCATATATTTTGAGAAACCTTCTCAATGATTAAAAGAATTGTTACTGGATATATTGATGCAGATTTACGGTGACATTGAACGGGTAACAAATGCGATCAACCATGTGAAAGATTCTTACATTGGTGTCCGATTTTGTGTTGTTATGTAAGTAATTTCAGTATTGATTTATGTAGAATAAAATAATTATGATAGGTTTAACTTCAGTTCTCTATCTGACAAGGGTATAGATAATAGAGCCCGTCAGTTGAGTACCCTTGAGGCCCATTAAGCTAGACCCAATTGTAATATTGGTCGATATATGAGTTCATGTCGTATGTCGATATTATAATCTGTGTCGGATCCCACCCGATCCTCGAGACCTGGCCATCTATATATAGGGGCCAGGAGGGGACGGTGTGGGACAGATTGAAAGCAAGCCAGGTTTTACACACACGTTTACTTTTATATCCACCTTGTTGACTGAATTTAACTTCGAGTTCATCTGATGCCCTATCTCCCCGATCCTAAGTCCTTCATCTAGGACATTTGTCGAGTTTAACCCTCGTCAATTGGCGCCGACCGTGGGGACTTGATGTCTACGCACTTCTATTCTTGTAGACACTTGTTGGGCCTCCAAGTGCAGAGGTTTGTAGAACAGCAGCAAGTTTCCCTTAAGTGGATCACCCAAGGTTTATCGAACTCAGGGAGGTTAGAGGTCAAAGCTATCCCTCTCAAGCAACCCTGCAATTACGATACAGAAAGTCTCTTGTGTCCCCAACACACCCAATACACTTGTCAGATGTATAGGTGCACTAGTTCGGCGAAGAGATAGTGAAATACAAGCGGTACAGATGATTATAAGTAGCAAAACGTGATGTGAAATAAATATCGCTGCGAGCAAACAAGTAACAAAATAGCAAGTAAACGGTATGCAAAGCTTGGAAACAAGGCCTAGGGATCATACTTTCACTAGTGGACACACTCCCAACAATATAACATGAATGAACAAGTAACTTCTCTTTGCTAAGGTACTCTGAATTACTCTCCTATTGAACATCACTAATCACTGTGTAGTGGCTACAGAAGCACCCCTTAAAGTTCATCAAGTACTTGACAAACACCACTCATAGAGATAAACAAATCAGATCACAACTCAAGATAGAAATCATTGCAACTTAAACCAAGTACTAACACGGTGCACACACTGTCAACATTACACCATGAAAGGAGGAATAGATCGCTCAAACTATCATAGCAATAATTATTCTCATAATCCACAAGAGATCACAATCATAGCCCAAACCAAGTACCACCATGATCCACGCACTGTCACCGTTACACCATGGCAGGAGGAATAGATTACTTTAATAATCACCACTAGAGTACACTAAATATCTGAATAATAACATGTACTTGTTCAACATGATACAAAGCTCACGATCACATAAAGATCACATCATGGGAGAGAGAGGTGAACCACATAGCTACCGGTAGAGCCCTCAGCCCCGGGGATGAACTACTCCCTCCTCATCATAGGAGACAGCAAGGTTGATGGAGATGGCGGTGAGGTCGATGGAGACGGCGGAGACGGCGATGGAGACCGATGGAGATGGCTCCGGGGGCACTTCCCCGTCCCGGCAGGGTGCCGGAACAGAGACTTCTGTTCCCCGAAATTCGTCGGTGGCGGCGGCGGAGCTACGGAACTCTTTCTGGAAATCTGATCGGGGCCTTAGGTTTTTCCGTCCCGAGGCTTCTTATAGGCGAAGGGGCGTCGCGAGAGGGCAGCCAGGGGCTCCTCACATAGGGGTGGCGCGGCCAGGGCCTGGGCCGCGCCAGCCCCTTGTGAGGGTGGCCTCTGGCCCCTCTGCTTCCTCTCTTCGGATGTCTGGATGCTCCCGAGAAAAATAGGACTTCTGGCTTTGGTTTCGTCCAATTCCAAGAATATTTCCTGTGTATCACTTCTGAAACACAAAAACAGCAGAAAACAGGGAACTGGCACTGTGGCACTTGTTAATAGGTTAGTTCCGGAAAATGCATAAAAGTGCCACTAAGTGTAACGAAACAATAGGCAAATGGTGTAAAAACAAGCATGGAGCATCAAAAATTATAGATACGTTTGAGACGTATCAAGCATCCCCAAGCTTAACTCCTGCTCGTCCTCGAGTAGGTAAGTGATAACAAAAGAATAATTTTTGAGGTGACATGCACCTACACGATCTTGATCATAAATGTAAGCATTGTGAGCTGGGATCATAAGAACTCAAAACATGGGCATGAAAGATATAATCTTGACAATAAGAACTTAGCAACCATGTTGTAAACATGCAAATGAACACAAACAAAAGATCATGACAATGAAACGATGAAAGTCAAACGTGTGTTCAAATCATATGGAAAAACATACAAATGGTTTTCAGCTTGTCCTTCAAAGAGAGCAAAACATAAATACATAGGACACCTTCAAGTTTAAGAGGGCGACTAGATACAAATAATTTAAGAACAAGTGAAACCAACAATATGAGTCAATCAATGAACTTTGGGACAATGCATATCACACTAAGAATGACAACTAAGCTCTCTTAATGGTGCATAAAGAAAGAAGGTGGTGACTCAACATAAAAGTAAAAGAAAGGCCCTTCGCAGAGGGAAGCAGTGATTGCAAGTTTTATAACCTTCAAAAATTATGGTACTTACCAGCTTTGAGCTCTCATTGCCCCCATCATAAGCATCTTGAATGGTTAAAGTTAATGCGAGAACAGTTATGATGCATATGCTTGACAAATCATAAGTTGAAAACCTCGTGTCCCGTGAATACAAGTACCCAAACCATGCTAGTTTACTTAGAGTCCCAAGCAAGGCTCTTGTCATTGTAAGTATATGCATATCATTGAGAACCGCCAATGGGGTACCTCCGTGCCCGATGACATGGAACAAGCCCACACCAAAATGACAGGACAAGCAGACAATGAACACCTCGACATCTCTTTTATTTGCTATATTGTTTAGCTTTTTATTGTGAGATGCGTCGTCGAATGTTCACCATGGGTATGCTGCAAATTTCCACCATGAATTATGCATGGCTTAGATTGGCGGCCCGGCGTTTCCCTAACACATATAAAAACTCCATGATCCTCACAAGATTCCCAATTCATTTCACACAGCGGGCATCCATAAACAAAAGATCACGATATCAACTCAAATAGGAAGTGCAATGTTGAAAGCTTGCCCCATGACGGCATGGTTGGGCTAGAATCCAACTTACAACTTGTAAGCATAACAACTCAACATAAAAGACCACAATGTCAAATTTTTAGAACAGGAAAAAGTAAAGTGTGCCTTCCGGTTCGTGAGAGCTTTACTGACCGAATTTCGCATAACACTGGTAAGAGTTTAATTTGAAGAGAATATAAAAGCAAGTCAAATTTACTTGGAATAGCAAATTGCTAGTAGGTATGTATGGTGGACACAATGGAAAACTTGGCTTTTAGGAGTTGGATGCACGAGTAGAGCTCATACTCAGTACAAGGCGAGGGCTAGCAAAAGACTGGGAGCGACCAACTAAGAGAGCAGTAATGGCCATAATCATGCAAAGCGACAAAGCGACATTAAAAGAAGCATACGATGGCATCAAAAGTCAAAAACTAAATGATCATGAAGGCTAATGGCGACTTTGGAAGAGTCTAACATGTGTGAGCATGCGCCAAGTCAACCCAAATAAAGCATCAAGGAGAAAACCAAAATAATGCTTCCATACAATAAAAACAACGCATGATTTTTTCAAAGGCTCATTAAGCAATCTCAGTTATTTGAGACAAGTCATGCTACAGCAAAACCACTAAGCATACTATCAAAAAGACATCAAGCATGACATGAAAAAGCCTAAGCCGCAGTCTACACAAGCTCCTTCTTGTACCACTATTTTGCACAAAGCTTTTTCTCTTTTCCAACACCATTTGAAATTTTTAAAGACACCTCTTTTGATGAAAACCAATAAAGTTCAGAGGCAAAAATACACCTTGATGAAAAGATATGACAAGATCTGAATGCATATCAAGGCGAAAACGAAAACCAAAAGCAGTAGCAGAAAAACTAGAATGCTCGATTTATAAGAGTGAAAACTAGAGCATCCTTTGCAAATGAAAACGAGTACATCTCCTCCAAAGGAAATTTGTTGGGGTCCAACCATTTATTGCAGCAAACAAACAAACTAAACAAACTAAGAAAACTAAAACAACTGACGCTCCAAGAAAAACACATAGTGCATGAAGCAATAAAAATATAGTGTTTTGAAAGGTGACCTGATTTTTGCCGATGAAGAAGGGGTGCCTCGGGGGCATCCCCAAGCTTTGACGCTTGTGCTTCTTGGATATTTCTTGGGGTGATGCATGGGCATCCCCAAGCTTGAGCTTTTGTCCGTTCTTCAACTCATCTCATCATTCTCCAATCCCTACACTTGAAAACTTCCTTCATACAAAACTAAACACAATTCTATTAGCAACATTAGTGCAAGCATAAAATATATTCAACCTCTTTTAGCTTCAGGTTTCAACCCAAAACCACCACATATAAAGTATATACTACTGTAGCAACTTCCACAAGAGTTCCATGATCAAAAAGAACTCAAAAGAAAGCGATAAAGTGGCAAAAACAAATATTGGCAGAAATCTGTCAAAACTGGACAGCTGATAATGGACGAATTTTTGAGGGATTTTCTGTTGCTCCAATCAAAAAGTGTTCAACTAAGAAAAGTTTGGATATAACCTGGGGCATAAGCACAAGAAATCGCAGGTCCAAAAGATAAACATAGAATTTTGACGAATTTTTACGGTGCAGCACCGAAAACAGTTTCAGGACAGCAACATCCCCAAATCTTTACCTCACTCAAATTAGAGGCTTCTCTTGGCACAAAAACGAAATAAACAAGATAAGGAGCGGTCATTACAGTAGTAATGACTTCCAAGACTCAAATAAAAGAAAAAGTACTGAAAAGTAAACAATGGGTTATCTCCCAAGAGTGCTTTTCTTTAACGCCTTTGAGCTAGGCGCAGTAATTTGAAAAGATGCTCACATAAGATATATGAATTGAAGCAAAAGAGAGCATCAATGAGCAAGTATGAAACACATTTAAGTCTAACCCACTTCCTATGCATAGGAATCTTGTAAGAAAATAAATCAAAGAAGCTCATAGTAACAAGCATGGGTAGATAAAATAAGAGCAACTTTGGAACTTTCAATATAAAGAGAGGTTTTTTAGTAACATGAGAATTCCAACAACCATATTTCCCTCTCTCATAATAATTTTCAGTAGCATCAAACTCAACAATATAAATATCACACTCACCCTCTTTTGTTAAGTATGGAGGGCGATCAATTAAGGTATTAGTTAGAGAGTTACTCTTATTGGGAGGTAGACATGGGTAACTCCATTCTTCCTCCTCTTGATCATCACTCTCCTCCTCTTTTTCATCTAATGAGCTTCCAGTTTCATCCATTTCTTCTTTCATAGGCTCCTTCATGGCATTAGTCTCTTCTGTTGGAGAGCATCTATTAAGATATTTAAGAATATAGCCATTTCCTTCCTTGTAATTATCAAAGCAAAATGTGAGTATATCATAAACCTCATATTTATAAGGTGCATCATCAGTATTTTCAAGAAAATAAGCAAGTTCGAATGCACCCTTCCAAGCAATAAACTCTTCAATTTGTTCCACATCATAAAAGTCATAATTTCCATTAATATAAGAAGATATGGTAACATCATCATTATACTCACATTGAAAAGGGAGGTGTTTATACCTCCTACAGCAACAAGATCTATCAAAGCAATAAGTAACATTATAAGTAGAGCACACGTTTCTAGCAATGATATATAATCTATTGATTTGTTCCCATAAGTGTTTCCCTTTTTGTGACAAGCGGTGTTCCTCATAATAATTTTGCTGCTCTTCTGTGAACCCACCTTGCCAAAAAGATTTAGTTTCAAAGAAACCAACCATTGATAGAAAGCATGATAAAGCAAGACAATAACAGACCAATAAAAATAACAACTACCAAGGATTCTAATTTTTTTGGGTTTTTGATATAAAAACGATGCAAGTAAAATAAATAAAGTAAAGCAAAACAAATAACAAAGCAAAGAATGTGTGTGCGAAGAACTCCCCTCGCAGAAGTCTTCTCTCTTCCCCGGCAACGGCGCCAGAAAAGAGCTTGATGTCTACGCACTTCTATTCTTGTAGACACTTGTTGGGCCTCCAAGTGCAGAGGTTTGTAGAACAGCAGCAAGTTTCCCTTAAGTGGATCACCCAAGGTTTATCGAACTCAGGGAGGTTAGAGGTCAAAGCTATCCCTCTCAAGCAACCCTGCAATTACGATACAGAAAGTCTCTTGTGTCCCCAACACACCCAATACACTTGTCAGATGTATAGGTGCACTAGTTCGGCGAAGAGATAGTGAAATACAAGCGGTACAGATGATTATAAGTAGCAAAACGTGATGTGAAATAAATATCGCTGCGAGCAAACAAGTAACAAAATAGCAAGTAAACGGTATGCAAAGCTTGGAAACAAGGCCTAGGGATCATACTTTCACTAGTGGACACACTCCCAACAATATAACATGAATGAACAAGTAACTTCTCTTTGCTAAGGTACTCTGAATTACTCTCCTATTGAACATCACTAATCACTGTGTAGTGGCTACAGAAGCACCCCTTAAAGTTCATCAAGTACTTGACAAACACCACTCATAGAGATAAACAAATCAGATCACAACTCAAGATAGAAATCATTGCAACTTAAACCAAGTACTAACACGGTGCACACACTGTCAACATTACACCATGAAAGGAGGAATAGATCGCTCAAACTATCATAGCAATAATTATTCTCATAATCCACAAGAGATCACAATCATAGCCCAAACCAAGTACCACCATGATCCACGCACTGTCACCGTTACACCATGGCAGGAGGAATAGATTACTTTAATAATCACCACTAGAGTACACTAAATATCTGAATAATAACATGTACTTGTTCAACATGATACAAAGCTCACGATCACATAAAGATCACATCATGGGAGAGAGAGGTGAACCACATAGCTACCGGTAGAGCCCTCAGCCTCGGGGATGAACTACTCCCTCCTCATCATAGGAGACAGCAAGGTTGATGGAGATGGCGGTGAGGTCGATGGAGACGGCGGAGACGGCGATGGAGACCGATGGAGATGGCTCCGGGGGCACTTCCCCGTCCCGGCAGGGTGCCGGAACAGAGACTTCTGTCCCCCGAAATTCGTCGGTGGCGGCGGCGGAGCTACGGAACTCTTTCTGGAAATCTGATCGGGGCCTTAGGTTTTTCCGTCCCGAGGCTTCTTATAGGCGAAGGGGCGTCGCGAGAGGGCAGCCAGGGGCTCCTCACATAGGGGTGGCGCGGCCAGGGCCTGGGCCGCGCCAGCCCCTTGTGAGGGTGGCCTCTGGCCCCTCTGCTTCCTCTCTTCGGATGTCTGGATGCTCCCGAGAAAAATAGGACTTCTGGCTTTGGTTTCGTCCAATTCCGAGAATATTTCCTGTGTATCACTTCTGAAACACAAAAACAGCAGAAAACAGGGAACTGGCACTGTGGCACTTGTTAATAGGTTAGTTCCGGAAAATGCATAAAAGTGCCACTAAGTGTAACGAAACAATAGGCAAATGGTGTAAAAACAAGCATGGAGCATCAAAAATTATAGATACGTTTGAGACGTATCAGGACTCTGGGCTTTGGAATCATGAATTCGACGACTTTTCCGCTTTTAGCCAACAGCAATCCGCAAGTCGACGAAATTCAGATACCCTCCGGAACCGTCGATTTTCAACCTCACCAGTCAAGTTTCTCGCAAGTATTCAAGAGTATGGTTCAAGATATGGATTTAACAATCGGAAGTTTAAACTTTCGCGTCAGATCACTAGGTTCGATTCGCCTTTCAGATCCGACGAAACCGGATCCGTCGGCAAGTGAGCCCGAGACGGTAGCAATGTCGGAATCATCAGAAGGCTCTTCCAGCGAGGTAAACTCGCCGGTCAGCTTGGCAGAAGCAGAAGAGGGAAAAATCGCAGGAGGCGACAAAACCATGGAGAATTTTGACTTAGAAGTGCAACTCGAAGATCTCATGATCAGCCACAACGACATCTCAGATCAATCAACAGACACCTGGAAGACGGGATTAGAACTTTCTGAAGATGACAATTCGATCTTCTCAAGTTACAAAATCAAACTCGACAATCGATACCAGATACTCGCCATCACAGGAGACAATTCAGAAGAACTCGACGACAACAACAACCTAGTGCTTAATCCAGCAAACATAAACAGAGGAGCGAATCACTTAGCAGAAGGAGAAACTGCTAACTCCCTCGCAACAAGAGAGAAAGTTCGACTATCAGTCGATGAATGGAGAACAATCAAGACAGCCGTGGAGCACGGCACGCCAATACCAACAAATTCCAGCCAAAATATGCTTTTGGGATACCATTACGCCCTAAGGCAGCAGGCGAAGCAATTAGCAAAAGAGAGGATGGAAATACAGAAAAGGAAGGACTCAGCCATTACAGCAAGCGACGCTGCTCGCAGAGCCCGTAGTGACGCGTCGTACACAAACAGAAGGCATCATCGACATGGATCAAGATATGAAAATCTCGAGTACTCAGAAAGGCAAAGTATCTCCAAAAACCTTGACTCGTCCTTCCTATCGGTCGACGAACAAGGAAACATTATACCAAAAACTCCTGAAGCAGCACTAGTGGCAGCTCAAGCATACCTGCATACAACATGACCAAATCCAGGAGACCCGAGGGAACATATGCACCGCGCAACACTGAATGGATTGAAGATGGTAGGCAACAAATTATCAGCAAAAGAGGAGGAGGCATATCACAACAAATGAACCCATAAACCAAGATCACCACGCCGTCACAACAGTCCTCGGCATAGAAGTGGAAGTCGCCGATCTAGGATGCCATCACCAGGACGATACAACAGTCCAACGAACAAAGGAACCCGACGATCCAGAACTCCCAACAGAACATATGACTATGAAGACGATGAAAAGGAGATGGGGCGCCATGCTTTACCCGTAGGGTTCGCATCACGCCAGTACCCAAAGGTTTCAAATTACCCCATGACCAACAAAAATACGACGGATCTCAGGAGCCACAGTCATGGCTTTCAGATTACTTACAAGCAATAAAACTATTAGGAGGAACCAGGGAAACAGCAATGCAAAGTTTGCAACTACACCTCACCGGTGCAGCAAGGTCATGGTTAAGCAAACTAGGAAAGGAAACAATTGGAAGCTGGGAGGAGCTCACAAAACAATTTACGAGTAACTTCAAGTCGACATACAAGCGGCCAGCATCCATAGAAGAAGCCAAAGCCCGCGTGCAGCAACGCGGGGAAATATTAAGAGCATATATCCAAAGGTGGAGTATAATCAAAAATTCGGCAGTCGAAGTCTCGGATGAAAGAGCAATAGACGCATTTATAGTCGGGTTACGACGAGGAGACCTAGTCGAAGAGATGGGCAGAATCAAGCCGAAAATAGTATTAGATCTAATGGATGTGGCAAACAGATTTGTAGATGGAGAAGATGCGTGCAACAATAAATGCACGTGATCGCCAGAGGACTATAGAGGAAACAGATATGGAGGTCAAAGGAGAAGATCCCGCAATTATGACAATTACGGCTCTCACAGCCAAGTAGCCGCAGGATATAAAGACAACAGCTACCAAGGCAACGACCGTAAAAGTTCGGGATACCGTAGCTACGGCAAAGAAGACTACAAAAAGTTTCAGCCAAGGGAATCCAGAGAGTACAACCCATCACCAGAAGATATGCTCAATGGACCATGTCATATTCACTCTGCGTTTGTCGATGGGAAACGAGTATCCAGACACGCAATAAAAGATTGCACTACGTTCTTGAAATTACAAGAAGCAGCACTCAGCAAGCAAGCCGAGGCAAAACGGCAGGGATACGAAGGAAACACAAGCAACGCACCTGCAACCCAACAAGGAAACAGTGGAGCTCCCAAGGGCCAAGATCAATCAAACCAGGGACGCGACGATGACAAAGGATATGTTCCATCTAAAGGGCACATTACAGCAATGATACAGCCAGTGCCCAAGTGGAACAAAGAGGAGAAAAGCATAACTCGACAAGTTAACCTCGCAATAACTTCACCTCCAGCAACAACGGAATATCTGCATTGGTCAGAGCAACCCATAGAATTCAGCAGAGACGATCATCCAATAACAGTACCTCGGCCAGGAAACGCGCCCTTGGTACTCAAAGCTCAAATAGGGACGTACGATGTCGACAGAATATTTATGGATGCAGGAAGTGGGATAAACTTAATCTACGCAAAAACTCTACGGGCAATGCACATTTCATTGGAGTTCCTGAAACCAACTGATTGCTCCTTTCACAGAATAGTTCCAGGGAGTGCTAATTATCCACTTGGTCGAATAGCACTCAACGTCTGCTTCGGAAATCAACAAAACTACAGAAGGGAGAAACTTGACTTCGAAGTCATGGACTGGCCATCACAATATCATGCGATCCACGAGCGACCCGCGTTTTCACGATTCATGGCAGTACCTCATTACACTTACCTGGTACTAAAAATGCCAGGACCCAAAGGAATTATTACAGTCAAAGGAAGCTTCGAGTTATCAAATCTCTGCGGCAAGGAATTTCACAAGATGGCCCAAAACTTCGGCATGATGGCAAGCTACGGGGAACCTAACTACAAAACAAAAAGCATAACTACAGGAGTCATGCAGCAAATCGAAGGAAGCCCCAAGGAACCAGAAGTAAAGAAACCTCGGGTACAGCTACCAGAACAAGAGAAGCCTACAGGAGAAGAAGAGAAGATTCAAGCGGCATAGTCTACAAAACAAACAATTAAGTAGAGTAGGAAAATAAGGCTATAAAAGCCATGAGTTATTCCAGGGCAATGCCCTCTAGATCCAGAACACAGGTCATTGGCTGGATCTCTTGGGTCATCCCATATATCTTACATTATATGCATAAATAAAAGACAAAAGTTCCTCTTATTTGAGTTTACGTGTCTTCAAAAGCTGCGGCAAGCGCACCAATATACACACAAAGTAGAATTCTCTGAGGATAACATTTCTGACACAAAAGGTTGGAAACCAAAACCTCTCGCATTATACACACAAAAATACATACAAGCATCACATCAGTGGCTGATCGGAATCATCTACGCCCAAAGGATCTAAATAGTGATGCTCGCGGAAAAACGCGGCATCCTCCTGAAGCAACCTAGCTACGAGCCTCCTCGCTGGTTGAAGGGTGGCATCCATATGAACTCGCAGCTGAGCTCCCCCTGAAGGCAAGCCTAGTGACATGGAAATAAAATTAAGCCTCGGGTGCCACTTACGTGTCCAACCAAGTGCAAAATTGGCGCCAGCCACTAAATTAAGTTCTATCAGACGATGAATTCGCTGAGTAGATCTAAAAGCAGCAAGCAGCTGCGGAAAAGTTCTAGGAAGAGGGTTACGAGGAAGCATCATGGAGTGCATGGTAGTCAGAGATCTTCGACAACCATCAACTGCTTCTCCAATGTGCTGAGCACGATCTTGGAGAAGCACAATAGCACTACGGCGCTGAGGATCCGACCAAAAACTTTTGACTCCCTCTGATGATCTCTCAAGAGCCGCGATCCGTTTAGAAATACGGCGAGTTTCACCAACGAAGTCCAAGCAAGTACCTACAACAATAAAAGTCATCGGCCAGTAGCATGGGAGTAGAAAAGAAAATGAGGAAAGTGGCAGGAAAACTTACATCGCAGCAACTCGCAAGCAGATTCGACAATACCAATGAGAAAGGAGTCGCACTCCTCCAGATGTACAACTCTAGCCGTCAGACCCGACACCTTATCCTCGAGTATGGATATCTGCTTCATAAAACCGCAAGATTTGCTGGCTTTATCCATAGCCATCTGCGCTTGGTGCTTCGCCAAAGACAAGCGGCTCTCAAGGTCTGAAATCCTTGAGGAATACTCAGCACATCGGCAAGAAGGACGAGGAGGCGACGAAGCTCCAGAGTCGAAAACATCGGCAGGAGATGGAGCTTGATCGCGACTCGATGATCCACCAGCACACATAGGCTGGAGGCCAAAAGAAAAGGGAAGAGAAGCATCTCAGTATCTAAACCAAGCACGACATTTTGCAAAAGAGGAAATATTTACAAAAGTGCAAGCCCTCTGACTAAAGTTCTCGGGCTACATATAACTAAGAGTTTACTACATCAAAGTAAAACTAAAATTACAAAATGAGGCCAAGTCTACGCCACCTCGGCCTCACGATCCGCAGTGGAAGTAGGCGTAGCAGAAGCAGCACCAGCATCGGGAGGAGGCATAGATCCACTTGTCGCCGGAGTCGAAGAAATCGGCACAGTACCGGTCGCGGAGGCCGCCGAGGGAGAAATCATCGACACGATGCCTGGCGCATACTTTTTCGCCTTCTCAAAGAAAGCCTTCAGCTCCGAACGGGGACGACTGTGGGAAGAGCTCACCTTCTCCCAGTTAACCTCCTCACCATGTGCATATGAAAACGCAATGGCCCCCTCGGCACCTCGCTTCAAGGAGAGGCCCTTCATAGCAAGTATGGGATCGTCAGGGGTGTCGAAGGCCTTGGCAAGGTTCTTCAAATCTGGCACCTCTGCCTTTTGCTTGGGCCACAACCTGACAAAAATCCGCGTAAGCACGCGGTTAACCAACTCGAAGATCTCCTGGATAGATATCCAGTTCGCTTCCAGCAAGCTAACCGCGGCCAAGAAAGGATCGTTGTCTGGTTGCAAAGTCGACGCAGACAATTCACTATATTTTGCAAAACCAAGGAAACAAAAAACAACAGACAAGGAATACGTCAGCAAGCATAAGAGAGTAAGCAAATCAACAAAAGGAAAGAAAGGTATAGTATGTACCTCCAGTAGTAGTAGACATCTTGTTCAGCCGCTCAGCCACGGCCTGTTCCCGCTGGAGGTGCTCCTTGTTAGCATCAGTCAGGGCCTTTTCTGCTTTCTTCGCCTTAGCCAGTGCTGATTTAGTAGACTTCTCAGCATTGACCTTGGCAGCAGTGGTGGCATCAAAAGCTTTCCTGGAAGCTTCGAGTTCAGCTTCCAGCGACAAAATGCGAGCATTGGCTGTTGCTAGAGCATCTGCAGTTCATCAAAGAGGAAAGGAAAGTCAAGCAAAGAAGCAAAGAAAGGCATACAAGATAAGCAAATATAGGAAAAATAAATTTACCCTCGGAGGCCTTAGCAGCTTTCAGGTACTCGACACATTCATTGCCCAAGGCGACAAATTTCTTCATCAAGTTCTGTCCAGAAAATAGGACATGAGTATCAACACGCAAAAGTAGAAGTAAATATACCAGTATGATCACGCACATCGTCGGAGGATCTTGCGGACTGATGGGCCTCAAGAGTAGCACCGGCGTCGAACGATTTCTTCAAGCGCTTAGAACTACGAACAGTGACTACCTTCTTCATTGGCTTCTTCGAAGCTTTTGGAGATTTCGCTGTTGGATCGACCTCTTGTGACGGTGGCTCGTCGACAACAGGAGTATCAGTGATAGGGGTGGCAGCAGCAAATCTCTTCGGATTCTCCTCATCACTAAGAAAAGGAGCAAAAGATAAAGTCATCTATCGAAGTCGATAGGAAAAAGATAGTATATGAAAACAAGCAGAAGGACACTCACGAGTCCATGAGATTGAAGAGCTCTCCATCGTCCTCTGGCATGAAGGTTTCCCCGGCCACAGTTCTATGAGCAGAGGCACTCGAGGAAGCAAACTCTTCGACACGCTTCCTCTTTTTGTCAACGCCAAGATCTTCAGAAAGCGCAGGAGGAGGTGACGTCGTTGAGCTGGTCCTTTCTAGCGAATCTTCGCCTTTGTCTCCATCTTGGCTGTCCTCAGCCTCGGGGGCTTTGGAGGCCGCGGAAACAGGCACATGTGGAATGGCCCCTCCTTCTGGGAGAGGAGGGCGAGAAACAAGAAATCGATGATCCTGAGAAGAAAAACAACCCGAAAGTTACAAGGCGAACAATGATAAGAGAAAAACAAGACAAGTAAAGACAGTAACACATACCGCAGGCAAGGGATGCTCAGAGTCGAAGTAGCTAGCGGCTAAATTCGCAACTTCATGATCCTTGGTGAGAGTAGTAAGAGCTCTCACATGCTTGTCGAGATTCTTCTTCTCCATAAGATCTTCGGATACTCGAGAAGGATCCTCCAAGCCAGAAAAATTCCATAACTTGGAGAGACGATGCTGCAGGGGTTGAACTCGACGTTGCAGGAAAAACGCCATGACTTGAGTACCCGAAAGTGCACCTCCTCTACCACCCTTCAGCTCCTGGATGCGGGCTAGAAGTGGCTTGATCTCCTCCATCTCAGCTTCCGTGGGAGGCAAATCCCACGAGGCCAATTTCTTCAATTCTTGGGAGGCATCAAATGGTGCAATGCCGTATTTGTCGGAGGCAGAAATCTTGCGGTCTTTGATGTAAAACAACTTCGTCCTCCAACCTTGTACCGAGGCAGCCATGGAAAATTCCAAGTACTGCGATTTAGCATGGACAGAGATACAAGCTCCACCTAGTTCGGGTTTCTTTGATAATGAGATACTGGGGCGGAGCCGAAAGAGGGATCTCCAAAGAAAAAAGTGGGGATCGATCCCCAGAAATGACTCGCAAAGAGTTATGAAGCAAGCAATATGCAGAATAGAATTTGGTGTGAGCTGATGAAGCTGCACATCATAAACGAAAAGAAGCCCACGAAGGAACTCGTGGGCAGGAAGGGAAAGACCGCGCAAAAGAAAGGCGAAAAACATCACCCGAAAGCCATCTCTGGGCTTGGGGATCCGTTCGGTGCTCGGGAAGATGACCTGATCATCATCAGAGATGAGGCCATCAGCTCGGGCCTTGTTCAGATCCTTCTGCGTGAGAACAGAAGGCACCCAGCTGGTCGCGGCGTTTGCAGATTTCCCCTTGGTCATCTTATTCTTTTGCGCCAGATGCTTCACGCGCATCTACGATTTGCGCACGGGGGCTATGCAGGAGATCAGAGGTGCGCAAAGATTGCAACAATGGCGGCGGCGGCAGAAGCAATGAACTGGTAAACAGTGATTTTTCCCACTCTCCCCTTATATAGCTTCCAGGTAACGGAACGTGGGCTGAGACGTGGCGCAAGGAGCGGAAACGGTAGCCCAACTAACGGTCAGAGAAATTGCGAATTTACCGCACTGCCCATGGGTAACGGTCAAAATCAAGAGATAATTACAAACAGATTAATTGTATTAGTGACATCACAAATGTGCGGGTAACGAGAAGTGAAGACTATGATAGCAGTGGACACTAGTAAGATGAACATTCCAAAGGTGGTTCGATAAGGCGAATTTGTATAAGGGAAGATCAAGGAAGCCGACGAAAAATTGAGTCCAGTAAAGGAGAAATCATTCTTTGAGTCTATACCCGAAAATATCCGGCTATAGCCTCGGGGGCTACTACCATCGGGAGCGCTGGGCGCACACCCGACGATATTATTGAGTCACGTTATGATCTCATGACATGAAAGAAGGCACACTGTCTTTGAGCCTATATTCAAAAAAAGTTTTTTCGACTATAGCCTCGGGGGCTACTCCCATCGGGAGCGCTGGGCGCGCACCCGACGATGTTTTATAATGAACAATGGAGGAAAGGATGCAAAAGAGACTTTGAAGATATCACTACTACCATCGGGAGGGAGTTTTATCAATTAAGGTGGAATAACTCGAATATTTGACACGTTAGAACAGTCAAACAAGGCTGCGACATATGATTGTCGAGTTGCGTCATCGCGACAAAACTCGAATGCCGTGATTGAAATATATCACGAAGGTAAGACCCCAGGATCCGTCCTGTGTGGCCCGGTATACGCACATGGATGCGCTCTGCTGGTATGTATCCGTGCCTACGACCCGATGAAAAATCCTGGTGGACGCACTGGGTACCCTGAGAACCACTGGGATTCATTTTTTGTAGGTCCTAAATGCGGCAAAAGAATGGGTTTGACCGGTTTTCCGAATTCAAGTCCAAGGGGATTGAATTTGAAGTAGGTGGCAAGTATCTATTCCGGCAGTTAACTGACCTCTTGATCCGTCAGAGTTGTCAGGCTTGTTCATCAAGGCCCCTTGCGAGATAGTATAATAAAAGATAAGTCGAAAGACCAAGTCAAAGATTTCAAGATTTGAAGAAGTCAAGTATTGATCAAGTCGAAGAATTGAAGATCTGAGATTCAACCTGAATCTGCAATTCTGGTAGAATCTCGGGGGCTACTAACAAGGGTATAGATAATAGAGCCCGTCAGTTGAGTACCCCTGAGGCCCGTTAAGCTAGACCCAATTGTAATATTAGTCGATATACGAGTTCATGTCGTATGTCGATATTGTAATCTGTGTCGGATCCCACCCGATCCTCGAGACTTGGCCATCTATATATAGGGGCTAGGAGGGGACGACGTGGGACAGATTAAAAGCAAGCTAGGTTTTACACCCACGTTTACTTTCATAGCCACCTTGTTTGACTGAAGTTACCTTCGAGTTCATCCGACGCCCTATCTCCCCGATCCTAAGTCCTTCATCTAGGACATTTGTCGAGTTTAACCCTCGTCACTATCAAAGTAGCAATTTTAACATTGGTTCGTCCAAGACCAGCTGAACACACACTGTTCGTGTATAAAACAAGGGTAGAGGACTAACATGACACGAAAGGTTTCAGATGTGGCTGCTCCACTTGTTTTGTACATCTTGGAGATAGTGCAGTTGTGTTCTATCTTAAAAATCCCTGATAATACCACAATTTTAAATGCATGTGTTCTTGAAACTTACGTATTATCTGTTTGATTACATATAAAATATAAAATATACGGCGGGCAGAATATGTGAAGGCAATGTGACCGTAAGTGTTCTATAAAGTATTTTCTATCTTCCCTTTTGTTATCAACGTAATCTAAACTATTTGAAACATTTTTTATTTCTATATATCTCAGTTTCTCTATACATCATTGGGACTTAGTAATGATCTTACTATGTTTTCATAATAAATAGGTATAATATTATCATTATATAATTCTACCTTCTTTCTTCACAAATTATCTTTAGCTAACTGTATACTATATTCTGTAGAGAAATTGAACTTGATTCTTTAACTTTTCAGCCATTGTTTGCTTGGTGAATTTGATTTTATAAAGGGATATGATCACATAGCTTCGTAGATTATTTGGTCACTTAAATGAACTCTAGCCATATGTATGTGTTTGTGTCTATTCAGCGTCCATTTATATCTTGGCTGTAAAATTTAGAGTCTAACAAATATTCGTAGAGGATCTTAGGGTGCAAGATTGTCCATTATATCTGTAAGTAAATAGAGAGCTCTAGAGTATGAAGTGTCTATAGTCGTGTTTGTCCTCGGATTGTTGGCATTGACTATTATATTTACTAGTTCTTTAATTGCTAGACATATCTTCCAAGTTGCTAGGTTTTAATAACATGCTAGTTTTGCAAACTTACTTTGTACTTTGTCTTGAATCATGTTCGATCAACCGAAAATGTTTGCTTGCATATTAGTTATGGAAAATACTATCACTTGGAATACACGTGTAGCAAAAAATATGCATCATATTATTTTAGATGCAGTCTTCATAAGAGTATGCAACTAAATCTTCGAAAGACCAATGAATTGCACCCATCATCCTAACATTAAATCAACATAACTAAATCTTCATGTTGATGCAGTCTTCAGCATTAATAATGAAACAACAAACACAAACTAAAAACTGCTAGTGTTTTAAGCAAAGGTTGGCACAGGGTGGACATTCGTTATTCGGATGATGTTGGTTAAGTAAGATGGATCATAGAGGATGACAGAAATAAATATCAGCTCATACTTTTTTGTGTGGATCAATTTCCATTTTGGTTTGACAACACCATTTATGTTTTGATAGGCTTTTAAATAAGATTTTCCTCTTTTGTTTATTTTATATTCACTAGTGGGGACATGGCCTCTAGTCCCGGCCCGTAAGGGGCTTTAGTCCCGGTTTGCCAACCGGGACTCCAGAGGCGGGACTAAAGGCTAAACCTTTAGTCCCGGCCCTGTTACGAGCCGGGACTAGAGGGCCTCCACGTGGGCGCCTCGGAGCGCCCTCAGGGGCAGGCCCTTTAGTCCCGGTTTGTAACACGGACCGGGACTAAAGAGGCTCTATAGATTTTGTTTTGTTTTAGGGTTTTAGGGTTTAGGTGTTCGGGGGAATTATTTTTGTTGTATTTTATTTTATTTCTTTCTTCATTTTAAAAACACTTTTCATATAATTCTATGCATACATGTTAGTGCATATATATGTAAGATAACTTATCTTACGATCGAGTATATATGTTCGGGAGATCACAATTACCGGGACTAGAGCCTGTCTATTCGATTACATGGACCAACATTAGTAATGGCCCCTAGCTACACTAAATCTTCATTTATCATCTACAGCTTATGTCCTCAAAAAGGCCGCTAGCTCCTCTGCAACAGCAATCGCGCGTTGCTCTGGTAGGTACTTCTCCCGCATGGCCGTGAACTATATAAGAAAAGGAGATCAATATGAATGTCAATCATGATAACAAAGAATGACGGGTAAAAATAGAGGTATGAATGTGTATTGCTTACGTCGTATCTGTAATCCTTGTTGTAATATCCCAGGATTAGAGGTTACAAAACAGAGGCAACAGATGCGTGCATTGCATTTCATGCATAGAAAATCCGGGTAATTTCCGCGCATTTAAATAAAACATATCAAAGTGATTGGAGTTTCACTTGAGTTGATGTAATTGAAGTAGTTCATCAACTACAGCGCGATAAACTTCAACATGACCTTTGCTTAAACCTTGTTTTGGGTAGAGGCACAATAATTGTTACAAGAGAGTAAAGTGAGGTACAACAATAGTATCATCACATCATACTATGAACCATAAAGTAAGTCAACACAAGTCTTATTCTTTAATCATGAGCTATTCTATATTCTTATGCCCTAATCTAATGAGTCGAAATATGAGAAGTGGAAAGTATAACTCAATGCCAGTTTTATTATAAGATTTGCCTTAACTCCAGGTGAGATAACTTAAGAGCATTAGAGCCATTCCTATAAAGGCCACCTACGAGACTTTAGACATTACTCAAGTCTAATTAGGACAAGTCATTTGATATAGGGATGATCACATCATAAACCCTAATTCTGGTCTAGACTAGAACCATACTTAGGAAGTAACCAATACCTAGACTTATGGAGTTATGAAGTGGAGTATCCAATATGAATCACACAAAGAGGGAGATTATATTCTTAATCTCAGAAGGCAAGTACAACCAGGAGTTTATCCCTAGTTAGGAGTAGAATAAAGACCAGGATGAACTATAATAGGAATGTGAATTATGAGTATTGAAGTATCCTAAACTTAGAAGTTAACCTTAGGATAATGTATTGGTTGGACCCACTAGATATCAAGGAGGAGTATTGGTAGTAGTATTGATCTCAATACTTTGAGAAGGAGTTTATGAAGGAAGTTTAGATGCACAGACTATGGGAGTTGATGAAGGAAATAAAATGGATTTATTATGGGAGTTGATGAAGGAAATAGTAAGACCATGTCAAGTATATGATTATGCTTGTTGATGAAGATAATTAGGTTAGCTATAAAACCTAGTCTGATAAGCAGATATCATCCTAAAACCAAGTGTGGAGTAGAAGTCCAACTTAAGCCCATCTCAATTAGGAGATAACCATCTTGTTAAAGTTAGAAGAGAAACTTTGATTTGTGTATAAGATCCCATTGAGTAATCATCTGGATATAGGTTGAGCAGATCCTGAGCCTTGACCTAGAGACTTGGTTAGTCTATAGAGACTTTGTTGCATTGATCACATCTTAGAAGGAACACTACTTCCTTGATGAGTGTGATAGCATTCTATCCAATTCCATAACCTCTAATTCATTTACTTGGGGATTCTTACCCAAGCAACAATCCAATTTATGCATCACTATGTGATCATAAGATATATTTATTCCCATGCCCTAACCTTAAAATTTAGAATTATGTTCTAACCACAATTCTTATAGGATAAGCAACCAAGTCTTTTATCTTGTGGTCAACTCATATAAATATGTGCATCTATATCGTATACAAGTTATTAACTATTACTTACAAGGGTTAGATGAGAAATGCCCTTAAGTTGTTCAAACAAAGAAACTACTTATAGCCTTAGCACATTTTGAAGCCAATATAAATTTATGGTGAGCATAAAATTATGCTCTCCATAATATACATAGCAATTCAAAATCTAGCACTACTACACAATCTTAGGTATTGTTTATCTACCATAATTCAGACAACATGTTCATGCTACTACATTCCATTTCAGAATTACTCAAGATTTAGGAAAATAACCTAAACCAAAAGTGTGGTATTTAAATTTTACCTCCATCAAAATCTTATAAAGATCATAATAACACCTAAAAAATCCTATATACAAATACACATAAAAATTATCCTATTGCAGTGTACTTTGATAAGAACCACCCTATATAAAATCCTGAAAAACTCCTAAGTTCAAATCTGCAAAACAGAATTCAAACTCAAGTTAGCAAACCAAAACAGAAAATAGAAAAAGAATAGAAGTAGAAAAAAAGGGAAAACCTCCAGCGGACTGAAGCCCGCCAGCGCAGCCCATCAACCGGCTC
Organism: Dactylis glomerata; assembly: GCA_007115705.1. Classification (NCBI taxonomy): domain Eukaryota; kingdom Viridiplantae; phylum Streptophyta; class Magnoliopsida; order Poales; family Poaceae; genus Dactylis; species Dactylis glomerata. Next base: position 846,123 of record QXEO01000186.1, read on the forward strand.
ACCCGGAGCCCAGTGAGCATACCGTTTCGGTATGGTCACCGACAGGTGGGGCCCGCGCGAGGAGAAGCAAAACAGCTTCTTCTTCCTCGGCATGTCTGCCACCGCGAGCTCCACGTCGCCGACAAAGGGGAAAAGACGGGAACGACCCCTCCGCTCGCTATAAGATTGCTGGGAGCTCTGCCGTGAACTGCTTGATCTCTTCCTACCTTTTAATCTCTCTCTAACCCACTCCGCTCCCTGCAATCAACCGGAAGATCTCGCCGGAGTTCCACCGGATGTCGTCGATTGAAGCCATGCCGGAGGCCGTGGGGTATATTGGGAGAAGCGCTGGAGTTTGAGGATCCTTCTGGTGCAAGGAATCGGGAAGAGGAGCTCGGAGCCGGGCGAATTTGGCTGTTTCCCTCCACAGATGCTCGCCGGAATCCGCAAAGTCGCGCTCGACTCCGGTCACAATCGGCATCGCCGAGCATATCTTCAGGTGCAGGGTGAGCGTCCGCATCTCCTGAGCCCTTCAATCCATCTTGAAACCTTCTGTAGGCCAAAACGGCGTGTTGGCCGGAGTACACCGCCGCAGGTGGGCTCGCCGGAGCTCTCTCTGGTAACCATTTCGCGGGGCGCCGCCATGAATCGGTTCATCTCGTTACCCTGGTTCGAATAGTCTTAGTAGAGGGTCCAGGGAAGCCCCGTAGCGCCACCGCCGTCGTTTTCCAGCTCGCCGGCGGTGAGGTCCTGGGCGCAGTCAACATTTTGACTGGGTCAACTGCCTAAGTGGCAGCTGACATGGCTTGGACCCACGGGTCAGTCACTATGGGTAGACTTAGCCTGGGTACAACTAGCGTCTGCCTGTTAGTTAAAATTCCAGAAAATGTTGGAAACTCATGAAATTCATATCTTATTCATTTTAATTCAGAAAAAAGCAAATAATATATCAAAATGTTCAGAAAAACAAAATCTATCTGTTTAACTTATAATATTGCATACTTGTGTGAAATAATTTTGAACCAAATTTAAAAACTTGTTTAAGTAGTATTTGAATTTTAAATTTAAATTCAACTAAAATAATTTAAACAAAAATTTTAAATACCAATTAAAATTTTGTCAACTTTAAGAATGTTATTTCAATTAATACTTCATTATTTCAAAAATGTAAAACTTATACTTTACTATTAAGATTTCTAACCCTAAAATGATTTTTCCTAAAAACAAATTCAATCTAGCAAAACTTGGGAAAAATCATAAACTTGAAAAATAATTATTTCCTAACTCTAATCTTGTTTCCCCAATGTTTGTTTCATTGAAAGTTAATTTGAAAACTTATAGGACAATTTTAGAACATCTAACATTTTACTTTAACCCTAAAAATTATTTTCTTAAATGATAAGAAATTAGGATAAACCTTAATGAAGGATTAATTTGTGTTTACACTTTATTCTCAACTATAATCCACTAACTGAATCTTGCTTATTTAAGTCTCATATTCCATTATAAGAAGTGCCTACATCACATTGTTGATCATTAGAAATTGAATTCCAAACTTTAGCAATTAACACTAAATGGAATTGTGCTAGTCTTGTTATACACCCTAATTCAACCATGGGTGGTTAGTTTGATATTCCATTTAAACATGGTATACCTTAGTCAGCTAACTATTTGCAACACCTTTGTTGCAACTTATAAACTGTTACCTTCCTGACATCACCTAATAACCATTCCTTTAAGTAGTAAAAATATGTCTATGAAGGCTTGTGTTCTTCAAAAGTAATTCTTTTTAAGAACATACCAAATAAGCATCACACCCATTCTTGCCTAGACACAAGTAATGACCTTTGCATGTTAAGAGTATTAACAACTATAGAATCAACCATAAACTGTTTACCTGAGCACTACTGGCTCATGACTAACTATTTGAGTGTCTATGCTAGTTTAGATTGTTATCAATTATAGAAACAACTATTTATGGTATCAACAATCTAAACTACCTTGAATGTCCATGCTTCACCAAAATCCTTTTAACATTGAATGAAACTTAGTTTGTTCTCTTGGTATGCTCATCTATTAACCACTCTTTGATTCTGATAGAGCTATGCTAAACCCAAGAACACTAAACCTTAGGTGTAGTGCTTCTAATCAATAATAAACATGTTCTTAAAATGTTATTCTTTCAAGAGACATTGAAAGTAAGTAACAAACTATTCCATTAAGCTTGAACTTATATAACTCTATTTGGTGTTAAGATTGTTGTCAACCCGAATACTAACGGGGTATTCTTATCAAATAAGAATTACTTCAGCTTTGCTTGTCCATAACCAACTACTTGATTGCTAATAACAAGATACCACTTAAAAATGTTACTTTCAAGTTCTCACCTATTGCTATACCTATCTTTTGCAATAACTCTGGTTTGAAGCTTTACTCTACTGCTTTTGAAGAATTGTCAGATAACCTAAAACCCTTAACAACCTTATGTGCGTCTTTGAACTTAAAAGTGCAACACATCACAAGAATTCACCACAACTCAACATTAGTAAATCATCAGGGTTAGGTTACGCTTAGAACGATGCATAGCATATATGATGCATATCATGCTGCAGTTCTTTTAACATCATCTCCACCAGATGATGGTGCTATTTTAATATTTGGATTTATTACGTGTCGAAGACCTTGACTTGCATAATCTTGCAGTCAAAAAGGTAAGTTCACTCTTTCTCATATCTTTTGATTATGTTTATCAAATTACTTGCAAATATAACTGTGGTATTACTACTGCATCAAAAAGCAAAAGGTTCTCTTTTCATAATTAATATGATTAGTGGTTATCGACCCGAGTGGTGATAACCTAGGAAGGCTGGCAGGTGGAACCACGGTAAGATTGTTATAGTGGAGGTTCCACTTGCACGGGAAAGTAAACCCTAGGAGTTAATAACCAATGCCGCAGTTATTCTTGTGCCGTAAAAACCGTGTCATCCAAGAGACTTGGAATAGGACGGGAAAGTCATCTGTATCTTCTCTTGTTCACATGTCAACGGGCAGCTAGTTGCCGGTCACGGTAGGTCTTGCGAGACTACGTACTTGCACATGGGTGGGACCCCTTAGTTCCCACGTCACTGGTGTCTATGATGGTCCGCAAGGGACGCCTAGGTACTTCATCGTTGGGGGTGAATATCAGGGGCACAACCTGCTTGCGTGAATTGGGTGGGCATGCATTGTGCGAAGAAGGCAGTGAATGGCTTGGATCAATGACTGGGCCCCACATCAAGGAAGTGTGGACGGGAAAGATCGCCTGGTTGTGCAACAAGGCTTTGATCTCTTTTGGAAGGACACACCTCTGCAGAGTGTAAAAGGATGTGACATGTTACCCCTTGTTCTGGGAAGGAGCTGCGAACACGGCAGGAAAGGTGCTCTCAAGGCACTAATACCATGTATTGGCTGTCGGGCATAGCTTTTAGAATAAAATCAACCTCCTGAAGAAATGTTTACAAAAACTTGCATTATCGAATGACTCTTGGGTCTAAGGCTGTAGTTAGTGCATCAAACACCTTATACTCTATATGAACTTGCTGGGTAACGCCCATTACTCACCCCACTTCCTTGTAACCCTTGCTTAGATTGAAGGCAACTCAAGGAGATAACCTCAAGACCTAAAGATGAAGATGAAGAATTCTACCAACATCAGGATTATCAGCGGAGTCGACAATTATTGCGAAGCTTGGTGGAAAACTAGAATAGGGATAGAAGGGAACCAGTTTCCCTATTCCTAGAACCTAAGTAGCTAGGGTATTTCTCTAGCTAACCAACTGCATTAGTTGTAGTTTAGTTTAGTCTTCCTTGTTTCTTTCTCGTTTGTAGTCGCCAGGACTAAACCTCTACCTGTTGAGGAGGTTCTGAAGATCTTCTGTATGCTAAAAATTGTAATCCTATAGACATACCGTGGACCTGCGATGTTTCCGTTGTACCACTCTGATGGATGTAATACTAGTGAGATGGTGTTTCATTGGTGTTATGTCAACGACTTGCATACTACACATACAGTGGTATGCTGGGTCACCACAGCTGGTATCAGAGCAAACGCTTTGACTCTAGGATTAAAACCCTTTAATAGGAGACCTGTAGGTTTGGTAGTGACTATAGGAAGCCTTCTTATCTAAACCAATTCTTCTTATGACTTGGGATGGATATTCAACAAAAGAATAATCCTGACACACTCGAGTCAAATGTCCGTACCTGTTTTCTTAAGTGAAGTTAGATATTTTGTTCCATACCATAGAGATATGCCATCATTAGAGTCTTACATAAAGGATGTAAGTGGATTATATTTGGTATACAACACATGGTAGTCCAAAGAGAGGATATAACCGAAATGGGAACTATCCTATTGGAAGAAGTATACCAAGGACAATTTGTTAAACTTAAGTCATCCAAAACTGTAGTAGGGTGATGTTAAGTGGTGAAGTGAGTCTGTATGAGGTACTAGGACCTTAGGTTTTAGTCCTGTATATGGATACTCAAGAATGCCATATACAAGTACGATGTACCGACAGTTTAAACACTTTAATCATATTAGATTCACCTGAGAATCTTTGCATGATGGAGTAGAACTTTATAGTAACCAGCAGTTTCAAGCTGAGGAGGAAGATGTTCAAGTAGAATGGTGAATGAAGTGTTCCAACCCATGGCAACTAGGCCAAGTATGACAGGACCATAGTCTTTAGTCGGAGAAGTTTGATCATAGCACAATGAATAAGCCCTATAAAAGTTATGGAGTTATGGTAACCATGTTGGGTGAAGAAGTACAATGTGTAGGAGTACATGACATTTCGTGAGATCTTGTGAGATTCGACTTCAATAGGATGGAAGGTAAGCTAGAAGTGGCAATCCTAAAGGAATATGAATCCGTTAGAATGGTTTCCAAACCCCTTTGCTCAAATTTATTCGTTCGCAATTGGGCAAATGGAGTAAATATTGAGATAAAGAGTAGTAGTCCACCACAATATAGCACAATATAAACCTATAATATTTGGTGCTATAAGGTACACATCTAAGCCTGAATTCTATAAATGTTTTACTCAGTTACTATCTCACAGGCTTATGATGATGTATGTTGCCAGCACAATTTTGGATTTTCTTGGATTTTATTGTGTGACTAGATCTATGCATGAAGTATGACTTTGATGTGCAAGTGCATGTTGCATTACCAAGTCCTTACTTAATGTTATAGATCTAGAAGGTTAAGGGATTCGTGTGAGGGAGAGACGAATTCTAAAGGCAATCAAGCTAGAAGATGAAGGATCACCAGATAAACAAAGCCAAAAGAAGAAAGCTAGCAAGTGATCTTCATGGAAGCATCATGAAGTGGTAGTAATATGAAGTATTGGAATTTAGTAGTAGTACTCTAGGTCTTAAAACACTAGAGGTAACTCTAGGTTATTAAGTAGAACCACTAATTAGGTCACTACAGTTGAGTTTAAGGTACATGAGCTCGTTGTTATGCAGTCTTGGTTATGCTTAGTACATCACGGGTCGATTGAGGTGTTGTAATACCGATGATCCATTCCGGTATTGCCTGCTACTTTTTCCAGCCTGGGAGTGGTAACCCTAGTAACCCTCGTTGATAGCGTGACTAAGACACATAACATCTCTGTATAACATTGATCCCTAGTCCCGCAATCTTGAATTGTTGATTGGTGGTTAAGACGTTAGCAATGCCTTTCCTTATCTTAGAGTTGTAGTCTTTGTCTACGAACTAAGACTTGTAAAGATTCGTGTCAACAGTGATCCATTGAGACCATTGGTTCGTTTATGACCCTGTTACTTCACATTTTTTATCAACTTATACAATTGCCTGTCGTGGATGTCCTCCGGTACAAGAGAAGCTCTGCCGGATTTCTCCCGTGGCTTTGTATCTAACTTACCATATGAGTTAGGATAGGTAACAATGAGAAAACCCAATTCTCATCAACCTTTAGAATTTTTGGGTAAGTACATACATCCTAAAGTGGAATAGAACACCCTACCTAAATGTTTAACCGAAGAATTCGTACCGGTTCTCCACAATTGTGTGGGTACACCGCAGATTTCTTCGGAAAACCATTAGAAAGATGTAGTAGAAAGACCAACCAAGATTTATAGTTTAACTATGGACTTCTAACGGTTAGAAGGTAATATGTTCAAAGGCCATTACAAAAGTCTAAGGGGAGAGTCCAGGAAACTTAAAAGTGTTGAAGGTTGGAGGAAGTATGTCGGTAGTAAATTATTTCCAAGATTTGTCGTAACCCTATGGAATTCGGCAAAGGAGTGAGATGATTTTGACCATAATCACACCAAGTATGAACCGCAGTTGGTATCATGAACCGTAGCTGGAGAATAATATAGAGATTAGAGTTAACCATGATCTTGAATTTAGAAGACCAAATAAGATCTATAGAGATGGATCAGAAAACTTGAATGGACACACTACATGTGTTTAGTCCGTTCTTAGGTGGTAAAACCAAGAACCAATTAGGATGATTCATAGGAACAATTAGTAGGACCCTATAAGCCATAGAAAGTGTTGCAAACCTGGATAATCTAAGAGAATGTCCAAGAAGAGACAAGATGGATGGAATTCAAGTGACTATTGCTCAGAGTTTGACAACAGAAGAATTCGAGAAACACTCTGGACAAAGGATACCATATATATCCCAATTAGTTGGTAAAGGAACTTCAAGACATATGATACCAACAACAAGTTCGTCCAACAACGTACGAGAACGAAAACTTCAGGACGAAGTTTAGTTTAAGGGGGAGAGACTGTAATATCCCAGGATTAGAGGTTACAAAACAGAGGCAACAGATGTGTGCATTGCATTTCATGCATAGAAAATCCGGGTAATTTTCACGCATTTAAATAAAACATATCAAAGTGATTGGAGTTTCACTTGAGTTGATGTAATTGAAGTAGTTCATCAACTAGAGGGCGATAAACTTCAACATGACCTTTGCTTAAACCTTGTTTTGGGTAGAGGCACAATAATTGTTACAAGAGAGTAAAGTGAGGTACAACAATAGTATCACCACATCATACTATGAACCATAAAGTAAGTCAACACAAGTCTTATTCTTTAATCATGAGCTATTCTATATTCTTATGCACTAATCTAATGAGTCCAAATATGAGAAGTGGAAAGTATAACTCAATGCCAGTTTGATTATAAGATTTGCCTTAACTCCAGGTGAGATAACTTAAGAGCATTAGAGCCATTCCTATAAAGGCCAACTAGGAGACTTTAGACATTACTCAAGTCTAATTAGGACAAGTCATTTGATATAGGGATGATCACATCATAAACCCTAATTCTGGTCTAGACTAGAACCATACTTAGGAAGTAACCAATACCTAGACTTATGGAGTTATGAAGTGGAGTATCCAATATGAATCACACAAAGAGGGAGATTATATTCTTAATCTCAGAAGGCAGGTACAACCAGGAGTTTATCCCTAGTTAGGAGTAGAATAAAGACCAAGATGAACTATAATAGGAATGTGAATTATGAGTATTGAAGTATCCTAAACTTAGAAGTTACCCTTAGGATAATGTATTGGTTGGACTCACTAGATATCAAGGAGGAGTATTGGTAGTAGTATTGATCTCAATACTTTGAGAAGGAGTTTATGAAGGAAGTTTAGATGCACAGACTATAGGAGTTGATGAAGGAAATAGTAAGACCATGTCAAGTATATGATTATGCTTGTTGATGAAAATAATTAGGTTAGCTATAAAACCTAGTCTGATAAGCAGATATCATCCTAAAACCAAGTGTGGAGTAGAAGTCCAACTTAAGCCCATCTCAATTAGGAGATAACCATCTTGTTAAAGTTAGAAGAGAAACTTTGATCTGTGTATAAGATCCCATTGAGTAATCATCTGGATACAGGTTGAGCAGATCCTGAGCCTTGACCTAGAGACTTGGTTAGTCTATAGAGACTTTGTTGCATTGATCACATCTTAGAAGGAACACTACTTCCTTGATGAGTGTGATAGCATTCTATCCAATTCCATAACCTCTAATTCATTTACTTGGGGATTCTTACCCAAGCAACAATCGAATTTATGCATCACTATGTGATCATAAGATATATTTATTCCCATGCCCTAACCTTAAAATTTAGAATTATGTTCTAACCACAATTCTTATAGGATAAGCAACCAAGTCTTTTATTTTGTGGTCAACTCATATAAATATGTGCATCTATATCTTATATAAGTTATTAACTATTACTTACAAGGGGTAGATGAGAAATACCCTTAAGTTGTTCAAACAAAGAAACTACTTATAGCCTTAGCACATTTTGAAGCCAATATAAATTTATGGTGAGCATAAAATTATGTTCTCCATAATATACATAGCAATTCAAAATCCAGCACTACTACACAATCTTAGGTATTGTTTATCTACCATAATTCAGACAACATGTTCATGCTACTACATTCCATTTCAGAATTACTCAAGATTTAGGAAAATAACCTAAACCAAAAGTGTGGTATTTAAATTTTACCTCCATCAAAATCTTATAAAGATCATAATAACACCTAAAAAATCCTATATACAAATACACATAAAAATTATCCTATTGTAGTGTACTTTGATAAGAACCACCCTATATAAAATCCTGAAAACTCCTAAGTTCAAATTTGCAAAACAGAATTCAAACTCAAGTTAGCAAACCAAAACAGAAAATAGAAAAAGAATAGAAGTAAAAAAAGGGAAAACCTCCAGCGGACTGAAGCCCACCAGCGCAGCCCATCAACCGGCTCACCCGGAGCCCAGTGAGCATACCGTTTCGGTATGGTCGCTGGCAGGTGGGGCCCGCGTGAGGAGAAGCAAAATAGCTTCTTCTTCCTCGGCATGTCTGCCACCGCGAGCTCCACGTCGCCGGCAAAGGGGAAAAGACGGTAACGACCCCTCCGCTCGCTATAAGATTGCTGGGAGCTCCGCCATGAACTGCTTGATCTCCTCCTACCTTTTAATCTCTCTCTAACCCACTCCGCTCCCTGCAATCAACCAGAAGATCTCGCCGGAGTTCCACCGGATGTCGTCGATTGAAGCCATGCCGGAGGCCGTGGGGTATATTGGGAGAAGCGCTGGAGTTTGAGGATCCTTCTAGTGCAAGGAATCGGGAAGAGGAGCTCGGAGCTGGGCGAATTTGGCCGTTTCCCTCCGCAGATTGTAATATCCCAGCTTTTAGGACAAAATGAAGGGTAGATTTAGGACTGTTGTGCATTCATGCATCTTAAAATCTGTGTAAATTTTTCACAAATTCAAAAACCTGGGAGAGCAAAACTTCTTTCTAATCACCTTTAGAGTTTAGGGGTTATTAGATTGCTAAGGGTTTTGCTATGATCTCTTGATGTTGATGTGTACGTGATTTTGAATTTTAAATTGATTGTTGAATTATCTCAAATTTGAATATTTAATTATTAATAATGAAAGAACTCAATTAAATATTGAGTTGGATAAAAGAAAAGGAATAGATTATAAATCAAACAGAAATAGAACTTTATTGATATTACACAATTTATACAATGTCTTTACATGGAGGAAAAACTGAAAAGAAGATTACATCATTGAAATAAATGAATAGAAAGCTAAACCTAAACTATTCCTAATAGTCTTCATGACTTCCATGTTCCAAGTCTTCATAATTTGAAACCTGTAAAACAAAGCAATTAAACAAAAGAAAAAGATTAAAGGTTAATGTGAGTTTACTCACAGACTTTGGTAATTATATTACCATTGCATCATTGAGTGTAATTGACCAAGTGTAGCTTCTGTTCTTTTAAAATCACTGGGGGTACAAAGTATAAGGGTGCATAGCAGATGCACAACACGGCCAGGGGGTGGATCAGACCAAGCTGGGTGAATAGACAGGCACACAGCTCACAAGGAGCTTAGTCACTGAAGGAGAAGCTGGAGCTGGCAGCACCACAGCTACTAGCAAGGCCAAGCAGTCGACCAGATGTGTATCACCAGGGGAGCAGCACTCACATGTCCAGCACTGGAGTTTCACAAGAACACCACAGTTCTTGCATACAACACCAAGAACAGTACCAGTTCTTGCACTGCAGCACACCAAAGGTCCCAGCAAAACCATGATGGTGGATTGAAGCTCAAGACCAAGCCAGGAGGAGAAGGACAAGTGTTCAGCAGCAAGTCCAGGAGGAGAAGGACAAGCTCTAGAGCTGAACTAGGAGGAGAAGGCAAGCCAGAAGCAAGCCATCGCCAACAGCAAGCAACAGAAGCTGTAAACAACACTATCACTGCACAACTCTAGGCTTCAGGTAGAAACCTTGCAAACACATCATTGCTAGTGCATGATTCCAGCATGTGTTGTTACAGGATAAGCCCTCAGTTTGGCAAAGAAAGGCTTTGCCAAACTCATCACAGGGAATCATGGATAAAAGCCAAATACACCCACATCAGAGTATTAGCCTCAGTTTGCACTTCACTGGCACATCTCTAAGATCAAAACATCACTGGGAAGCTTGTGCTGGGCACATGTCTTATAGGACATGCACCTCAAACACACAAGGCATGCTAGCATCACCAAATAAGTAAGCAGTGGGCACACAAGCAAGCTAGGCACCTCACTAACTATCACTAGCCTCAGACCAGCATCATTGGCTTAACTCAAAGGGGAAAGTTTCACCATAACTTGATCACAGAAGTTGTTGCTGGGCACAGGATCAGAAGATCTTGCACCTCAACACAACAAGTAGCTTAATTGACAGCAAAGGCTGTGGGCAGCAGCAAAATCATTTTCCTAGTTATAAAAAGGTAGGAATCAGATATTTGCTCAAGCTAATCATCACAGAAGCATGCAAAACTGCAAGACATGCTATCTCTTGTTTACCATGGGTAAACAAGTGACAGCAGCTGGCACAGCAACATATTCATCAGGAATATAATTTAGCACCTATTGATTCAGAGTTAACAGAAAGAGATCAGCATAGCAAGTTTACCACCAACACCAACTGAACTTTGCAATTGAGCAAAGAACAGATCAACACTACTATCTGAAAGTGCACTGACAGAGAATTGAGAGTAGCTAGGTACCACATACTGTAGCAGCCACAATTAAACTGAACACAATCATCAAGCCAACAGAGTGTAGCAGCTAGAGCATCAGCATGGAGAGTCTGGCACTCGGCCAAGATGACCAAGTACAGAGACCAGAGAAGAATAGGGTAGGTGGAGGAGGAGTCAAGCTCACCAGACGCCCAGGTGCAGACCTGGTTAGCATGGCGAGGCAGAGCACACGCGGCCAACCAAGCGCAGCCTGGGGAAGCCTTCACCGGAGCGGCAGCGGCGGCACGAGGAGCAACCCACCTGGGATGCTTCGACTCGCGCCGGCACGGCCATCAACCGAATCAGCCACACAGCTTCACCATGACCACCGCAGAGGGGCGCAACAAGCATCAGGAAAAGGCAGGTGACGAACCCAGCTCGGCGGCGTTAGCAGGTCGTGTTCCCGAGCGGGATCCCGCCTCAGATATCCTCGTTATGGAGACGGCCGACAAATCTGCTCGGCGGAGGCAAGATAGGGTCGAGAGGGGAGCATTTTGCCCTAGGTGGCGGTGGTGGAACTCGCCAGAGACGGCCAGAATCGCCAGGCGACGGCGGCGGTGATTTAGGGTTCACCGGAGAGGGAGTCGAGGGGCGAGAGGGGAGAGGCCGAGGCAGGTCTGGGTCGGTTTGACCAACCCAGGACCTGGCCGGTTGGGTTAGACCAGCCGGGCTGGTTGGGCCAGGCCAATGGGCCAAAACCCATTTCCAAATCAAATTCAGTTTTAAAAATTTGAAACTCTGTTTTTCTTTTTGAATTTAATTCAATTCAAAACTCAAATAACATTAACAAATTAATTTCTTATTCTTCAATGAAAGTAATAGCTAAATAATTCATATTTCTGAATTATTCTTTAAATCAAATTTTAAAAGCTTTTAAATTCTATTTTCAAAAATCTTATGTACTATTATTATCAAAATTGAACTTCTTCTTTCAAAATTAAACCTTTTCCTTTTCAAATAACTCAACAAGAGTTTTATAACTTAAACTTTATTATCAAACTTTAATTAATTGTCTTAACACTTAAATAGGGTAACACACACAAATAAAAACTTTGTGTTTTATAAAAATCCTTTAAACCCTAGCAAGTCTTGGGTAAAACACACAAATAAGAAAACCAAGTCCATGAATCACCATGTATAGCATATCATTGTGCATAGCATCCATTTGTTCTTGAAACATTGTCCTTACCGGACAATGCTTGGATTTCTGTAGAACAAGGAGATCAGGAGCATCGCCAAGTATCCGACTCCATTACCTTTCAGTCTCAAGGCAAGTTTATCCTGCTCATATCTTTTGGTTGCACTGATTTTGAAACTTCTTGCAAAGTGTTGACTTCAAACTCTAACATTTCAAAAAGGATGGAAAACCTATTTTCATAAGTAATATGACTAGTGGTTATCGACCAGTGGTGATAACCTAGGAGGGCTGGCAGGTGGAACCACGGTAAGATTGTGGTGGTGGAGGTTCCACTTGCACTGGAAAGTAAAGCTAGGATTAACTACCAAAGCCACAGTTATTCTAGCGCCGTAAAAACCGTGTCATCCAAGAGACTTGGAATGGGACGGGAAAGTCAGCTGTATCTTCTCTCGTTCGCATGTCAATGGGCAGCCAGTTGCCGGTCGCGGTAGATCTTGCGGGACTACTTGCACATGGGTGGGACACCTCAGTTCTCACGGCACTGGTGTCTATGATGGTCCGCAAGGGACGCCTAGGTACTTCATCGTTGGGGGTGAATATCAGGGGCACAACCTGCTTGCGTGAATTGGGTGGGCATGCATTGTGCAGAGAAGGCAGTGATTGGCTTGGATCAATGACTAGGCCCCACACCATGGAAGTGTGGACGAGAATGTACGCCCGGTTGTGCAGCAAGGCTTTGATCTCTTTTGGAAGGACACACCTCTGCAGAGTGTAAAAGGATGTGACATGTTATCCCTTGTTCCGGGAAGGAGCTGCGAACGCCGCAGGAAAGGTGCTCTCAAGGCACTACTACCTGTGTTGGCTGTTGGGCATAGTTTTCTAAAGTAAAAGCAATCTTTCAAGAAACATTGATAAAACCTTGCATAGTCCTACGATTCTTTTGGGTCTGTGGCTGTAGATAGTGCATATCACACAACTTCTTTCTAAAGAAACTTGCTGGGTAACGCTCGTTACTCACCCCAATCTCTTAAACCCTTGCTAGACTGTGAGGAGCTCGATGAGGCAACTCTGAACGCCATCGAAGGCCAGCAGGACATCTTCTACGAGGAGCCAGATCTCTCTCGCGGAGTCAAAGGCGTGGATTACTTCATACGCTACGGAGCGTCTTTCGACGAAGGCTCAGAATGAAGGAGGTCTAACTAATAGTATAGGATCGTAGTCGAGGAACCGAGCAACTGTAGTATGAAAATAAGTTGTTGAGTTCTTCATCTGTTTAATTATTTGAAGCTTTCCGGTTGCTGTAAACACTAAGCACTTGAGGTGTTCTCTTTTCGAGAGCATTTCGTTATCATCATGCTTTGGTCTGTAATAATAATATGATGATCAGTTTGTATTTGGGCCCGCAATGTTTCTGTTGTATCATTCTGAGGGATGTAATATTTGTGGAGGCTTGTTCCGCAAGTGTTATATCAATGACTTGCATACTACAACATGCAGTGGTATGCTGGGTCACCGCAGCTGGTATCAGAGCAATTGCTTTGACCTTAGGTTGGAAACCTAGTAAAGGGATAGAACCTGTAGGAGTTTAGTAGCAACGGTAAAGAGTTCTCTAAATCTATGATGGTTATTCACTTGGGAATAACTTAGTCATACTTTTAGTGTTACAATTTTTATTATGATGCATCATACTAATTCTATACCTTATTCTTGTAACAGCTATTATGGCATCGAGAATTCCAGCACGTACCGTTTGATCACACCTACTGCACGGAGAGTGTGTGTTATGGAGAGGCGGAGCCTTTTCCTACTATGACTGCTCACGAGACTAGGGTGTACTTTGAGAGCTACCTCGGACTGAATGGACTCGTGTTGAGCGATACTTCTATGATGGACACGTCTGACTCGGACTATGTTCCGGGTGGTAGGCCATTTGTTCCCGAGACAGTGCGCCGGACTTCACGCCAGCACAGGTGGACTCCGGGCATGTACTACGAGCCGTGAGATTCAGGACGTGATGTCAAGACCAAGATAGAAGCTTAGTTGTATCTGTGAATGCAGCTAGTGCTAGTAGTATGTTGTTGTAATAAGAGAGATGATAGAACTATCCAGTCTCGATCTAGGAGTGTACTCTACGTGTGAGAGTACGTCTTTTAATAATGACTTTGTATCGGTTTGTATGAGATGTAAAATATGTACTTGTATTTGGTTTTCTTGCGATCTTCCATTTGGAGTTGGATTTCTGTTTTCCATTGTGTGACTAGTTCTGAGCATGAAGTGAAGCTCAGAAAGCATGGGCATGGTGTAATTATGAGATCTTCGCTTTATGTTACAGGACTAGAGGGGCTATGGATACGGGTTTAGCTGCCGATGCTGAGGAGCAACGCTTGGCACAAGAAGCCCAAACAAAGGCAATGAATGACCAGCAGGCAGAAATGGAAGCCAAAGCAAAGGCTGATCAAGAAAATCAAGCTCATTTACCACCACCACCATTCAGGCCTTTGGCGGAACAAAGCTTTATGCAATATATGCAGTTCATGCAAGAGACATAGAACAAATTTATGCAAGAGCTCATGGGGCATGTTGGAGCCGGAAGGGTTCCGGAAGCAAGAGGGGTAAGTCTTTCTGACTTCCTCAATGCAAAACCACTTCCCTTTGCTTCCGCGGTGGAACCAATGGATGCGGAAGACTGGCTCATGGACACTGAAAGAAAATTAAAAGCTGTGGGAGCCAATGACGAGGAGAAGGTTCGTTATGCTGTACACCTTCTATCTGGACCAGCCGCAGCATGGTGGGACAACGAAGTGACACTCCAACTTCCGGAGAAGGTATTCTCTTGGGAAGAGTTCAAAGAAAAATTCCGTACCTTTCATGTGCCAGAATGTGTGGTTGAGCTCAAGAGGAGGGAATTTGAAGACCTCAAGCAGGGGAATGCAATAATGATGGCTTACATCAAGGAGTTCACGAGACTCTCTTGTTACGCAAGTGACGAGGTGAGTACTGACGGCAAGAGGATGAAAAGGTTCCTCAGGGGATTGGATCCATACGCGGCAATGCAGATGAAGTTGACAAAGCCGCGTAACTTCCAAGAATTGATGAACACAGCTATTACCTGGGAGAATGACTATAAGTTGGTTCAGATGAGCCGACTGAAGAGGGCCAAGACTGAAGCCAAGAGAGTTCAACCAACCCGAAGTACTCCAAATCTGAGTTTCAAACCCAGGGTTAGAACAGGAGGAGCTCCACCCAATCATAAGGTATTCACACCAAAAGAGCAGATTATCTATCACAAGTGTGGACTTCCAGGTCATATGAAGAGTGATTGCAGAAAGCCAAGTATTATCTGTTATGCTTGCGGAAAGGAAGGGCATATCCGTCCAGATTGTCCAAATAAACCAGCTGGTGGATGGCCGGATAACCGTGGAGGCAAGTTCGGAGGAGGTGGCCGACCTGCATCTGGAGGTGGCAGTAGCAGCAAGAACGGGAATGGAAAAAGAGGCCGGAATTTTGGGAAGCTGAATTGCACATCGCTGGAGGAAGCTAACAATTCGAAAACGGCGGTCATAGGTACGCTCAGCATCCTTACTCATCCCGGCAAAGTTCTTTTTGATACCGGTGCCACTATATCATTCATTTCCAAAGATTTTGTTGAAAAATATGGGTTAAGGTGTCAGGCGATAGCACATCCTATGACTGTTGTGACGGCCGGGGGTAAACTTTTAGTATCCCAATTCAAACCAGACCAGGTCATTACGATCTGTGACTGTCCTTACTTTGCCGATCTCTATGTTCTTCCACTTAAAAACATTGAGGTTGTTCTGGGTATGGATTGGATGTCCGATCATGGAGCACACATTGATTGTGAAGAGAAGACTGTATCAATCCGGAAGCCTGGGGGTGGAAGGATCTCTTATCAAGCAGATAAGCATACCCATGTAGAGATTGGAATTCAACTCAATTCTCTGAAAGAGGCCAAGTTAGAAGAAATTCCCGTGGTTAATGAGTTCATGGATGTATTTCCTCAAGAATTACCAGGAATGCCACCGGATCGGGAGATAGAATTCACTATTGATTTAAAGCCAGACACAACACCAATTTCACAAGCACCCTATAAAATGGGTCCTAAAGAGTTGAAAGAACTGAAAGAGCAGTTAGATGAGTTGGAAAGTAAGGGATTCATCCAAGAAAGTATATCACCTTGGGGTTCGCCAGTTATATTTGTTGATAAAAGAGATGGAGGCAGAAGAATGTGTGGGGATTTTAGGAATTTGAACAATGTCACCATCAAGAACAATTATCCTTTGCCAAGAATTCAAGATCTGTTTGATCAAGTTCATGGAGCTGGGGTTTTCTCAAAAATTGATCTGAGATCTGGTTATCATCAAATCAAGATCAAGCCAGAAGATGTACCAAAGACTGCATTTGTCTCAAGGTATGGTCATCATGAATACTTAGTTGTTCCTTTTAGTTTGACCAATGCTCCAGCAATTTTCATGAATTTGATGAACAAGATTTTCATGCCATACTTGGACAAGTTTGTGATAGTGTTTATCGATGACATTCTGATTTACTCCAAGAATAAAGAGGATCATGCTAAACATCTCAGAATGGCATTGCAAGTGTTAAGGGAACATCAGCTGTATGCTAAATTCAGCAAGTGTGAATTTTGGCTGGATCAAGTAGAATTCCTTGGTCATGTCATTAGCAAGGAAGGGATTGCCATGAATCCCAAGCAAGGTTCAGTCAGTTTTGGATTGGCAAGCACCAACCAATGTGAAGGAGATTAGAGGTTTTCTGGGAATGGCCGGATACTATCGGAGATTTATTGAAGGATTCTCAAAGATAGCTGGGCCGATGACAAAATTGTTAAGGAAAAACACTCCATTTGAGTGGTCTGAGAAATGTGAAGAGAGTTTTCAAGAGCTGAAAAAGAAACTCACAACAGCACCTATCCTAGCAGTACCAGAAACTGGAAAGGATTACACAGTTTACTGTGATGCATCCAAGAATGGATTGGGCTGTGTTTTGATGCAAGACCGTAAGGTAATTGCTTATGGTTCAAGGCAACTCAAGACACATGAAGTCAATTACCCAACACATGACCTAGAATTGGCAGCAGTTGTGTTTGCTCTCAAGCAATGGAGGCAATTTCTTTATGGAGCCAAATGTGAGCTTTACACCGATCACAAGAGCCTTAAATACTTCTTTACTCAGAAAGAGTTGAACATGAGGCAGAAAAGATGGCTAGAGCTCATCAAGGATTATGATCTTACTATTAATTATACTCCTGGAAAGGCTAATGTGGTAGCCGATGCATTAAGCCGGAAGAGCACTGTAACACAGCTAATGGATAGAGAACTTCCGGAGGATTTGCTTAAGGACCTGGAAAGACTCGAAATACAATGTCTAGAGGTCAAATCTTTGGGGAGTATCCACACTATGAGCGTGATGGAGGAAAGACAAAGTGACTTGAAATACACTATAATCAGAAGACAAGATGAAGATCCTTTCATCACCGAAGAAATCCGCAGGATTGAAGAGGTTAGACCATCTGAATTCCGTTTGGGTGATTTTGATTCACTCTGGTTTCAAAACAGAATCTGTGTACCAGATATACCGGAAATCAAAGGACTGATTCTCAAGGAGGCTCACGAGACACCATACTCCATACATCCGGGAAGTACGAAGATGTACATGGATCTCAAGGAGTTATTCTGGTGGAATAACATGAAGCGGGACATAGCCAAGTATGTAGCGGAATGTCACACCTGTCAAAGAGTTAAGGTAGAACATCAATGTCCAGTAGGGTTACTTCAACCTTTGGATATTCCGGAGTGGAAATGGGAGGAAATCGGGATGGATTTTATTACCGGTTTACCTTTAACCAAGAGGCACAAGGATATGATCTGGGTGATAGTTGATTGACTCACCAAAAGTGCACACTTCTTGCCTATGAACCAAAAGGATAGTGCAGAAAAGCTAGTAGAGATCTATGTAAAAGAGATCGTCAGCAAGCATGGAGTACCCAAGAAGATCGTCTCTGATAGAGGGTCTGTTTTTACATCCACATTCTGGAGAGATCTTCATACAGCACTGGGATCACAGTTGGACTTTAGCACTGCTTACCATCCTCAAACTGGAGGTCAAACTGAAAGAACAAATCAAATCTTGGAGGATATGCTACGGGCATGTGCTCTAGATATTGGAGGTTCGTGGGATGAGCACTTACCATTAGCAGAGTTCTCTTATAACAACAGCTATCAAAGCAGTTTGAAAGAAGCACCATTTGAAGTACTATACGGACGTAAGTGTAGATCTCCAATATGTTGGTTTGAGCCTGGAAGCAACCGCAAATTTGAAACTGATTTCATCCAAGAAAAGCAAGGCATCATTGATACCATCCGTGACCGTTTGAAGATAGCTCAAAGTCGACAAAAGAGTTATGCAGATCAAAAGAGGCGGACATGGGAACCCAAAGTTGGAGATTTGGTCTATTTGAAGGTTAGTCCTATGAAAGGAATCAAGAGGTTTGGTATTAAAGGGAAGTTAAGCCCAAGGTATATTGGACCCTTCAAGATTCTGAGTCAAAACCGAAGTGTTGCTTTTGAATTAGAGCTTCCAGCAAAATTGAAGAAAGTTCACAATGTTTTCCATGTTTCTCAACTTTGGAAGTGTCTGAAAGCACCCGAAGACTCTATTACACATGATGACCTAGATCTTCAAGCAGACTTGACTTATGAGGAGAAGCCAATAAAGATCTTAGAAGAGAACTGGAAGAGGCTTCGGAACCATGCAATTAAGTTCTGTAAAGTACAATGGAAGCATCACTCTGAACGGGAAGCAACTTGGGAAAACGAAGAGGATTTGAGACAAGCATATCCAGAACAATTCAGGTACACCAAGTTTTAACTTCGGGACGAAGTTCTGATAAGGGGGGAAGACTGTAATATCCCAGCTTTTAGGACAAAATGAAGGGTAGATTTAGGACTATTGTGCATTCATGCATCTTAAAATCTGAGTAAATTTTTCACAAATTCAAAAACCTAGGAGAGCAAAACTTCTTTCTAATCACCTTTAGAGTTTAGGGGTTATTAGATTGCTAAGGGTTTTGCTATGATCTCTTGATGTTGATGTGTACGTGATTTTGAAATTTAAATTGATTGTTGAATTATCTCAAATTTGAATATTTAATTATTAATAATGAAACAACTCAATTAAATATTGAGTTGGATAAAAGAAAAGGAATAGATTATAAATCAAACAGAAATAGAACTTTATTGATATCACACAATTTATACAATGTCTTTACATGGAGGAAAAACTAAAAAGAAGATTACATCATTGAAATAAATGAATAGAAAGCTAAACCTAAACTATTCCTAATAGTCTTCATGACTTCCATCTTCCAAGTCTTCATAATTTGAAACCTGTAAAACAAAGCAATTAAACAAAAGAAAAAGATTAAAGGTTAATGCGAGTTTACTCTCAGACTTTGGTAATTATATTACCATTGCATCATTGAGTGTAATTGACCAAGTGTAGCATCTGTTCTTTTAAAATCACTGGGGGTACAAAGTATAAGGGTGCATAGCAGATGCACAGCACGGCGAGGGGGTGGATCAGACCAAGCTGGGTGAGTAGACAGGCACACAGCTCACAAGGAGCTTAGTCACTGAAGGAGAAGCTGGAGCTGGCAGCACCACAGCTGCTAGCAAGGCCAAGCAGTCGACCAGATGTGTATCACCAGGGGAGCAGCACTCACACGTCCAGCACTGGAGTTTCACAAGAACACCACAGTTCTTGCATACAACACCAAGAACAATACCAGTTCTTGCACTGCAGCACACCAAAGGTCCCAGCAAAACCATGATGGTGGATTGAAGCTCAAGACCAAGCTAGGAGGAGAAGGACAAGTGTTCAGCAGCAAGTCCAGGAGGAGAAGGACAAGCTCTGGAGCTGAACTAGGAGGAGAAGGCAAGCCAGAAGCAAGCCATCGCCAACAGCAAGCAACAGAAGCTGTAAACAACACTATCACTGCACAACTCCAGGCTTCAGGTAGAAACCTTGCAAACACATCATTGCTAGTGCATGATTCCAGCATGTGTTGTTACAGGATAAGCCCTCAGTTTGGCAAAGAAAGGCTTTGCCAAACTCATCACAGGGAATCATGGATAAAAGCCAAATCAACCCATATCAGAGTATTAGCCTCAGTTTGCACTTCACTGGCACATCTCTAAGATCAAAACATCACTGGGAAGCTTGTGCTGGGCACATGTCTTATAGGACATGCACCTCAAACACACAAGGCATGCTAGCATCACCAAATAAGTAAGCAGTGGGCACACAAGCAAGCTAGGCACCTCACTAACTATCACTAGCCTCAGACCAGCATCATTGGCTTAACTCAAAGGGGAAAGTTTCACCATAACTTGATCACAGAAGTCGTTGCTGGGCACAGGATCAAAAGATCTTGCACCTCAACACAACAAGTAGCTTAATTGACAGCAAAGGTTGTGGGCAGCATCAAAATCATTTTCCTAGTTATAAAAAGCTAGGAATCAGATATTTGCTCAAGCTAATCATCACAGAAGCATGCAAAACTGCAAGACATGCTATCTCTTGTTTACCATGGGTAAACAAGTGACAACAGCTGGCACATCAACATATTCATCAGGAATATAATTTAGCACCTATTGATTCAGAGTTAACAGAAAGAGATCAGCATAGCAAGTTTACCACCAACACCAACTAAACTTTGCAATTGAGCAAAGAACAGATCAACACTACTGTCTGAAAGTGCACTGACAGATAATTGAGAGTAGCTAGGTTCCACATACTGTAGCAGCCACAATTAAACTGAACACAATCATCAAGCCAATAGAGTGTAGCAGTTAGAGCATCAGCATGGAGAGTCTGGCACTCGGCCAAGATGACCAAGTACAGAGACCAGAGAAGAATAGGGCAGGTGGAGGAGGAGTCAAGCTCACCAGACGCCCAGGTGCAGACCTGGTTAGCATGGCGAGGCAGAGCTCACACGGCCAACCAAGCGCAGCCTGGGGAAGCCTTCACCGGAGCGGCAGCGGCAGCACGAGGAGCAACCCACCTGGGATGCTTCGACTCGCGCCGGCTTGGCCATCAACCGAATCAGCCGCACAGCTTCACCATGACCACTGCAGAGGGGCGCAGCCAGCATCAGGAAAAGGCAGGTGACGAACCCAGCTCGGCGGCGTCAGCAGGTCATGTTCCCGAGCGGGATCCCGCCTCAGATCTCCTCGTTATCGAGATGGCCGGCAAATCTGCTTGGCGATGCAAGAGAGGGTCGAGAGGGGAGCATTTTGCCCTAGGTGGCGGTGGTGGAACTCGCCGGAGACGGCCAGAATCGCCAGGCGACGGCGGCGGCGATTTAGGGTTCACCGGAGAGGGAGTCGAGGGGCGAGAGGGGAGAGGCCGAGGCAGGTCTGGGTCGGTTTGACCGACCCAGGACCTGGCCGGTTGGGTTAGACCAGCCGGGCTGGTTGGGCCAGGCCAATGGGCCAAAACCCATTTCCAAATCAAATTCAGTTTTAAAAATTTGAAACTCTGTTTTTCTTTTTGAATTTAATTCTATTCAAAACTCAAATAACATTAACAAATTAATTTCTTATTCTTCAATGAAAGTAATAGCTAAATAATTCATATTTCTGAATTATTCTTTAAATCAAATTTTAAAAGCTTTTAAATTCTATTTTCAAAAATCTTATGTACTATTATTATCAAAATTGAACTTCTTCTTTCAAAATTAAACCTTTTCCTTTTCAAATAACTCAACAAGAGTTTTATAACTTAAACTTTATTATCAAACTTTAATTAATTGTCTTAACACTTAAATAGGGTAACACACACAAATAAAAACTTTGTGTTTTATAAAAATCCTTTAAACCCTAGCAAGTCTTGGGTAAAACACACAAATAAGAAAACCAAGTCCATGAATCACCATGTATAGCATATCATTGTGCATAGCATCCATTTGTTCTTGAAACATTGTCCTTACCGGACAATGCTTGGATTTCTGTAGAACAAGGAGATCAGGAGCATCGCCAAGTATCCGACTCCATTACCTTTCAGTCTCAAGGCAAGTTTATCTTGCTCATATCTTTTGGTTGCACTGATTTTGAAACTTCTTGCAAAGTGTTGACTTCAAACTCTAACATTTCAAAAAGGATGGAAAACCTATTTTCATAAGTAATATGACTAGTGGTTATCGACCAGTGGTGATAACCTAGGAGGGCTGGCAGGTGGAACCACGGTAAGATTGTGGTGGTGGAGGTTCCACTTGCACTGGAAAGTAAACCTAGGATTAACTACCAAAGCCACAGTTATTCTAGCGCCGTAAAAACCGTGTCATCCAAGAGACTTGGAATGGGACGGGAAAGTTAGCTGTATCTTCTCTCGTTCGCATGTCAACGGGCAGCCAGTTGCCGGTCGCGGTAGATCTTGCGGGACTACTTGCACATGGGTGGGACACCTCAGTTCTCACGGCACTGGTGTCTATGATGGTCCGCAAGGGACGCCTAGGTACTTCATCGTTGGGGGTGAATATCAGGGGCACAACCTGCTTGCGTGAATTGGGTGGGCATGCATTGTGCAGAGAAGGCAGTGATTGGCTTGGATCAATGACTGGGCCCCACACCATGGAAGTGTGGACGGGAATGTACGCCCGGTTGTGCAGCAAGGCTTTGATCTCTTTTGGAAGGACACACCTCTACAGAGTGTAAAAGGATGTGACATGTTACCCCTTGTTTCGGGAAGGAGCTGCGAACGCCGCAGGAAAGGTGCTCTCAAGGCACTACTACCTATGTTGGCTGTTGGGCATAGTTTTCTAAAGTAAAAGCAATCTTTCAAGAAACATTGATAAAACCTTGCATAGTCCTACGACTCTTTTGGGTCTGTGGCTGTAGATAGTGCATATCACACAACTTCTTTCTAAAGAAACTTGCTGGGTAACGCTCGTTACTCACCCCAATCTCTTAAACCCTTGCTAGACTGTGAGGAGCTCGATGAGGCAACTCTGAACGCCATCGAAGGCCAGCAGGACATCTTCTACGAGGAGCCAGATCTCTGTCGCGGAGTCAAAGGCGTGGATTACTTCATACGCTACGGAGTGTCTTTCGACGAAGGCTCAGAATGAAGGAGGTCTAACTAATAGTATAGGATCGTAGTCGAGGAACCGAGAAACTGTAGTATGAAAATAAGTTATTGAGTTCTTCATCTGTTTAATTATTTGAAGCTTTCTGGTTGCTGTAAACACTAAGCACTTGAGGTGTTCTCTTTTCGGGAGCATTTCGTTATCATCATGCTTTGGTCTGTAATAATAATATGATGATCAGTTTGTATTTGGGCCCGCAATGTTTCTGTTGTATCATTCTGAGGGATGTAATATTTGTGGAGGCTTGTTCCGCAAGTGTTATATCAACGACTTGCATACTACAACATGCAGTGGTATGCTGGGTCACCGCACAGATGCTCGCCGGAATCCGCAAAGTCGCGCTCGACTCCGGTCACAATCGGCATCGCCGAGCATATCTTTAGGTGCAGGGTGAGCGTCCGCATCTCCTGAGCCCTTCAATCCATCTTGAAACCTTCTGTAGGCCGAAACGGCATGTTGGCCGAAGTACACCGCCGTAGGTGGGCTCTCCGGACCTCTCTCTGGTAACCATTTCGCGGGGGCGCCGCCATGAATCGGTTCATCTCGTTACCCTGGTTCGAATAGTCTTAGTAGAGTGTCCAGGGAAGCCCCATAGCGCCACTGCCGTCGTTTTCCAGCTCGCCGGGGTGAGGTCCTAGGCGCAGTCAACATTTTGACTGGGTCAACTGCCTAAGTGGCAGCTGACATGGCTTGGACCCACGGGTCAGTCACTATGGGTAGACTTAGCCTGGGTACAACTAGCGTCTGCCTGTTAGTTAAAATTCTAGAAAATGTTGGAAACTCATGAAATTCATATCTTATTCTTTTTAATTCAAAAAAAGGCAAATAATATATCAAAATGTTCAGAAAAACAAAATCTATCTGTTTAACTTATAATATTGCATACTTGTGTGAAATAATTTTGAACCAAATTTAAAAACTTGTTTAAGTAGTATTTGAATTTTAAATTTAAATTCAACTAAAATAATTTAAACAAAAATTTTAAATACCAATTAAAATTTTGTCAACTTTAAGAATGTTATTTCAATTAATACTTCATTATTTCAAAAATGTAAAACTTATACTTTACTATTAAGATTTCTAACCCTAAAATGATTTTTCCTAAAAACAAATTCAATGTAGCAAAACTTGGGGAAAATCATAAACTTGAAAAATAATTATTTCCTAACTCTAATCTTGTTTCCCCAATGTTTGTTTCATTGAAAGTTAATTTGAAAACTTATAGGACAATTTTAGAACATCTAACATTTGACTTTAACCCTAAAAATTATTTTCTTAAATGATAAGAAATTAGGATAAACCTTAATGAAGGATTAATTTGTGTTTAGACTTCATTCTCAACTATAATCCACTAACTGAATCTTGCTTATTTAAGTCTCATATTCCATTATAAGAAGTGCCTACATCACATTGTTGATCATTAGAAATTGAATTCCAAACTTTAGCAATTAACACTAAATGGAATTGTGCTAGTCTTGTTATACACCCTAATTCAACCATGGGTGGTTAGTTTGATATTCCATTTCAACATGGTATACCTTAGTCAGCTAACTATTTGCAACACCTTTGTTGCAACTTATAAACTGTTACCTTCCTGACATCACCTAATAACCATTCCTTTAAGTAGTAAAAATATGTCTATGAAGGCTTGTGTTCTTCAAAAGTAATTCTTTTTAAGAACATACCAAATAAGCATCACACCCATTCTTGCCTAGACACAAGTAATGACCTTTGCATGTTAAGAGTATTAACAACTCTAGAATCAACCATAAACTGTTTACCTAAGCACTACTGGCTCATGACTAACTATTTGAGTGTCTATGCTAGTTTAGATTGTTATCAATTATAGAAACAACTATTTATGGTATCAACAATCTAAACTACCTTGAATGTCCATGCTTCACCAAAATCCTTTTAACATTGAATGAAACTTAGTTTGTTCTCTTGGTATGCTCATCTATTAACCACTCTTTGATTCTGATAGAGCTATGCTAAACCCAAGAACACTAAACCTTAGGTGTAGTGCTTCTAATCAATAATAAACATGTTCTTCAAATGTTATTCTTTCAAGAGACATTGAAAGTAAGTAACAAACTATTCCATTAAGCTTGAACTTATATAACTCTATTTGGTGTTAAGATTGTTGTCAACCCGAATACTAACGGGGTATTCTTATCAAATAAGAATTACTTCAGCTTTGCTTGTCCATAACCAACTACTTGATTGCTAATAACAAGATACCACTTAAAAATGTTACTTTCAAGTTCTCACCTATTGCTATACCTATCTTTTGCAATAACTCTGGTTTGAAGCTTTACTCTACTGCTTTTGAAGAATTGTCAGATAACCTAAAACCCTTAACAACCTTGTGTGCGTCTTTGAACTTAAAAGTGTAACACATCACAAGAATTCACCACAACTCAACATTAGTAAATCATCGGGGTTAGGTTACGCTTAGAACGATGCATAGCATATATGATGCATATCACGCTACAGTTCTTTTAACATCATCTCTACCAGATGATGGTGCTATTTCAATATTTGGATTTATTACGTGTCGAAGACCTTGACTTGCATAATCTTGCAGTCAAAAAGGCAAGTTCACTCTTGCTCATATCTTTTGATTATGTTTATCAAATTACTTGCAAATATACCTGTGGTATTACTACTGCATCAAAAAGCAAAAGGTTCTCTTTTCATAATTAATATGATTAGTGGTTATCGACCTGAGTGGTGATAACCTAGGAAGGCTGGCAGGTGGAACCACGGTAAGATTGTTGTGGTGGAGGTTCCACTTGCACGGGAAAGTAAACCCTAGGAGTTAATAACCAATGCCGCAGTTATTCTTGTGCCGTAAAAACTGTGTCGTCCAAGAGACTTGGAATGGGACGGGAAAGTCATCTGTATCTTCTCTCGTTTGCATGTCAACGGGCAGCCAGTTGCCAGTCACGGTAGGTCTTGCGAGACTACTTGCACATGGGTGGGACCCCTTAGTTCCCACGGCACTGGTGTCTATGATGGTTCGCAAGGGATGCCTAGGTACTTCATCGTTGGGGTGAATATCAGGGGCACAACCTGCTTGCGTGAATTGGGTGGGCATGCGTTGTGCGGAGAAGGCAGTGAATGGCTTGGATCAATGACTGGGCCCCACACCAAGGAAGTGTGGACGGGAAAGATCGCCCGGTTGTGCAACAAGGCTTTGATCTCTTTGGAAGGACACACCTCTACAGAGTATAAAAGGATGTGACATGTTACCCCTTGTTCGGGGAAGGAGCTGCGAACGCGGCAGGAAAGGTGCTCTCAAGGCACTAATACCCTGTGTTGGCTGTCGGGCATAGTTTTCAGAATAAAATCAACCTCCTGAAGAAATGTTTACAAAAACTTGCATTGCCGAATGACTCTTGGGTCTAAGGCTGTAGTTAGTGCATCAAACACCTTATACTCTATATGAACTTGCTGGGTAACGCCCGTTACTCACCCCACTTCCTCGTAACCCTTGCTTAGATTGAAGGCAACTCAAGGAGATAACCTCAAGACCTAAAGATGAAGATGAAGAATTCTACCAACGTCGGGATTATCAGCGGAGTCGACAATTATTGCGAAGCTTGGTGGAAAACTAGAATAGGGATAGAAGGGAACCAGTTTCCCTATTCCTAGAACCTAAGTAGCTAGGGTATTTCTCTAGCTAACCAACTGCATTAGTTGTAGTTTAGTTTAGTCTTCCTTGTTTCTTTCTCGTTTGTAGTCGCCAGGACTAAACCTCTACCTGTTGAAGAGGTTCTGAAGATCTTCTGTATGCTAAAAATTGTAATCCTATAGACATACCGTGGACCTGCGATGTTTCTGTTATACCACTCTGATGGATGTAATACTAGTGAGACGGTGTTTCATTGGTGTTATGTCAACGACTTGCATACTACACATGCAGTGGTATGCTGGGTCACCACACTTGTGCTCAGAGGTAAACGTGTGAATGAACTCGCAAACATAGTATCCACATAGATGCGTCCCATGTGGCTGCTGGTCGCACTTTACGAGAATAGAATATAATCAAAATAATAATCTAGCATCATAAATGTATTGAAAATAGAAGTACCTCATACTACTTACCTGAACCGCTCTAAAGGTCAGCTTCTCATGAGAGATACCGTCAGTCACGCACTTGAACCGCTTCCAAACCCTGTCCGATAAGGAAAATGATTTGCTAAGTTTTTCATTACTTGATATCTCAGAAAATCATCGAAAGAGACCGATATAGCGCAAGAATGATTGAAATCATCCTTGGAGCATGTCCTGCAGGCTTTGGAATTGTTCCATGTTTCTCGATAATGGGTCGAAGACATCAACTCTTCCCTTATGAATTTGAATGTCCAACAGAATCCAGTGGTAGCTGCACATGTATATATATATGTCAGTAACTTATCAATTACACTTATAAGTGAATGGACACAACAGAGTAACACCCTCACTTGAAGTTGTATGGAAACAGTATGTGGTCACAGAAATTTTGATCCATTAGAAAACTTAGAAGGTTTTCCTCCGTCTCCTTGGGTTTATTAGTTAGCGTCTTTATATGTATTTTATCTGGGTCAATAAACCCAATATTTATGATGTTCCTACTTTTACAGACCAGGATCTTCATTCTGCATAATAGAGTACAAAAGGATATAGTGAGGATAATTACATGCAATGAATTGAAATAACTGAACAAGTTATATGTAGACAACGAATTGAAAAACTTACAGACAATAGCAACTCATGAGAGATTTGTCAAGGGAGTCGCAATTGTACATCTAGAAAAGTTCGTCAAAGTCGACATGGATCTCTTCGGGACGGCCGTAGTACTCCCGTGGGACACGCGCCACGATCATTATTCTCCCATTCTTTGCTTCATTCATGTACCATGCATGCAAGTAACGCATATTTGTTGGGAGATCTTCCAACCTTTCTTTGCTGACCAAAGGCCCTCCCATGACAAATTTAGGCTTAGGGGCTACAACAGCCTTGGGAAACCTCTTGTCTTGGGAAGCCAGAACGTCTTCAACACTCATACCCCATTCTGCCGCCCACTTCTCTGCTATTTCCAAACTTTGCCCCTGCACCCGAGAGGGAACATTCTCGGATAACACCCTGAGGGGTGGGATCGATTGTTTGGCTTGTTGTCCAAGCTGAGGAACGTCTGATCTTTTCTTGCTTGTACTTGTACTTGATTTGCTCCCACTTGCACTTGTACGTGATCTGCTCTTTTTCCCTTCCTTCTGCAATGTGCGTAGATAGTCATCAGGCTTATAGTGCAAGTCATACTGTGATGGAAGGGTCAGTAAGTATTTTGCATATTCTTTTTGCTTCTCGGTGTATTCCGGGCGGGGCTCGGGTTCCTTCTTTTTCATCTGCGCATCATAATGTTCCTTTGCAATCCTGGCATTTTCCTCTGGGGTATGATCATAAGGTCTGATGGGAAGATTAGGATGAGGTACCTTTGGGAGGGGCGACAGTTTTCGCTTTAAGGGGCTCCGTCGCTTAGAACTCATCGACGGAGCGTTCTTGCTGGCACGCTTGCGCTTAGTTTCCTTAGCGGCCGGCAGCGGAGACGGCTGACCCAAGTCCGGCGGCGGTGATCGAGATGGAATCGTGTTGTGGTGGTCGTAGTCATGTGGAGGGCTTGGAGGTGATGGAGGTGTAGGTGACCTGCGACGACTCGGAGGCGGTGTTGTCCTTGGGGCTGAGCCTGGAAGCTTGATGTAGTTCTTGTCCCATAGAATGACTCCACCCAGTACTTCTTCGAGTGTTCTCTCATCTTCGGGTCCAGCAATGTCAAGCTCCATATCATGAAACCCCGTCACGATTTCATCCATCCCGACTTTAGCATAGCCAGCTGGAATCTCACGGCCATGCCAGTGTACATCAGGGCCAAAAGGTAAAGCTTGTCCGACGGCCACCTTCATGGACATTTTCTTCATTCTCTGATGGAATTCACATGGTATTGACTCCTTGATTCCATCCACTGGGTAGCCGGGACCGCCCTCTATCATTCGTCGTGCATCGTCAGTCGGGGCCTCAGATTCAGCCACGCTGCTTTTCCGCTTAGATGGGCCGACGGTAATATCAAGTGCAGGATCTTGCTAGCGCACTACTCCTCAAAGTTCGTCAATCTGCTGCTGTTGCTCGTTAAGTCTGGTAAGCAACTGGTTGAACTTGTCATTTTCCTCATCTTGCTGTCGCTTCTTTGCTCTCGCTCGGCTTCTGTAAGTCTCTTGGTCTTTGGCAAACCCAAGCCACCACGGGTAAGAAGGACCAAAGCCTCGCGTTCGTCCTCCGTGTTCGTCATTCCCGAGGACCAGTGTGAGAAAGTCTTTCTCTCTATCTGGAGTGAACTGTCTCTTTCCCTCTTTAATTTCTTTCACTATTTTTTCCAATTTTCCCTGGGTATCCTAAGACCGTCACTGCAGATAAGGTCCCCTGTTAGTTCGTCGTACGAACCACCATGCGCAAGGAACCAATTTCTTGCTCTCATTTCCCACTCACCACGGATGGGTTCAGGTGTGATCCCTTTAGCAATCATCTCTTGCTCTTTCTTATCCCACTTTGGGATGGCAGTCTTGTAGCCCCCTGGCCCAAGCGTGTGGTGATATTTCTTCTTGTCGGCATTTTTCTTGTTCTTTTCTGATAATGCCTTGGCATCTTCTGACTCCTTGTACTCCTGAAATGCCTTCTAGTGATGTGCCTGCTTCGCTAGATACCCTTCGAATACTGGCACTTTCTTTGTCTTCAGATAGTTTTTCCATAATTTTTTCTTCCACACCCGGAACAGTTCGGCCATCTTCTTTAGAGTCCACTGCTTGACTTTGGCCCTCAATTGTCTTGCGGCGACTTGATACGTCTCCAACGTATCTATAATTTTTGATGCTCCATGCTTGTTTTTACACCATTTGCTTATTGTTTCGTTACACTTCGTGGCACTTTTATGCATTTTCCAGAACTAACCTATTAACGAGTTGCCACAGTGCCAGTTCCCTGTTTTCTGCTGTTTTTGTGTTTTAGAAGTGATACACAGGAAATATTCTCGGAATTGGACGAAACAAGTTCCTGAAGTCTTATTTTACCCGGAAGCTTCTAGAGATCCGAAGAGGAGTAGGAGGGGGGCCACCAGGGCCCCACACGCAGGGGTGGCGCGGCCAGCCCCCTGGCCGCGTGGGCCCCGCATGAGGGCGCCTGGCTCCTCCTCTGACATCGCCCCTTCGCCTATAAAGACCCCCCGATAGAAAAAACCTAAGTACCCGATCAGTTTTCCAGAACACATCGCGATCCGCCGCCGCCGTCGACCCGAAGATCAGGAGGGTCCAGAAGCTCTTCCCGGCACCCTGCCGGAGAGGGGAATCGCCACCGGAGGTCTTCTTCATCGCCATGCTTGCCTTCGGAGCGATGAGTAAGTAGTATACCTTGGACTATGGGTCCATAGCAGTAGCTAGATGGTTGTCTTCTCCACTATGTGCTTCATGTTTAGATCTCATGAGCTGCCCTACATGATTGAGATCACCGTTATGTAATTCTACATGTTTGGTTTGTTGGGATCCGATGAATATTGGTGTTTATGATTGAGTTGCTGTACTGAATATTATCTTAAGGTATCTCTATGTTGTTTATGATCTTGCATGCTCTCCGTTGTTAGTAGCTATCTTGGCCGAGTAGTTGCTAGTGACTCCAAGAGGGGGTATTTATGCTCGATAGTGGGTTCATGACTCTATTTCACCTGGGGGAGTGACAGAAACCTCTAAGGTGGTAGATGTGCTGTTGCTACTAGGGAGAAAACAACATTCATATGCTCAAGGGCATATGCTTTGTTTACATTACACACTTTGCTTAATGCAATTATCTTTTGTTCGCAACTTAATACTACTGGGGTGTTTGGATTGATATCCCCGGGAGTGGATTATTAGTCATAGATGCAGTTGGATGGCGGTCTATGTATTTTGTTGTAATGCCCAGAGTAAATCTCATAGTGATCTTCTTGACATATCACGTTTATCTTTATTCTATCAATTGCCCAACTGTAATTTGTTTACCCAGCATGTGTTATTTATCTTATGGAGAGACACCACTAGTGAACTGTGGATCCCGGTCCTATTTACATCATATTGCTATCACCTGTTTACTTTACTCGTACTGTTTACTTTACTCGCATACTATATTGTTTTCCACTCGATACGCTCATAATCTTTGTTTCAAGCAAACCGGTGAGATTGACAACCTCATCGCAAGTTGGGAACAAAGTACTTGGTTGTGTGTGTGCAGGTTCCGCATCACCTTCAGTCGTTTGTCTCTCCTCTCCTGATCGATATTAAACCTTGGTTTCTAAACTGAGGAAAGACTAGCTGCTATACTCATCATACCTTCCTCTTGGGGTTCCTAACGGGCTGGTTATCCACCACGCACAAGGACAGTCTGCTCCCACGTCAGCTTGGACGCAGCAGCTAATTTTCTGGCGCCATTGCCGGGGAGGAAGAGAAGACTTCTGCGAGGGGAGTTTTTCGCACACACATCTTTTACTTTGTTTTATTGTTTTGCTTTACTTTATTTATTTTACTTGCATTGCTTTATATCAAAAACCCAAAAAAATTAGAATCCTTGGTAGTTGTTATTTCTTTACTTTAGTTTATTATGTCTAGTTCAGTTGCTACTACTATGTCGCTCGAGGATATGATTTTTACTTTTAAGCAGAAAGATGAGGAAAGCTTTAAAGAAGCTTGATCTAGAATTTATGATTGGCATGAAAAAACTGAACCTAAAATGACTTTGAGTTTGCTTCTTAGTAGCTTTTACTTTGGACTTTCTCTTCGTTATAGATATGCTTTGGATGCTACTGCAGAAGGAGATTTCCTTCATTGTGATGGAGATCAAGCCTTCAATATTATAAAAAAGTTGATTACAATTTATAGCATGCCAACCTATTTTGATTCCTATCTTGTGTGCATTTTTAATAGACTTGATACTCTTGAGACCCGCACTGCTAGTTTGAATTCTTGCTACAATACTTTGCGCCAGCATTTTGATTATGTGCCAACAAATACTGAACCTTCGAGTTGGTATCCTACGATAAAAATCACCATTAGTGGTGAAACTTTTCATGCTCGTTGTGATATTATGTCTGAATTTTGTCTCATGCCAAAGGATGTTAATGAATCTTTGAGCCTTTGGAAGCTTTCTGAGGGAGGAGAAGGAATTTCTCTTACTAACAATGCCACTATATTTCCCCTTGGAATAGCTGAAGGAGTTTTTACAAAAGTCCTAGGAAGAATGATATCTACTGATTATCTTGTCATTGAATGTGTAGGAAAAGGACAAATCACACTTGGAAGATCCATTCTGAAGCTCCTGGGCGCCGTCATCGATGTGGGAAAAGGCAATATAAGATTTATCTCTCCACCTTGCAATAACCATGTCTTTCCTAGAGTCAAGAGCAAAGGTAAGAAAGGAAGACGTAAGGCACGCACTGATCCTAGCACTTCATCACTTGATATTACTTGATTCGCAATTTTCTGCGCCTAGCTCAAAGGCGTTAAAGAAAAACACTCTTGGGAGATAACCCAATGTTTTATTTTCAGTACTTTTTCTATTATTTGAGTCTTGGAAGTCATTACTACTGTAATGACCGCTCCTTATCTTGTTTATTTCGTTTTTGTGCCAAGAGAAGCCTCTAATTTGAGTGAAGTAAAGATTTGGGGATGTTGCTGTCCTGAAACTGTTTTCGGTGCTGCACCGTAAAAAGTCGTGAAAATTCTCTGTTTATCTTTTGGACCTGCGATTTCTTGTGCATATGCCCCAGGTTATATCCAAACTTTTGTTAGTTGAACACTTTTTGATTTGAGCAACAGAAAATCCCTAAAAAATTCGACCTTTGTCAGCTGTTCAGTTTTGACAGATTTCTGCCAATATTTGTGTTTGCCACTTTATCGCTTTCTTTTGAGTTCTTTTGATCACGGAACTTTTGGGGAGGTTTCTACAGTAGTATTTGCTATATATGTGGTGGTTTTGAGTTGAAACCTGAAGCAAAAAGAGGATTGATTATATGTTATGCTTGCACTAATGTTGCTAATAGAATTGTGTTTAGTTTTGTATGAAGGAAGTTTTCAAGTGTAGGGATTGGAGAATGATGAGATGAGTTGAAGAATGGACAAAAGCTCAAGCTTGGGGATGCCCATGCATCACCCCAAGAAATATCCAAGAAGTACAAACATCAAAGCTTGGGGATGCCCCCGAGGCACCCCTTCTTCATCGGCAAAAATCAGGTCACCTTTCAAGACACAATATTTTTATTGCTTCATGCACTATATGTTTTTCTTGGAGCGTCAGTTGTTTTAGTTTTCTTAGTTAGTTTAGTTTGTTTGTTTTCTGCAATAAATGGTTGGACCCCAACAAATTTCTTTTGGAGGAGATGTACTCGTTTTCATTTGCAAACAACGCTCTAGTTTTCACTCTTATTAAAAATCGAGCATTCTTCTTTTTCTGCTACTGCTTTTGGTTTTCGTTTTTGCCTTGATTTGCGTTCAGATCTTCTTATATTTGTTTATCAAGGTGTATTTTTTGCCTCTGATCTTTATTGGTTTTCATCAAAAGAGGTGTCTTTAAAAATTTCAAATGGTGTTGGAAAAGAGAAAAAGCTTTGTGCAAAATAGTGGTACAAGAAGGAGCTTATGTAGACTGCGGCTTAGGCTTTTTCATGTCTTGCTTGATGTCTTTTTGATAGTATGCTTAGTGGTTTTGCTGTAGCATGACTTGTCTCAAATAACTGAGATTGCTTAATGAGCCTTTGAAAAAATCATGCGTTGTTTTTATTGTATGGAAGCATTATTTTGGTTTTCTCCTTGATGCTTTATTTGGGTTGACTTGGCGCATGCTCACACATGTTAGACTCTTACAAAGTCGCCAATAGCCTTCTTGATCATTTAGTTTTTGACTTTTGATGCCATCTTATGGTTCTTTTAATGTCGCTTTGTCGCTTTGCATGATTATGGCCATTATTGCTCTCTTAGTTGGTCGCTCCCAGTCTTTTGCTAGCCCTCGCCTTGTACTGAGTATGAGCTCTACTCGTGCATCCAACTCCTAAAAGCCAAAGTTTTCCAAAGTGTCCACCATACATACCTACTAGCAATTTGCTATTCCAAGTAAATTTGACTTGCTTTTATTTTCTCTTCAAATTAAACTCTTACCAGTGTTATGCGAAATTCGGTCAGTAAAGCTCTCACGAACCGGAAGGCGCACTTTACTTTTTCCTGTTTTAAAAATTTGACATTGTGGTCTCTTATGTTGAGTTGTTATGCTTGCAAGTTGTAAGTTGGATTCTAGCCCATCCATGTTGTCATGGGGCAAGCTTTCAACATTGCACTTCTTATTTGAGTTGATATCGTGATCTTTTGTTTATGGATGCCCGCGGTGTGAAATGAATTGGGAATCTTGTGGGGATCATGGAGTTTGTATATGTGTTAGGGAAACACCGGGCCGCCAATCTAAGCCATGCATAATTCATGGTGGAAATTTGCAGCATACCCATGGTGAACATACGACGACGCATCTCACAATAAAAAGCTAAACAAAAGGCAAATAAAAGAGATGTCGAGGTGTTCATTGTCTGCTTGTCCTGTCATTTTGGTGTGGGCTTGTTCCATGTCATCGGGCACGGAGGTACCCCATTGGCGGTTCTCAATGATATGCATATACTTATAATGACAAGAGCCTTGCTTGGGACTCTAAGTAAAGTAGCATGAGGTTTGGGTACTCGTATTCACGGGGCACAAGGTCTTCAACTTATGATTTGTCAAGCATATGCATCATAATTGTTCTCGCATTAACTTTAACCATTCAAGATGCTTATGATGGGGGCAATGAGAGCTCAAAGCCGGTAAGTACCATAATTTTTGAAGGTTATAAAACTTGCAATCACTGCTTCCCTCTGCGAAGGGCCTTTCTTCTACTTTTATGCTGAGTCACCACCTTATTTCTTTATGCACCATTAAGAGAGCATAGTTGTCATTCTTAGTGTGATATGCATTGTCCCAAAGTTCATTGATTGATTCATATTGTTGGTTTCAGTTGTTCTTAAATTATTTGTATCTAGTCGCCCTCTTAAACTTGAAGGTGTCCTATGCATTTATGTTTTGCTCTCTTTGAAGGACAAGCTGAAAACCTTTTGTATGTTTTTCCTTATGATTTGAACACACGTTTGACTTTCATTTTTTCATTTTCATGATCTTTTGTTTGTGTTCATTTGCATGTTTACAACATGGTTGCTAAGTTTCTTATTGTCAAGATTATATCTTCTTGCCCATGTTTTAAGTTCTTATGATCCCAGCTCACAAATGCTTACATATATGATCAAGATTGTGTAGGTGCATGTCACCTCAAAAATTATTATTTTGTTATCACTTACCTACTCGAGGACGAGCAGGAGTTAAGCTTGGGGATGCTTGATACGTCTCCAACGTATCTATAATTTTTGATGCTCCATGCTTGTTTTTACACCATTTGCTTATTGTTTCGTTACACTTCGTGGCACTTTTATGCATTTTCTGGAACTAACCTATTAACGAGTTGCCACAGTGCCAGTTCCCTATTTTCTGCTGTTTTTGTGTTTCAGAAGTGATACACAGGAAATATTCTCGGAATTGGACGAAACAAGACCCTGAAGTCTTATTTTACCCGGAAGCTTCCAGAGATCCGAAGAGGAGTAGGAGGGGGGCCACCAGGGCCCCACACGCAGGGGTGGCGCGGCCAGCCCCCTGGCCGCGCGGGCCCCGCGTGAGGGCGCCTGGCTCCTCCTCTGACATCGCCCC
Source organism: Dactylis glomerata (assembly GCA_007115705.1). Lineage (NCBI taxonomy): Eukaryota > Viridiplantae > Streptophyta > Magnoliopsida > Poales > Poaceae > Dactylis > Dactylis glomerata. The sequence continues at coordinate 882,373 of QXEO01000186.1, forward strand.
TTCGCCTATAAAGACCCCCTGACGGAAAAAACCTAAGTACCCGATCAGTTTTCCAGAACACATCGCGATCCGCCGCCGCCGTCGACCCGAAGATCGGGAGGGTCCAGAAGCTCTTCCCGGCACCCTGCCGGAGAGGGGAATCGCCACCGGAGGTCTTCTTCATCGCCATGCTTGCCTCCGGAGCGATGAGTGAGTAGTCTACCTTGGACTATGGGTCCATAACAGTAGCTAGATGGTTGTCTTCTCCACTATGTGCTTCATGTTTAGATCTCATGAGCTGCCCTACATGCTTGAGATCACCGTTATGTAATTCTACATGTTTGGTTTGTTGGGATCCGATGAATATTGGTGTTTATGATTGAGTTGGTGTACTGAATATTATCTTTTGTTATCTCTATGTTGTTTATGATCTTGCATGCTCTCCGTTGTTAGTAGCTATCTTGGCCGAGTAGTTGCTAGTGACTCCAAGAGGGGGTATTTATGCTCGATAGTGGGTTCATGCCTCTATTTCACCTGGGGGAGTGACAGAAACCTCTAAGGTGGTAGATGTGCTGTTGCTACTAGGGAGAAAACAACATTCATATGCTCAAGGGCATATGCTTTGTTTACATTACACACTTTTCTTAATGCAATTATCTGTTGTTCGCAACTTAATACTACTGGGGTGTTCGGATTGATATCCCCGGGAGTGGATTATTAGTCATAGATGCAGTTGGATGGCGGTCTATGTATTTTGTTGTAATGCCCAGAGTAAATCTCATAGTGATCTTCTTGACATATCACGTTTATCTTTATTCTATCAATTGCCCAACTGTAATTTGTTTACCCAGCATGCGTTATTTATCTTATGGAGAGACACCACTAGTGAACTGTGGATCCCGGTCCTATCTACATCATATTGCTATCACCTGTTTACTTTACTCGTACTGTTTACTTTACTCGCATACTATATTGTTTTCCACTCGATACGCTCATAATCTTTGTTTCAAGCAAACCGGTGAGATTGACAACCTCATCGCAAGTTGGGAACAAAGTACTTGGTTGTGTGTGTGCAGGTTCCGCATCACCTTCAGTCGTTTGTCTCTCCTCTCCTGATCGATATTAAACCTTGGTTTCTAAACTGAGGGAAGACTAGCTGCTATACTCATCATACCTTCCTCTTGGGGTTCCCAACGGGCTGGTTATCCACCACGCACAAGGACAGTCTGCTCCCACGTCAGCTTGGACGCAGCACGACTTCATCCTCCATCCTCACATTCTGGCAGGTTGAAATGTGCCATGAGATCATTCCAAAGACTCTCTTTGTACCTTTCGGCGACATACTCACTATCGTCTGCCCCTTTACGCTTGTTCCACTCCCGAACGCTGATCGGGACGTGATCCCTAACCAGAACTCCACATTGTTTCTTGAATGCGTCGGCAGCCTTCTTAGGAAGCTTGGGTTCTCCCGTAGGCAATATGACCTCAAAGGTGTAATGCGTCCGGGCATCCAACTTTTTGGCCGGGCCTTATTTCGTAGCTTTGCTCGATGTGGAGGCCTACATTTGTCCAGATATATACTTTCTGTCTGATCCAAACAGTGTGTGCATGCATTGTATCCCTTGTTTGACTGTCCTGAAATATTACTAAGAGCAGGCCAATCATTGATGGTTACGAAAAGCAACGCTCGAAGGTCAAATTCCTCTTGTTTGTGCTCGTCCCACACATGTACACCTGGTTCGGCCCACAGCTATAAAAGTTCATCAACTAATGGCCTTAGGTACACATCAATGTCGTTGCCGGGTTGCTTTGGACCTTGGATAAGCACTGGTATCATAATGAACTTCCGCTTCATGCACAACCAAGGAGGAAGGTTGTAGATACATAGAGTAACGGGCCAGGTGCTGTGACTGCAACTCTGCTCCCCAAAAGGATTCATGCCATCTGTACTTAGACCAAACCATAAGTTCCTTGCGTCACCTGCAAATCTCGGGAACTCTCTCTCGATTTTTCTCCACTGCCGACCATCAGCGGGGTGCCTCAACTTGTCGTCTTTCATACGATCTTCCATGTGCCATCGCAACAACTTTGCATGCTCTTTATTTCTGAACAGATGTTTCAACCGTGGTATTATAGGAGCATACCACATCACCTTGGCAGGAACCCTCTTCCTGGGTGGCTCGCCCTCAATATCACCAGGGTCATCTTTTCTGATCTTATACCGCAATGCAGTGCATACCGGACATTTATCCATATTCTCGTACTTCTCACCGCGGTAGAGGATGCAGTCATTAGGGCATGCATGTATCTTCTGCACGTCTAATCCTAGTGGGCAGACAAGCTTCTTTGCTTCGTACGTGCTGGCGGGCAATTCGTTCTTTCTTGGAAGCATCTTCTTCATCAGTACCAGCAACTTTTTAAATGACGAGTCAGTCACACCGGTCTCTGCCTTCCACTTCAGCAATTCCAGTGTGATACCCAGCTTCTTCTGGCCATCTTCACAAGTTGGGTACAATAATTTGTTGTGGTCCTGTAACATCTGATCGAACTGCAACCTCTCCTTTTCTGTGTCGCAGCCTTGTCGTGCATCAGAAATGACCCGACCAAGATCATCAGCGGGCTCATCTGGTGCCCGTTCTTCACCCTGACCTTCTTCTTCATTGTCTTCCATTGCGGTATCAGCATACTCAGGGAACATAGATCGGTAGTTGTCATCATCGTTCTCTTCTTCATTGTCGTCTTCCATCATAACCCCTCTTTCTCCGTGCTTGGTCCAAACATTATAGCCAGACATAAAACCGGACCGAAGCAGGTGGCTCTGAATGACTCTTGAGGAAGTGTGATCCTTCTCATTCCGACATTCAACACATGGACAAAACATAAAGCCACCACCATGCTTGTTCGACTCGGCCGCATCTCGAAAAGAATGCACGCCTTCTCTATAAGCGGTTGTGCGTCGATCACCGTACATCCATGGATGGCTCATCTGCGTCATACAACAGTATATCAAACGCAATCATGATCCTAAAATTAGTACCGCACGATCTAAATGAGAAAATATAGTTGCTAACCTTTTAGAACAAGTGGAAATAAAGAGGAAGAGGCTTAAGCATGGCTCGGGCACCTCATATCGTAGTTGTGTTCGGTGAACTTAAGTGGCATCGATCTAACACACATTTCAACAAACACCTCTAGTGCATAGGAATAAAATACAAAACTAGCACAAACCCATACTCCTCCATCCAAGAAAAAAAACAAGGGAGAGGGGAGAGGGGCTGCGGCCATATATATAGGCAGAAGCCTTTAGTCCTGGTCTGAGACACAAACCGGGACTAAAGGGGGTGCACATGCGGGCCGCTCACCGCATAGCCCTTTAATCCCGGTTTGTGTCTCAGACCGGGACTAAAGGGTTGTAACAGGCCGGGACTAAAGGCTGCCGTGCGGGTGGACGAATTTGGGGCGACGTGGCTAGGCCTTTAGTCCCGGCCCAGATAACGGCTGGGACTAAAGGGTCATGACCAAAGACCCGTTTTCCACTAGTGATTCGGTTGAACGGAACTAGTATTTATCAATGGAGCTAACATTTATTTTGAGATGTATTCTTGAGACCGTTCATGTGCCATAGGTACTATGAGGTTAACTCTTTATTAGTACAACATGTATGTTGTATTGTTCGGATTCATCAGTTAGTTAGTATGAGTTATTGCACTATTGCCGTATACATATGTTGATCTGTTAACTAGTAGCAATGGCTCAAAGTAGCGGATTGACATGTCCATGCACCCACCTGGGAAGTCGTCCAACTTGACACTCCAAAATGGCAAACCAATCATGCCGCAATCTAAAGTTTTAGTATCTCCTGTCAATTATTTTGTCTACTCCCTCTGGCCCATATTAATTAGCACAAGTAATTGAGATATGCTCGCCTAAGTAGTTGACTCGAGAAGAGGGTAATGCTCATGATATCTGTTTAATTACAATGAACAAGTTTGACTTTGTGTTTTGTATCAATATTCCCAGAAAACGATACTCTATGTAAAGAGCATGTTCTGCTCACTGTAGCAAAGAATAGATATACTGATAAAGATTACGAATGCTAATATTTAGTTACTGAATCTTCTACAAAAATAACATGGAGTAGAATATATGGTAGAACTCCGTATGGTGCAGGTAATTGAAAGTGGTGCCTTTCAAATAATCACTAAAGCACATTGTCATCGGAAGTATGTAATATGAAACCATGTAAGCTTGCGTATTTAAACAACTTAGGAACTATAGCATCGGCTCAGGTAAACCTAAATATGCAACTTCCAGTCCTTCACCCAAAGTATTACAAGAAAGTCCATGTAGAGCCTGCATAAAACCTAAGCCTATGTTTATTTTGATAAACCTAGATAACTATGACATGTTTTTAGTGTCCTTCACATTTCCATTCTTTGAAGAGATAAAGTGGATCATCGATCATTGTGCTAGCCAAACTGGCAAAAATAAGAAGCAGTCATAACTGAAATTAAGTTCGTTGTAGAAAGAAAGAAAATACAAGATAAGAGATCTGAATACAAGACTTTCTTAGAGATCTGAATACAAACAAAGGTTGGAAATTTGGAGATCCAATTGTTTCAGTTGATACTTAGTAGATAAAGTTAAATGAAACTAACCATCATTGTAGCAGCTCAAATGGCTTGCCTGAGTGTCATAATATGTACTACGTATGTTTTTAGCTCAACATGAACTTTGTTTGTTGTTGAATGTTGATGATATCTTGATCATATGTCGATGTGCAGGAGTAGTTAGCATAGAACCACGACATTTCCGCTCAAATTTCAAAAAACCGCAGGTTTTTATTTTAATCGCAAAATCTCGCAGGTATACGGGAGATTCGTTGCAATTCGCACTAAAATGAAATTGACAACAAATTGATGTTCAAACTGACAGTGGGACCCACTCTCCAGGACTGATGTGGCATAATTTATTGAGGTGGACTGGGTCCCACGAGTCAGCTTAATTAAAAATATCCTAAAAACAAAAGAATCCTCACCTTATTCCCCACCCACCCCACCACCTTCTTCCTCACGTGCTTCCATGGCCGGAGCCGCCCCCTGCGCCCGGCCGCCCTGCGCCGGAGCCTACGTCGCCGACCCGCTCCAGGCCGCTACGGCCCCGCGCCGGAGCCGCTGCTGCCGACCCTGCTCCAGTCCGCTGCAACCCCGCGCTGGAGCCGCCGCCGCCGACCCCGCTAGCTGAAGGTGGATCTGCCACTGCCCGCACCACACATAGTCCGTACAGCTAAATAAAAAACAAATTGTAAGACAACTAAGAAGGTTGAGGGCTAATCCGTGGATTATGCTATCATCTGTGTTGAGAAAAGAGGTTGCAGTATCCTTGAGGCGCGTACACACCTCCGTAAAGATGTCGTGACCCTCCGTGCGATGATACTGCGACCATAGAGGATTTCTTCCCGACTTTCCGTACCGCGGTAGAGCCGTAGAGGTTTCTTTGCATGCATTTGTGCTGATTAGTTAGAAATTCAGGATCATATAGACCTAACTAAAGCCATCGTCACTCGGAGGCCAGGTAGCTCATCTCCACTGCCCACTAGCCAATCGTCCTGAAAAAGGAAGGCACACGCAGCATCCAATAGGAGTATTGAATTTCTTGTCTTCTGAAATGGAGATCATGCACTGTCCATCTGTTAGTTTCTTATTCTGTGGTTGCCATACCTTGGTTTTCCTGGCTTCCTCTATCCATCCTACACATACATATAGCGTGTGTTTGGTAGATCGGCCCAACTCATCAATTCTGTTGAGATTTCCAAAAATTTAGATGTTTGGTAGGCCGGTTATTCTATATGGACACTGCCCAAGTGAACCGAAAAAGGCCTCTCAGCTCTGCCCGGTAGAGAAGCTCAAATCGAGATTCGCATCTGGGAAGGGCTCACCTCGGCCGAGAATCGCCCCCTGCGTCCCCGCGGCTGGGCCCGAGACCCACAGGGGTAAACCGCCCGCACCTCATTTCCCCCTCCTCCAAACCCTTTCGCTTCTCTCGTCCCGCGCCGTCGCCCTACTTCCCGACGGCGTCCTTCTCAACGAGGCCGGCGATCACCTCGACGCACGCATCCTCCGCTGCCCTTCCTCTCTACGATGCCTCCTCGACGCCCCTGGCCGCCGCTACGGGAGGAAGACGCCAAAGTGGGACGCTGCAGGACGCCGCCGTCACTACAGGGTGACGCGCCGCGCTGTTCCCCTAGCCGGCCTCCTCCTCGATGGCAGCCTCCTCCGCTGCCCTTCCTCTCGGCGATGTTCCCCTAGCTGGCCGCCTCGATGTCTCACCGGCGCCATGGAAGGTCTTCGAGCGGCCACGGCCAAAATTCGTCTCGCCGGTGCACCTCGCGCCGCCATGGATGGTCCTCGAGCATCCACGGCCGAGCTCGTCTCCACCCGAGGTCCCTGGCCTGAGCTCGTTTCCGCCGGAGCTCCCTGGCTAGAGCTCGCCGGCGGTTGGACCCGATTGCTTTTAATTTATATATGTAGGGATCCGATTGCTTTTATTTGTGTATATAGGGACTAGATTGATTTTTATTTGTGTATACAGGGACCAAATTGCTTTTATTCGTATCTACAGGAACTTGATTGTTTTTTATTTGTGTATTTAGGAATCTTTGTGTAAAACCTCCTCAGTATATCTCAACACACACAACCCACCAAATAATGGATGAACTCAGAATTTTCTCAATAAAGACGGGATACCAAACACATGTCAAAATCTCAACTCAACATGTTGAAATAAGCTTAGCTCAGCTGAGATATTGATTCTATGATGAACCAGACTACAAAACACACCCATAGTGATATGAAAACAGCGAGCTGAAAGCTCCAGTAGGTCATCGTCGCACAAACAAAAAGGGAATTTTTGACGAAAAGGACCACCTATGCGAGTGAAATGTCAAAAAAGACCACCTGCAAAAAAAAATTGTCAAAAAGAACCATGTCTCGGTGGCGGCACGTCTCGGCAGGCGACACGTGTCGCCTGCCGCCTGGGCCAAATCCGACATGTACATGCCGCCACCCCAACGCCGGCAGGTCTCCTGACGGGCGACGCCGTCGACCGCCGTTATCTCTGGTGGAGCCTGCCGCCTGGGCCAACACCGGCATGCCGGTGGTGCGCTAAGAAACGCAACACGCGTGTCTTGCTTTCTCGGCGAGTCTCTGAAAATAATAACCATACGCATCATGGCCACGCCGGCCACGAACGAAGTACCGAATCTTCTACATATCTTTTTTTTTCTAATTCATTGATCTCCTTAGTCCTTACATATACATATTTTTCAGCAAACGGCCGGCAAGGCCGCGTCACTGATGGATCGACCGGTACCGAATCATCTGCTAGCAAGGTCGGTGGCACCCTAAGCAATATGCTATGCCCTCAAAGGAAAAACGATGCGATCTGCTGGCGTAAGGTGGCCGATCCTCGACGCCCTCCGACGCTAGCTCCACTGGGAAGAACCAGAGCAATCACTGTCCAGCCCGTCGCGTGGGAGAGCACTTCGGGTGTTTTCTGATGGGAAATGACGAGCAAAGCAGCTATCAGGGCAGGTGGATCAATAATGTTCAGGTTCCGTCATCAGACAGAGCGGTGTCGTGTCATCTTCCAGCGAGCAGATCAGGCCTGCGGCCAGCCTCCTCGTCGTGGTATTCTCTCTGTATAAATAGAGGGGCCTGGCTTGGTGAAATGGCAATCCACCAGCAGGGCGTTGTGCTTCCGTTGTTTGCAATATCATCGATCGACTAGGTAATATCCAAGCTGGAAACTGAAGTTGTTGGTTGATTGCTTTGCTGTTGTTCCAGTTTCAATCGTCCGTTTCTTTTCTCAAATTGTTTGGTCGCCGGCCTGCTGATGCCAGTCACTCTAGTTTGCTTCTGTTGTTTTGCTGGAGTTTCAGAGAGGTTTGTAAGCATGAACCTCTAAAAAAGAAAACAGAACAACATTCTCGTTTGCTCAGAGCAATTCTGAATAGAACAACATGCTCAAAAGAAATGTTCGAGTATTTAGCAAGAGAATATTATCAGCAGGTCCCAGTTTAACCAATTTGAGTTGCTTTCTTCGTTGCTGCGTTGAGTTTACTTTAGTTTATGCATTTTAAATTTCGGCAAGGTTTCTAGGGTGATCCTCTACGGCCTCACTCAACTTTCAAGTTGTTAATTTCTGTGGGGATGAACTCTGTTCTTATTATAATCATGCTGTCTGAGGCTTGTTGAACAGATGCAAGTAGTATCTACCCTATATTTTTTTATTATCCCAGTGAACGTGCTAAAAATCATGTTCGATTACTGAGAACAATCTAACGAAAGGGAAAACATGCTTAAAGAAAGTTTTAGCAGGTTCTAACATTATTTTGCTTATGATGTTTTTTCTTCTCCATGGTTGCAGACACTAGCCAACCTGTGGAAATGGAGTCCTACTTGAATGGAGCCAAATTTGATTGCTTGCTGTTTGGTAGGTCTATCTGCTGGCAGTTTTCATTGTACTATATTTCCACGAACAGTGAGTTTTGCAGAACAGTTGTTTTTTTATCTCCTTTGATTGTTTCTTCACATGTTCAGATATGGATGACACCCTCTACCCACTGAGCTTAGGAATCAACCTAGCCTGCCGGAAGAACATAATAGGTAAGTAACATTTGCACGGATTATCAGTTTTCATGCTGCAGTGCAAATTTTGTTTGTTAAAATAGTTGGCATCACCTAATTGCAGACTACATGCTGAACAAGCTTCAGATTGAGGAGAGCCTCGTTCCCAAGATGTGCCTAGATTTGTACAGGGAATACGGAACTACAATGGCCGGTCTGAAGGTATGTTCCAGGCTCCCAGCACTCTGTTAGTTTCATAGTCTTCGACTTCCCTTTTATTTTTGTTATTAAATCCACGTGTGTTCCGTCTCTGAAACAGCTTTTGGGCTATGATTTCGACTGCGATGAATTCCACGCTTGCGTGCATGGTGCATTGCCATATGAGAAGCTCAAGCCTGACCCTGTCCTGAGGAACCTACTGCTCTCACTGCCACAGAGGAAAATAGTAAGCTTTTCCCCTGCATTCAGATCTCTGATACGTTATGCCAAGTAGTGAAGGACAGTTAACTGCTACCTGCACTGTATTTTCTTTCAGCTGAAAAATTACTGCAACACTTATAATTTGTGTTGTTTCGTTGCAGATATTCACCAACTCTGACGAAGCTCACGCGGCAACTGTTCTGAAGAAGATGGGGCTGGAGGGCTGCTTCGAGGGAATCATATGCTTCGAGACCCTGAACCCGTCGTCACCTGACCCAGCTTGTGACAAGAGGATCCTGTGCAAGCCGTCCCTACAATCCATGGAAGCCGTTGTGGAGATCGCCAAACTCGACCCAAAGAAGACAGTAAGCAACTAAGCACTATGCGGCTAGCATAATCGTGCGCTCTACTGTCGCCCTCTGCGTTGCAGAACATAAGCTGCATCTGTGATGCTCACCATGTAGCAGTAGCTGATAGAACTGCCTTTCATTTGCAGGTGTTCTTCGACGACAGCCCACGCAACATCGCCTCAGGAAAAGCTGCAGGCTTCCACACTGTCATAGTAAGCTAAGCTCTCAATGAGTATACTAATAACATCATTTATTTTTTGCGAATATGGAGTACTTGTCAAAAACTGATGGCATATACTCATTTTCAATGAAATCAGGTAGGGAGCCCAGTGCTGGTTGCAGGCGCGGATGTGGCGCTGGAGAGCATCCATAACATCAGGGAGGCGCTGCCGGAGCTGTGGGAGGCGGTCGGCGATCACGTCGATGCTGCCGTCGACATCCGGTCCGCCGCCGTGGCGGAGACCACGGTGCTTGCGTAAACCGCCGGCGCGCCCAGCCGCATGATATGCATCGTCCACCTTGACTATTATTAACAGAAAAACCGGGTGACGAACAGCTGAATTAAGAAAATCACCCCTACGTGCGTGGTGTACAGTGTACTCGATCATGATCCATGGTGATGAACATGTACGTGTTGTATATGTACCTGCGTAGTGATGTTGTTCCATCTGAATATATACTGATGTGACCGAGACACTGCAATAAATAATAAGCACCCCAATCCCGTAATGATTCGTACATCAGATGGAAATCCGAACGATACAGAGATGAGGGAAAACGCCACACCCAAACGGGGGCGATCAGCTCGTGTATTTATATCAGGTAGCGTACATGTCTTGGGAACCAAGGAAGTAAACCTCCATCGTATCAAACTGGACCGAACCAAATCGGTAGGATACGGTAGGTAGGATTCCTAGTTAGCTATACAAGATACGTATTTTAACATCCCCCGCAGTCGATGCGTCGACAGGCCGAACGCATAGACTGTACCGAAAATCCAGAAATAGCTGGGACGGAAGACCCTTCGTCATGATGTCAGCAAACTGATGCGAAGATGGCACATGAAGAACCCAAATTTGATCGAGAGACAACTTTTCGCGCACAAAATGGATGTCAATCTCGATATGCTTCGTACGACGATGCTGAACCGGGTTGGAGGCCATGTAGACAGCACTGACATTATCACAAAAAAGACGGTCGCGGTACTGAGGGGGCGATGAAGCTCCTGAAGAAGTTGACGTAGCCAGCAACACTCGGCCACAACATGAGCAACTGCATGATACTCCGCTTCAGCACTGGAGCGAGAAACCGTAGCCTGGCGTTTAGAAGACGAGGAAACAAGGTTATCACCGAGATAGACACAGTAGCAAGAAGTAGAACGGCGAGTGTCAGGACACCCTGCCCAATCAGCATCCGAGTAAGCAGTGAGCGACGTCGATGGAGTGGAGTGCAATTGAAGTCCAAGATCCAGAGTCCCCTTGACGTAGCGAAGAATCCGCTTAACCAAGTTAAGGTGCGGTTCCCGAGGAGCGTGCATGTAGAGGCACGCCTGCTGAACAACATGCTGAATATCCGGACGTGTCAAGGTCAGATACTGAAGAGCGCCAGCAAAACTGTGATACTCTGTGGGATCAGCAACAAGTGGACCATCATCAGCTGATAGTTTGCAACGAGTGTCGATGGGAGTCGAACACGGGTTGCAATCAAACATGCCGGCTCGGTGTAGAAGGTCGATGGCGTACTGGCGTTGCGACAGCAACAGTCCTGACGGTGAGCGAGTGACTGCGATGCCGAGGAAATAGGAGAGATCCCCTAGATCGGTCATAGAGAACTCGCGGTGAAGAAGTCCGGTGATGTGCTGAAGAAGACCGGAGCTCGAGGCGGTGAGGATGATGTCATCCACGTAAATAAGAAGGTAGGCGAGCTCGTCATCCCGGCGAAGGACGAACAGGGAGGCGTCAGAGAGAGACGCGATGAACCCGAGCCGATGCGCGTAGTGGGCGAAGCGCTGGTACCACGCCCGGGGAGCCTGCTTCAGGCCGTAGAGAGACTTGTGAAGCCGGCAGACATGGTGGGGGCGAGCCGAGTCGATGAAGCCAGGCGGTTGCTCACAGTAAACCTCCTCATCAATAGTGCCATGAAGAAAGGCATTCTTGACATCAAGCTGATGAATCGGCCAAGCACAAGAAGCCGCAATGCTGAGGACGACGCGGACAGTGGCGGGCTTAACGACAGGACTGAAAGTCTCGTCAAAGTCAACCCCGGGCTGCTGAGAGAAGCCCCGTATGACCCAGCGTGCCTTGTAGCGAGCAAGGCCGCCGTCAGAGGCGAACTTATGCTTGAAGATCCATTTACCTGAAACAATGTTAGCTCCAATCGGACGAGGAACGAGTGACGAGGTTCTAACTCGGCAATGCCCATGCTCGAGGGCTTTCGATCTAGGGAGCGCATTGTGGGATCCGGCGAACTCGGCGGCGATCAGACGAAAGCAGGGAAACACGAGATTTTACCCAGGTTCGGCCCCCTTGGTAGGGTAATGACCTACGTCCTGCTTGTCTGACTTTTATTGATGGGGTGGCTATAATGGTGGTGTTACAATGGCGGCGTAGATTAGATCTAGCCGAGACAGAGAGCTCTAAATATCGAGCGCTCCGGCGTGAGGTGGTGGAAAAGTGTCTAGGGTTTCGGGACCTCCCTCCCAGCCTTTTATATGCGAAGGCTGGGTCTCAGGATTGTTCCTCAAGAAAAATACAGATCGGATCGGTTTCGAATAAGTCCTAGCCGAAGACTAATCCAATTTGGACTCCTCGAATCCTTGCTTGCACGCCAAGTATAGCTCCTGGGCCGCGTCCAGCCGCTGCCCTTATGGGCCTTGCAATTCCTTCGATAGTAATCTCCCCTGGGCCGAAAACCAGGTAGGCGAATATCGAGGGCCTATTTGTCATTCCTTCGTCAGTAGCCCCCGAGTGCCTAGGATAGTCGAAGACTATGGCAGGGACTCTAACTCGAGTCTCCTTTTAATTGCACGAGACCATATTCGCCCTTCCTGAAAAAGCACAAAAGCATAGCGAGTATACAAATGATGCATTTGACAGATGCGGCTGATTCGAGTAGTACTCATTCTGAGCCTCGAAAATATTTAGCTTGGTTTGCAGGGGGATACGCATAACCGGCCTGAGACTCACGCCGGGTCTCAGTTAATTGCATAGCCACAAAAATATTCGGTTAGCTTACTCAGATTCGAGTCCCCCGACTCGAACCCGCGTGGGCTGGCGCTACCTCGACCCGAGCCGCGTTGGACTTACCGGGTCGAAGCCCAGTTCAGTGTGGGGCTCCTGATGCGTCCATCGGTGCAAACTTCATACCGAAGGTATGGAAAATTACTCGGCAGAGCGCGCTTGATACGAATACCAGACCATCTGGTGTTGCAAACCGTGGACTTACCTTCGTATTTGATATACGGCATCCGAATCGGTATATTGCCACCAGAATTCGGGAATTTTGAGTGCATGTGTGAGCATGAAATTGGATTCAGGGGGCTAAAGCTACCCCCGAATTGCTGTTGAGGCACTGCTGGCCCTGAACCAAGAATAACCTGGGGACTGAATCCCATTGTTAGATGTTGTGTTGACTGTAATCGTATAAACTGACGAAATCATTATTTGGGTAAACTTGCGGCTCTGCTGGCCGGACCTTAGAATCAATAGCCATGACTTGGATGATGAGTGGGCGTTGCTAGCCAGAGTGTAATTCGAGGGATCGCAAACCTCTGCTCGAAAGTCAAAGCGACTCATCCTGCCCGAATGCGGGAGCTTAGGAGAATCGATACCTTCGATCAAAGATGCCTAGAGGCTCTACTGGCCCGTGGTGAATAATTCGAGAGCGAGAACTCATCCCTCGAATGCCAAAATGATACCGATTAAAGCAGTAGAATCTTTTTGAGTGGTCATGTAGAGAAACTCACTCGAAAAACTCTAAAGGCTCGAAAGCATGGAAAAAAAGCCGCTCGAAAGGCAATATGTTCAAAAAGGACGAGAAAAAGCTTCGAGAAAATACCCAGTTCCGAAAGAGTTTAGCCTTGGGAAAGTACATACCTCGAAAATATGAGGGCCCAAAATCGAGCTTATCCCTTAATTCCAAAGGAAACCGCTCTGCAAGTCATGATTTCAATGATGATGCTTGGATTCTTCGAGTTGTCACGCCATCCTCTGCCAGCATAGACTGACATTGACAAGACCAAACGTCTTGTGGGCCCTCATGCTTGCACGCCCCGGCTGTTGACCGAGTTTGACTGCACGTCCTGCGCGTGGATGAGAAAAGTCCGCCCAGTTTCCTTGATTACCATGCGTAGTGGAGGCCGCGGTTCTCGTGGTACTGACATGTGGACGGTCAGATCTGCTCTGCCATTTCCACTTTGCAGTGAACGGCTAGGATCAACCGTGATTTTCCAGGGATGAGATAAAAATGGCCGCGGAGGAGTAACAGTTCACCCCACTCCGCCGCCATCGTCTTCTTCCTTGCGCTCTGCTCCTGCTGCTCCTCTCTTCCATCTCCATTCACAGAGCCCTTGCCGCGCGCTGATCCCATGGGCAAGAGAGGCTCCACCACGACCGGCACCATCGCCAAGAAAGCCAAGACTGCGGACGCCGACACCTCTGTTGTCAGCAATTGGGTGCAGTCCAAGGTTGGGGACAAGGAACTGTCCCAGGCCGAGAAGATGAGCCTCCTCAAGAACGACCCGGTGGAATCGCTCGCCGCCGGTCTAGAGATAGTTCCCCGGCCTCCTCCAGGCTTCCGGGTAATCCTCTTGGCCTTCCTGCTGCGGGGGCTATCTCTTTCCCCGCATCCTTTTCTTCGTGGACTTCTTTTCACGTATGGGATTCAGCTCCATGATCTGAATCCCAATACGATTCTGCACATTGCATGTTTTATCACGCTTTGTGAATGTTTCTTGGGGATCGAACCCCACTGGGAGCTTTGGCGCCGGATTTTCGCCGTTCGGCACCCACTGCGCTACCAGACCGGCGGCTTCAGCTGCCAGGTGCGCCCGGATGTGCCATACTTCAATCTCCAGACACCCGAAAACAACCCTGGCTGGAGGACAAAGTGGTTCTACGCCAAGGACAAGTCCTCCGCCGGCGAAGACTTCGGGCTCGAAGAGTTTTGGGCCACCACCATCCTTCGACCGCGGGTGTCTTGGAGGCACGAGCTTTCCGATGAGGAGATGAAGATCACGGAGCCGCTGATGGAGAAAATCCAGCAGCTCTGAGCCACGCCGAAGAAAGAGCTCTCGGGCGTCCAACTTATTCGGACCTTCATAGCGTGTCGGGTCCAGCCGCTCACTGCTCGAGCCCACTGCATGTGGGACTACAGCAACCGCCGAGACTCGACCCGAATTTCTCCCGATGAGTTGCACGAGGTGGAGATCGATGACTGTGTGCGCGCCGTCACCAAGATCAAGAAGAAGTCGATTGTGCCGAAAATCTTCGGCGCGGTGGCCTTCAGCAAGGCCTTCCCCCACACTGAGGTACACTTTCCATCATAGTCGAACGTTTCTTTCGTACCGCAGTTTTGCTGCTCAGACTCGAATGTGATTGGAACTCTTGCTCAGGTCGTCGAGATAGCTCGATGTTATCCGCCCCAACCCGAAGTGGGTGAATATCCAGGGCGCGACTTTATTGACGTCCCGGAGGAATCGACCTCTGCTGCTCCATCGCCATCGCGAGCACTGCCAACGAAGAAGAAAGTTGTGGATGCCGACATCGTCGAAGATTCGGAATATCTTGGTGACACCCACTTCTCCTCTGGCAATGATGACGATAGCGTGTTTCCTGCCGTGCCTCTGAGCAGCCGCCTGATGTCTACGCACGCGTCTATTCTTGTAGACAGTGTTGGGCCTCCAAGTGCAGAGGTTTGTAGAACAGCAGTAAGTTTCCCTTAAGTGGATCACCCAAGGTTTATCGAACTCAGGGAGGAAGAGGTCAAAGCTATCCCTCTCAAGCAACCCTGCAATTACGATACAGAAAGTCTCTTGTATCCCCAACACACCCAATACACTTGTCAGATGTATAGGTGCACTAGTTCGGCGAAGAGATAGTGAAATACAAGTAGTAGTGATGATTATTAGCAAATGTGATCTGAAATAAATATCGCTGCGAGCAAACATGTAACAAAACAGTAAGTAAACAGTGTGCAATGCTTGGAAACAAGGCCGAGGGATCATACTTTCACTAGTGGACACACTCTCAACAAATATAACATAATTGAACCAATAGATACTATCATCCATATGCAACTCAAAACAATTCTCCAATGGAAAACGAACACTAATCATGCGTAGGGCTACGAAGCACTCCTCAAAGTCAGTATGTACCCAAACTAGATTGTCCCACACTATCACCATGAACGCACTAGATGGTTCCAACAAACACCAACAATTCATAGAGACATTAACCAAAAAGATACACATGATGCACACACTAGTCATCTTTACACCATGATACGAGGTATCTCCGGAGAGTATAATAATTAAGCATAGGAGTAGCATAATATCTGAATAATAACATCTACCAATTCAACTAGATACAAAGCTCACGATCACATAAAGATCACATCATGGGAGAGAGAGGTGAACCACATAGCTACCGGTAGAGCCCTCAGCCCCGGGGGAGAACTACTCCCTCCTCATCATAGGAGACAGCAAGGTTGATGGAGATGGCGATGAGGTCGATGGAGACGGCGGAGACGACGATGGAGACCGATGGAGATGGCTCCGGGGGCACTTCCCCATCCCGGCAGGGTGCCGGAACAGAGACTTCTGTCCCCCGAAATTTGTCTTCGACGGCGGCGGAGCTGCGGAACTCTTTCTGAAAAATTGCCGATTCCCCTAGGGTTTTCCGTCGTGAGGCTTTATATAGGCGAAGGGGCATTGTCAGGGGGCTGCCAGGGCGCCCTCACAATGGGTGGGCGCGGCCAGGGGCTGGACCGCGCCCCCCTGTTGTGTGGGCGGCCTCTGGCCCCCTCCGGCTCTCTTTCGGTCTTTGGTACTCTTCCGGTAAAAATAAGACTTCTAGGACTTGTTTCGTCCAATTCCGAGAATATTTCCTGTGTAGCTTTTCTGAAAAACAAAACAGCAGAAAACTGAGAACTGGCACTGTGGCATCTTGTCAATAGGTTAGTTCCGGAAATCGCATAAAAACGCCACGAAGTGTAACGAAACACAAGGCAAATGGTGTAAAAACAAGCATGGAGCATCAAAAATTATAGATACGTTTGAGACGTATCAGCATCCCCAAGCTTAACTCCTGCTCGTCCTCGAGTAGGTATGTGATAACAAAAGAAATAATTTTTGAGGTGACATGCACCTACACAATCTTGATCATCTATGAAAGCATTTGATACGTCTCAAACGTATCTATAATTTTTGATGCTCCATGCTTGTTTTTGCACCATTTGCCTTGTGTTTCGTTACACTTCGTGGCGTTTTTATGTGATTTCCAGAACTAACCTATTGACAAGATGCCACAGTGACAGTTCCTTGTTTTTTGCTGTTTTTGTGTTTCAGAAATGCTACACGGGAAATATTCTCGGAATTGGACGAAACAAGTTCCAGAAGTCTTATTTTTCCCGAAAGCTTCCAGAGAGCCGAAGAGGAGGCAGAGTGGGGCCACGGGGGCCCCACACGCCAGGGCGGTGCGGCCCAGCCCTTGGTCGCGCCTCCTATGTGTGAGGAGCCCCTGGCAGCCCCCTGACGACGCCCCTTCGCCTATATAAAGCCTCGGGACGGAAAACCCTAGGGGAGTCATCAAAATTTCCAGAAAGAGTTCCGCAGCTCCGCCGCTGCCACCGACGAATTTCAGGGGACAGAAGTCTCTATTTCGGCACCCTGCCGGGACGGGGAAGTGCCCCCGGAGCCATCTCCATCGGTCTCCATCGCCGTCTCCGCCGTCTCCATCGACCTCACCGCCATCTCCATCAACCTTGCTGTCTCCTATGATGAGGAGGGAGTAGTTCTCCCCCGGGGCTAAGGGCTCTACCGGTAGCTATGTGGTTCACCTCTCTCTCCCATGATGTGATCTTTATGTAATCGTGAGCTTTGTATCATGTTGAATAAGTATATGCTACTCTTCATCATTATGTGTACTCTAGTGGTGTTATTAAAGTAATCTATTCCTCCTGCCATGGTGTAACGGTGACAGTGTGTGCATCATGGTGGTACTTGGTCTAGGCTATGATTGTGATCTCTTATGGATTATGAGAATAATTATCACTATGATAGTATTGAAGTGATCTATTCCTCCTTTCATGGTGTAATGTTGACAGTGTGTGCACCGTGTTAGTACTTGGTCTAAGTTGCAATAATATTTATCTTGAGTTGTGATTTGATTTGGATATCTCTATGAGCGGTGTTTGTCAAGTACTTGATGAACTTTAAGGGGTGCTTCTGTAGCCACTACGCAATGATTAGTGTTATTCAATAGGAGAGTAATTCAGAGTAGCATGGTGAAGAGAAGTTATTTATTTGTTCAATTATGTTATATTTGTTGGGAGTGTGTCCACTAGTGAAAGTATGATCCCTAGGCCTTGTTTCCAAGCATTGCACACCGTTTACTTCCTGTTTTATTACATGTTTGCTCGCAGCGATATTTATTTCAGATTACAGTTGCTACTTATAATCATCACTACCACTTGTATTTCACTATCTCTTCGCCGAACTAGTGCACCTATACATCTGACAAGTGTATTGGGTGTGTTGGGGACACAAGAGACTTTCTGTATCGTAATTGCAGGGTTGCTTGAGAGGGATAGCTTTAACCTCTTCCTCCCTGAGTTCGATAAACCTTGGGTGATCCACTTAAGGGAAACTTGCTGCTGTTCTACAAACCTCTGCACTTGGAGGCCCAACACTGTCTACAAGAACAGACGCGTGCGTAGACATCAAGCTCTTTTCTGGCACCGTTGCCGGGGAGGTAAGGTAAAAGGTACTCGCATCCTCCTGTGTGAGTGCTCGGAGTTATTTCCTTTAGATTCTGCAATTACATCTTTTTGTTTCTTATTTTTATTTTCACTAGTTAGGCTTAATGGAAAACAAAGAGTTCTTTAGTCTTTTTCCTGAGTTTAGATATGAAGTGTTTGAAGAGAAAATTGAAAAACCTTTGGAGCTTAATTTGCATGCTAATAGTGTTGTTAGTATGAATGCTTTGAACACCGTTGTTGCTAATGCTATAGAAAAGTCTAAGCTTGGGGAAGTTGGTTTTGTTAAGCATGATATTTTTAGTTCCCCAGCTTTAGTGGAGAAAGTTTGCTCTGATGATATTTTATGTCCCCTATGTGATGTTCCTATGCGTGTTACCTATGTTAGCGATCATGATTGGGAAAAGCACTCTACTTTTGATATTGAAAATATTTTTGGTACCGATTCTAAGGTTAATAATTTTTGTACCATCAGTACTATCCATGCTCCTTCTTATGATGATATGTTTGATGAGTATGCTTTGCGAAATAGCTATTTTCTAGCTTGTGATGATACTAAACCTCTAGTTTATGATGGTTTTGATGATGAGTATAATATTTTCAGTTCACCTAATTTTGAGGAGAAAAAGAGTTATGATTACAATATGCCTCCTGTTTTTGATGATTATGGTGATGAGAATAATTATTCTGTTGAATCTGCTCCTACTACAATTGTTCATGTGGGGAGTATTAATTCTTTTATGCATGTGGCTCATGATAGAGATGCTTTATGTGATAGTTATATTGTTAGTTCTATTCATGATGCTACTGAAAGTTACTATGAGAGAGGGAAACATGGTTTGATGGATCTCAACAATATTGAGTTTCCCCTCTTTATGTTGCAATTCTTGAAGTTGTACTTATTTTGCCTTCCTATGCTTTTTGCTTTGCGCTTTTATGACTTGTCTCTTTACAAGACTATTTTTCATAGGAAGTGGTTTAGATTTAAATGTGTTCCATACTTGCTTTTTGATGCTCTATATTGCTTTAAGTTCCTATATGGCGCCTTTGCCTCAAGCTCTTATATGGCACCCACATGAGCATCTTTGCAAATTACTGCGCCTAGCTCAAAGGCGTTAAAGAAAAGCACTCTTGGGAGATAACGCATTGTTTTAATTTCAGTACCTTTTATTTTATTTGAGTCTTGGAAGTTATTACTACTGTAATAACCACTCCTTATCCTTTTTATTTCGTTGTTGTGCCAAGAGAAGCCTCTAATTTGAGTGAGGTAAGATTTGGGGATGTTGCTGTCCTGAAACAGTTTTCGGTGCTGCACCGTAAAAAAATCGTGAAAATTCTCTGTATATCTTTCGGACCTGCGATTTCTTGTTCATATGCCCCAGGTTATATCCAAACTTTCATTAGTTGAACACTTTTTGATTTGAGCAGCAGAAAATCCCTAAAAAATTCGACCTTTGTCAGCTGTTCTATTTTGACAGATTTCTGCCAATATTTGTGTTTGCCGCTTTATCGCTTTCTTCTTGAGTTATTTTGATCATGGAACTTTTGGGGAAGTTGCTACAGTAGTATATGCTTAATATGTGGCGGTTTTAGGTTGAAACCAGAAGCAAAAAGGGTTGATTCAATGTTATGCTTACACTAATGTTGCTAATAGAATTGTATTTAGTTTTGTATGAAGGAAGTTTTCAAGTGTAGGGATTGGAGAATGATGAGATGAGATGAAGAATGGACAAAAGCTCCAGCTTGGGTATGCCCATGTAACCCCAAGAAATATCCAAGAAGTACAAGCGTCAAAGCTTGGGGATGCCCCCGAGGCACCCCCTTCTTCATCGGCAAAAATCAGGTCACCTTTCAAAACACTATATTTTTATTGCTTCATGCACTATGCATTTTTCTTAGAACGTCTTCACTTTTGATTTCAGTGTTCTTTTGTTTTGTTTGCTACAATAAATGGTTAGATCACATCATGTTTATTTTAGAGGAGATGAACTCGCTTTTCATTTGCCAAGAACACTCTAGTTTTCACTCTTATCGTTCAATGAGTGTTCTCTTTTTCTGCTATTGCGTTTAGCTTGCATTTTTCGCCTTGATTTTTGTTCAGATCTTGTTATATCTTTTCATCAAGGTGTATTTTTATCTCTGATCTTTATTGGTTTACATCAAAAGAGGTGTTTATAAAAAGTTTGAATGGTGTTGGAAAAGAGAAAAAGCTTTATGCAAAAAAGTGGTACAAGAAGGAGCTTGTGTAGACTGCGGCCTAGGCTTTTGCATGTCATGCTTGATGTCTTTTTGATAGTATGCTTAGTGGTTTTTCTATAGCATGACTTGCCTCAAATAATTGAGATTACTTAATGAGCCTTTGAAAAAATCGTGCGTTGTTTTAATTATTTGGAAGCATTATTTTGGTTTTCTCCTTGATGCTTTATTTGGGTTGACTTGGCGCATGCTCACACATGTTAGACTCATACAAAGTCGCCAATAGCCTCTATGATCATTTAGTTTTTGACTTTTGATGCCATCTTATGCTTCTTTTAATGTTGCTTTGTCGCTTTGCATGATTATGGCCGTTATTGCTCTCTTAGTTGGTCGCTCCCAGTCTTTTGCTAGCCCTCGCCTTGTACTGAGTATGAGCTCTACTCGTGCATCCAACTCCAAAAAACCAAAGTTTTCCATTGTGTCCACTATAAATTCCTATGCATGGTATTTGTAAGCCATTCCAAGTAAATTTTCATGTGCTACCTTTCAAAAACCTTCAAAACACTTCTCGTTTTGTGACACTATTTTCAGCTCATGGGGACGTAGTGGTCGGATTTGCTATCTTCCATATTGCTTATTCCAAAAAGAAAAAAAAGGAGAAAAAAAAGAAAGAAAGAAAAGGCACTCCTCCATGGTATGTGAATGTTGGTGGGCACCCGATGGAATCGGTTAGCCATGGTTTGAGAAAGGAAAAAAGGTGGGGAGGAGTGCCAAGCTTTATAAAAGAGCACAAAAGTGCCAATCTCTCTCTCAAAAACTTGCTTCATTTTTATATGGAAGATAGTAAGAACCCTATTGCCAGTCGTTGACAAAGACAACCACCTCTCAAAACCAATTTTTATCATCACAATACAAATTTGCGGTACTCGTTCGATTAATTGGGCATTGAAAATTAAAGTGACCCATTTTACCGCAAAGTTCACAAAGAAAAGGATAAAGCTCACAAACCCTTCCACCAAGCTCATCTAGATCCCTGAGCCACATACAGGTTTCTTCATTTGCGTGGTGGACACAATAATCTTCCTTGTTGTAACTCTGTTCAAATGGTTTATGTACTCCACAAAAATTAACATGCTTATAATAAATAGGACTTTTAGAAGTTTGAGCATGTTTATTGCAATCATCAACAACACTATCACTTTCTACGCAAGTGTCCTTAAAAGGTTCATGATACACGTCCCCATTTCCTTTAGGAACATTCATATGGGAAGCAAAGGCTTTAAAGCAATCAACCATAATTTGAGGATCAAGACCATATTTAGCACTAAGCTCTTGAAAATTAGCAGTTTCAGCGAACGACTTAATGCAATCAAACTCGTAATTCATACCTGATCCTTTACCTTTGTCGCTATCCCAACCTTCAATATTGTTTTGAATTGTTTCAAGCAGATCCCACTTGGTGTCAACATCCTTGCTTGTGAAAGACCCATCAAAGCATGCATCTAGATAGTCCTTGTAATATCCTGAAAGCCTTGCATAAAAATTATTAATAACAATATTACGGGGAAGATCATGAATAGGACATTTATGCATTAGTAACTTCAATCTTCCCCAAGCTTGGGCAATGCTTTCTCCCTCATGCGGATGAAAATTATAAATGTAATTCCTATCTTTATAAACCTCACTAGAAGGATAGAATTTAGAATAAAAGAGAGGTACGATTTCCTCCCAGTCAATAGATCGACCATCCTTCAGTGTTTTATACCATTCCTCAGCTGTGCCTTTCAGTGATAAAGAGAATAGCTTCTTCTTAACTCGGTTCATCGAAATACCTGCACACTGGAACAACTCGCATAATTCATGTATAAAGAGCAAATGATCACCGGGATGGACAGTTCCATCTCCTAAATAGCAGTTATTTCTAGCACGATCAACAATTTTCATAGGTATTTTAAAAGGATGAGGAGCACAAGCATCATTAGAAACATCACATATGGGAGAAAAAATATCATCAGAGCAAACTTTCTCCACTAAAGCTGGGGAACTAAAAATATCATGCTTAACAAAACCATTTGTATATTTTTCCTTATGATTTGAACACACGTTTGACTTTCATTGTTTCATTTTCATGATCTTTTGTTTGTGTTCATTTTCATGTTATAACATGGTTGCTAAGTTTCTATTATCAAGATTATGTCTTTCATGCCCATGTTTTAAGTTCTTTGATCTCAGCACTCAATGCTTTACCTATATGATCAAGATTGTGATGGTGCATGTCACCTCAAAAATTATTTCTTTTGTTATCACTTACCTACTCGAGGACGAGCAGGAGTTAAGCTTGGGGATGTTGATACGTCTGAAACGTATCTATAATTTTTGATGCTCCATGCTTGTTTTTGCACCATTTGCCTTGTGTTTCGTTACACTTCGTGGCATTTTTATGCGATTTCCAGAACTAACCTATTGACAAGATGCCACAGTGCCAGTTCCCTGTTTTCTGCTGTTTTTATGTTTCAGAAATGCTACACAGGAAATATTCTCGGAATTGGACGAAACAAGTTCCAGAAGTCTTATTTTTTCCGAAAGCTTCCAGAGAGCCGAAGAGGAGGCGGAGTGGGGCCACGAGGGCCCCACACACCAGGGCGGCGTGGCCCAGCCCCTGGCCGCGCCCCCTATATGTGAGGAGCCCCTGGCAGCCCCCTGACGATGCCCCTTCGCCTATATAAAGCCTCGGGACGGAAAACCCTAGGGGAGTCGGCAAAATTTCTAGAAATAGTTCTGCAGCTCCGCCGCCGCCACCGACGAATTTTGGGGGACATAAGTCTCTGTTCCGGCACCTTGCCAGGACAGGGAAGTGCCCCCGGAGCCATCTCCATCGGTCTCCATCGCCGTCTCCGCCGTCTCCATCGACCTCACCGCCATCTCCATCAACCTTGCTGTCTCCTATGATGAGGAGGGAGTAGTTCTCCCCCGGGGCTAAGGGCTCTACCGGTAGCTCTGTGGTTCACCTCTCTCTCTCATGATGTGATCTTTATGTGATCATGAGCTTTGTATCATGTTGAGTAAGTAGATGCTACTCTTCATCATTATGTGTACTCTAGTGGTGTTATTAAAGTAATCTATTCCTCCTGCCATGGTGTAACGGTGACAGTGTGTGCATCATGGTGGTACTTGGTCTAGGCTACGATTGTGATCTCTTATGGATTATGAGAATAATTATCACTATGATAGTATTGAAGTGATCTATTCCTCCTTTCATGGTGTAATGTTGACAGTGTGTGCACCGTGTTAGTACTTGGTCTAAGTTGCAATAATATTTATCTTGAGTTGTGATTTGATTTGGATATCTCTATGAGCGGTGTTTGTCAAGTACTTGATGAACTTTAAGGGGTTCTTCTGTAGCCACTACGCAATGATTAGTGTTATTCAATAGGAGAGTAATTCAGAGTAGCATGGTGAAGAGAAGTTATTTATTTGTTCAATTATGTTATATTTGTTGGGAGTGTGTCCACTAGTGAAAGTATGATCCCTAGGCCTTGTTTCCAAGCATTGCACACCATTTACTTCCTGTTTTGTTACATGTTTGCTCGCAGCGATATTTATTTCAGATTACAGTTGCTACTTATAATCATCACTACCACTTGTATTTCACTATCTCTTCACCGAACTAGTGCACCTATACATCTGACAAGTATATTGGGTGTGTTGGGGACACAAGAGACTTTCTGTATCATAATTGCAGGGTTGCTTGAGAGGGATAGCTTTGACCTCTTCCTCCCTGAGTTCGATAAACCTTGGGTGATCCACTTAAGGGAAACTTGCTGCTGTTCTACAAACCTCTGCACTTGGAGGCCCAACACTGTCTACAAGAACAGACGCGTGCGTAGACATCAGCATTGAGTGCTGGGATCATAAGAACTTAAAACATGGGCATGAAAGACATAATCTTGATAGAAGAAACTTAGCGACCATGTTATAACATGAAATAGAACACAAACAAAAGATCATGAAAATGAAACAATGAAAGTCAAACGTGTGTTCAAATCATAAGGAAAAACATAGCAAATGGTTTTTAGCTTGTCCTTCATGAGAGAGCAAAACATAAATGCATAGGACACCTTCAAGTTTAAGAGGGCGACTAGATACAAATAATTTAAGAACAAGTGAAACCATGATCATGAATCAATCAATGATAAACTTTGGGACAATGCACATTATACTCAGAATGACAACTATGCTCTCTTAGACGGTGCATAAAGGTAGAAGGTGGAGACTCAACATAAAAGTAAAAGAAAGGCCCTTCACAGAGGAAATCAGTGATTGCGAGTTTTATAAACCTTCAAAAATTATGGTACTTACCGGCTTTGAGCTCTCATTGCCCCCATCATAAGCATCTTGAATGGTTAAAGTTAATGCGAGAACGCTTATGCTGCATATGCTTGACAAATCATAAGTTGAAAACCTCGTGTCCCGTGAATACGAGTACCCAAACTTCATGCTACTTTACTTAGAGTCCCAAGCAAGCTCTTGTCATTGTAAGTATACATGTATTATCGAGAACCGCCAACGGGGTACCTCCGTGCCCGATGACATGGAACAAGCCCACATCAAAATGACAGGACAAGCAGACAATGAACACCTCGATATCTCTTTTATTTACCATTTGTATAGCTTTTTTATTTTGAGATGCGTCGTTGAATGTCCACTATGGGCATGCTGCAAATTTCCACCATGAATTATGCATGGCTTAGATTGGCAGCCCAGGCGTTTCTCTAACACATATACAAACTCCATGATCCCACAAGATTCCCAATTCATTTCACACCGCGTGTATCCATAAACAAAAGATCACGATATCAACTCAAATAAGAAGTGCAATGTTGAAAGCTTGCCCATGACGGCATGGCTGGGCTAATTCCCAACTTACAACTTGCAAGCATAACAACTCAACATAAGAGACCACAATGTCAAAATTTTAAAGCGAGAAAAGTAAAGTGTGCCATCCGGTTCGTGAGAGCTTTACTGACCAATTTTCGCATAACACTGGAAAGAGTTTAATTTGAAGAGTAGATAAAAGCAAGTCAAATGTACTTTGGAATAGCAAATTGCTAATAGGTATATATGGAAGACATGTTGGAACAACTTGGTTTTTAGGAATTGGATGCACGAGTAGAGCTCATACTCAGTACAAAACGAGGGCTATAGCAAAAGACTGGGAGCGACCAACTAAGAGAGCAATAACGGCCATAATCATGCAAAGCGACAAAGCAACATTAAAAGAAGCATAAGATGGTATCAAAAGTCAAAAACTAAATGATCATAGAGGCAATGGCGACTTTGTATGAGTCTAACATGTGTGAGCATGCGCCAAGTCAACCCAAATAAAGCATCAAGGAGAAAACCAAAATAATGCTTCCAAATAATTAAAAGAACGCATAATTTTTTCAAAGGCTCATTAAGCAATCTCAGTTATTTGAGACAAGTCATGCTACAGCAAAACCACTAAGTATGCTACCAAAAAGGCATCAAGCATGACATGCAAAAGCCTAGGCCGCAGTCTACACGAGCTCCTTCTTGTACCACTTTTTTGCATAAAGCTTTTTCTCTTTTCCAACACCATTCGAACTTTTTATAACCAACTCTTTTGATGAAAACCAATATAGACCAGAGGCAAAAAAATACACCTTGATGCAAAGATAAAATAATATCTGAAAAAAAAATCAAGGCGAAAAATACAAGCTAAATGCAGTAGCAGAAAAAGAGAACACTCATTGAACGATAAGAGTGAAAACTAGAGTGTTTTTGGCAAATGAAAAGCGAGTTCATCTCCTCCAAAAGAAACATGATGTGATCTAACCATTTATTGTAGCAAACAAAACAAAAGAAAACTGAAAGCAAAAGTAAAGACGCTCCAAGAAAAACGCATAGTGCATGAAGCAATAAAAATATAGTGTCTTGAAAGGTGACCTAATTTTTGCCGATGAAGAAAAGGGGTGCCTCGGGGGCATCCCCGAGCTTTGACACTTGTACCTCTTGGATATTTCTTGGGGGTTGCATGGGCATCCCCAAGCTTGAGCTTTTGTCCATTCTTCATCTCATC
This sequence comes from Dactylis glomerata, assembly GCA_007115705.1. NCBI lineage: Eukaryota > Viridiplantae > Streptophyta > Magnoliopsida > Poales > Poaceae > Dactylis > Dactylis glomerata. The sequence continues at coordinate 909,018 of QXEO01000186.1, forward strand.
TCATCATTCTCCAATCCCTACACTTGAAAACTTCCTTCATACAAAACTAAACACAATTCTATTAGCAACATTAGTGTAAGCATAGCATTGAATCAACCCTTTTTGCTTCAGGTTTCAACTCAAAACCACCACATATAAAGCATATACTACTGTAGCAACTTCCCCAAAAGTTCCGTGATTAAAAGAACTCAAAAAGAAAGCGATAAAACGGCAAACACAAATATTGGCAGAAATCTGTCAAAACAGAACAGCTGACAAAGGTCGAATTATTTAGGGATTTTCTGCTGCTCAAATCAAAAAGTGTTCAACTAATGAAAGTTTGGATATAACCTGGGGCATATGAACAAGAAATCGCAGGTCCGAAAGATATACAGAGAATTTTCACGATTTTTTTACGGTGCAGCACCGAAAACTGTTTCAGGACAGCAACATCCCCAAATCTTACCTCACTCAAATTAGAGGCTTCTCTTGGCACAACAACGAAATAAAAAGGATAAGGAGTGGTTATTACAGTAGTAATAACTTCCAAGACTCAAATAAAATAAAAGGTACTGAAATTAAAACAATGGGTTATCTCCCAAGAGTGCTTTTCTTTAACGCCTTTGAGCTAGGCGCATTAATTTGCAAAGATGCTCATGTGGGTGCCATATAAGAGCTTGAGGCAAAGGCGCCATATAGGAACTTAAAGCAATAGAGAGCATCAAAAAGCAAGTATGGAACACATTTAAATCTAAACCACTTCCTATGAAAAATAGTCTTGTAAAGAGACAAGTCATGAAAGCGCAAAGCAAAAAGCATAGGAAGGCAAAACAAGTATAACTTCAAGAATTGCAACATAAAGAGGGGAACTCAATATTGTTGAGATCCATCAAACCATGTTTCCCTCTTTCATAATAACTTTCAGTAGCATCATGAATAGAATTAATAATATAACTATCACATAAAGCATCCCTATCATGAGCCACATGCATAAAAGAATTAATACTCCCCACATGAACAATAGTAGTAGGAGCAGATTCAATAGAATAATTATTCTCATCACCATAATCATCAAAAACAGGAGGCATATTGTAATGATAACTAGTTTTCTCCTCAAAAGTAGGTGAACTGAAAATATTATACTCATCATCATAACCATCATAAACCAGAGGTTTAGTATCATCACAAGCTAGAGAACAGCTATTTCGCAAAACATATTCATCAAACATATCATCATAAGAAGGAACATGGATAGTACTAATGGTACAACAATTATTAATCTTAGAATTTGTACCAAAAATATTTTCAATATCAAAAGTAGAGTACTTTTCCCAATCATGATCACTAACATAAGTAATAGGCATAGGAACATCATCCCAATCAGAATTATCATAATCTATAGCAGGATCATAACGCTTAGGGGAAGATACTGTGTCCTCTCGCCTCTTACTCCTCTTCTTCTTCTTCTTCTTCTTCTTCATACTCTTCTTACTCTCTCCTTTAGGAGGGAGAGATTTGAAGGGCATCTTCTCCACATATCCTTTAGAAGGGAAAGGAATCTTCTCCACATAATCTGGTTTGCTGACAGAAACAACAGAAGAAACTTTGGAGGATTCCTCCTCTGTATTAATAAGATCGAAATATCTATTAGTCCTGTCATAGCTTGGTAAAACATCATGTTTTATAAGATCTTGTAAGTAAGTATTTGCGAGGCAATCTTTAGCACAATAGAGACGACAACCACGAAGGGTGCTATTAATGTCAATATCTCTCATATCAACCAAAGAAATCTTTCTAGATATCTCTTCACAATTCAAAAACAAAGTAAGTTCATCATGCTGATTGAGAGTAATCTTATCATCACAATACAAATTTGCGGTACTCGTTCGATTAATTGGGCATTGAAAATTAAAGTGACCCATTTTACCGCAAAGTTCACAAAGAAAAGGATAAAGCTCACAAACCCTTCCACCAAGCTCATCTAGATCCCTGAGCCACATACAGGTTTCTTCATTTGCGTGGTGGACACAATAATCTTCCTTGTTGTAACTCTGTTCAAATGGTCTATGTACTCCACAAAAATTAACATGCTTATAATAAATAGGACTTTTAGAAGTTTGAGCATGTTTATTGCAATCATCAACAACACTATCACTTTCTACGCAAGTGTCCTTAAAAGGTTCATGATACACGTCCCCATTTCCTTTAGGAACATTCATATGGGAAGCAAAGGCTTTAAAGCAATCAACCATAATTTGAGGATCAAGACCATATTTAGCACTAAGCTCTTGAAAATTAGCAGTTTCAGCGAAAGACTTAATGCAATCAAACTCGTAATTCATACCTGATCCTTTACCTTTGTCGCTATCCCAACCTTCAATATTGTTTTGAATTGTTTCAAGCAGATCCCACTTGGTGTCAACATCCTTGCTTGTGAAAGACCCATCAAAGCATGCATCTAGATAGTCCTTGTAATATCCTGAAAGCCTTGCATAAAAATTATTAATAACAATATTACGGGGAAGATCATGAATAGGACATTTATGCATTAGTAACTTCAATCTTCCCCAAGCTTGGGCAATGCTTTCTCCCTCATGCGGATGAAAATTATAAATGTAATTCCTATCTTTATAAACCTCACTAGAAGGATAGAATTTAGAATAAAAGAGAGGTACGATTTCCTCCCAGTCAATAGATCGACCATCCTTCAGTGTTTTATACCATTCCTCAGCTGTGCCTTTCAGTGATAAAGAGAATAGCTTCTTCTTAACTCGGTTCATCGAAATACCTGCACACTGGAACAACTCGCATAATTCATGTATAAAGAGCAAATGATCACCGGGATGGACAGTTCCATCTCCTAAATAGCAGTTATTTCTAGCACGATCAACAATTTTCATAGGTATTTTAAAAGGATGAGGAGCACAAGCATCATTAGAAACATCACATATGGGAGAAAAAATATCATCAGAGCAAACTTTCTCCACTAAAGCTGGGGAACTAAAAATATCATGCTTAACAAAACCATTTGTATATTTTTCCTTATGATTTGAACACACGTTTGACTTTCATTGTTTCATTTTCATGATCTTTTGTTTGTGTTCATTTTCATGTTATAACATGGTTGCTAAGTTTCTATTATCAAGATTATGTCTTTCATGCCCATGTTTTAAGTTCTTTGATCTCAGCACTCAATGCTTTACCTATATGATCAAGATTGTGATGGTGCATGTCACCTCAAAAATTATTTCTTTTGTTATCACTTACCTACTCGAGGACGAGCAGGAGTTAAGCTTGGGGATGTTGATACGTCTGAAACGTATCTATAATTTTTGATGCTCCATGCTTGTTTTTGCACCATTTGCCTTGTGTTTCGTTACACTTCGTGGCATTTTTATGCGATTTCCAGAACTAACCTATTGACAAGATGCCACAGTGCCAGTTCCCTGTTTTCTGCTATTTTTATGTTTCAGAAATGCTACACAGGAAATATTCTCGGAATTGGACGAAACAAGTTCCAGAAGTCTTATTTTTTCCGAAAGCTTCCAGAGAGCCGAAGAGGAGGCGGAGTGGGGCCACGAGGGCCCCACACACCAGGGCGGCGTGGCCCAGCCCCTGGCCGCGCCCCCTATGTGTGAGGAGCCCCTGGCAGCCCCCTGACGATGCCCCTTCGCCTATATAAAGCCTCGGGACGGAAAACCCTAGGGGAGTCGGCAAAATTTCTAGAAATAGTTCTGCAGCTCTGCCGCCGCCACCGACGAATTTTGGGGGACATAAGTCTCTGTTCCGGCACCTTGCCAGGACAGGGAAGTGCCCCCGGAGCCATCTCCATCGGTCTCCATCGCCGTCTCCGCCGTCTCCATCGACCTCACCGCCATCTCCATCAACCTTGCTGTCTCCTATGATGAGGAGGGAGTAGTTCTCCCCCGGGGCTAAGGGCTCTACCGGTAGCTCTGTGGTTCACCTCTCTCTCTCATGATGTGATCTTTATGTGATCATGAGCTTTGTATCATGTTGAGTAAGTAGATGCTACTCTTCATCATTATGTGTACTCTAGTGGTGTTATTAAAGTAATCTATTCCTCCTGCCATGGTGTAACGGTGACAGTGTGTGCATCATGGTGGTACTTGGTCTAGGCTACGATTGTGATCTCTTATGGATTATGAGAATAATTATCACTATGATAGTATTGAAGTGATCTATTCCTCCTTTCATGGTGTAATGTTGACAGTGTGTGCACCGTGTTAGTACTTGGTCTAAGTTGCAATAATATTTATCTTGAGTTGTGATTTGATTTGGATATCTCTATGAGCGGTGTTTGTCAAGTACTTGATGAACTTTAAGGGGTGCTTCTGTAGCCACTACGCAATGATTAGTGTTATTCAATAGGAGAGTAATTCAGAGTAGCATGATGAAGAGAAGTTATTTATTTGTTCAATTATGTTATATTTGTTGGGAGTGTGTCCACTAGTGAAAGTATGATCCCTAGGCCTTGTTTCCAGGCATTGCACACCGTTTACTTCCTGTTTTGTTACATGTTTGCTCGCAGCGATATTTATTTCAGATTACAGTTGCTACTTATAATCATCACTACCACTTGTATTTCACTATCTCTTCACCGAACTAGTGCACCTATACATCTGACAAGTATATTGGGTGTGTTGGGGACACAAGAGACTTTCTGTATCATAATTGCAGGGTTGCTTGAGAGGGATAGCTTTGACCTCTTCCTCCCTGAGTTCGATAAACCTTGGGTGATCCACTTAAGGGAAACTTGCTGCTGTTCTACAAACCTCTGCACTTGGAGGCCCAACACTGTCTACAAGAACAGACGCGTGCGTAGACATCAGCATTGAGTGCTGGGATCATAAGAACTTAAAACATGGGCATGAAAGACATAATCTTGATAGAAGAAACTTAGCGACCATGTTATAACATGAAATAGAACACAAACAAAAGATCATGAAAATGAAACAATGAAAGTCAAACGTGTGTTCAAATTATAAGGAAAAACATAGCAAATGGTTTTTAGCTTGTCCTTCATGAGAGAGCAAAACATAAATGCATAGGACACCTTCAAGTTTAAGAGGGCGACTAGATACAAATAATTTAAGAACAAGTGAAACCATGATCATGAATCAATCAATGATAAACTTTGGGACAATGCACATTATACTCAGAATGACAACTATGCTCTCTTAGACGGTGCATAAAGGTAGAAGGTGGAGACTCAACATAAAAGTAAAAGAAAGGCCCTTCACAGAGGAAATCAGTGATTGCGAGTTTTATAAACCTTCAAAAATTATGGTACTTACCGGCTTTGAGCTCTCATTGCCCCCATCATAAGCATCTTGAATGGTTAAAGTTAATGCGAGAACGCTTATGCTGCATATGCTTGACAAATCATAAGTTGAAAACCTCGTGTCCCGTGAATACGAGTACCCAAACTTCATGCTACTTTACTTAGAGTCCCAAGCAAGCTCTTGTCATTGTAAGTATACATGTATTATCGAGAACCGCCAATGGGGTACCTCCGTGCCCGATGACATGGAACAAGCCCACATCAAAATGACAGGACAAGCAGACAATGAACACCTCGATATCTCTTTTATTTACCATTTGTATAGCTTTTTTATTTTGAGATGCGTCGTTGAATGTCCACTATGGGCATGCTGCAAATTTCCACCATGAATTATGCATGGCTTAGATTGGCAGCCCAGGCGTTTCTCTAACACATATACAAACTCCATGATCCCACAAGATTCCCAATTCATTTCACACCGCGTGTATCCATAAACAAAAGATCACGATATCAACTCAAATAAGAAGTGCAATGTTGAAAGCTTGCCCCATGACGGCATGGCTGGGCTAATTCCCAACTTACAACTTGCAAGCATAACAACTCAACATAAGAGACCACAATGTCAAAATTTTAAAGCGAGAAAAGTAAAGTGTGTCATCCGGTTCGTGAGAGCTTTACTGACCAATTTTCGCATAACACTGGAAAGAGTTTAATTTGAAGAGTAGATAAAAGCAAGTCAAATGTACTTTGGAATAGCAAATTGCTAATAGGTATATATGGAAGACATGTTGGAACAACTTGGTTTTTAGGAATTGGATGCACGAGTAGAGCTCATACTCAGTACAAAACGAGGGCTATAGCAAAAGACTGGGAGCGACCAACTAAGAGAGCAATAACGGCCATAATCATGCAAAGCGACAAAGCAACATTAAAAGAAGCATAAGATGGTATCAAAAGTCAAAAACTAAATGATCATAGAGGCAATGGCGACTTTGTATGAGTCTAACATGTGTGAGCATGCGCCAAGTCAACCCAAATAAAGCATCAAGGAGAAAACCAAAATAATGCTTCCAAATAATTAAAACAACGCATAATTTTTTCAAAGGCTCATTAAGCAATCTCAGTTATTTGAGACAAGTCATGCTACAGCAAAACCACTAAGTATGCTATCAAAAAGACATCAAGCATGACATGCAAAAGCCTAGGCCGCAGTCTACACGAGCTCCTTCTTGTACCACTTTTTTGCATAAAGCTTTTTCTCTTTTCCAACACCATTCGAACTTTTTATAACCAATTCTTTTGATGAAAACCAATATAGACCAGAGGCAAAAAATACACCTTGATGCAAAGATAAAATAATATCTAAAAAAAAAAATCAAGGCGAAAAATACAAGCTAAATGCAGTAGCAGAAAAAGAGAACACTCATTGAACGATAAGAATGAAAACTAGAGTGTTTTTGGCAAATGAAAAGCGAGTTCATCTCCTCCAAAAGAAACATGATGTGATCTAACCATTTATTGCAGCAAACAAAACAAAAGAAAACTGAAAGCAAAAGTAAAGACGCTCCAAGAAAAACGCATAGTGCATGAAGCAATAAAAATATAGTGTCTTGAAAGGTGACCTAATTTTTGCCGATGAAGAAAAGGGGTGCCTCGGGGGCATCCCCGAGCTTTTACACTTGTACCTCTTGGATATTTCTTGGGGGTTGCATGGGCATCCCCAAGCTTGAGCTTTTGTCCATTCTTCATCTCATCTCATCATTCTCCAATCCCTACACTTGAAAACTTCCTTCATACAAAACTAAACACAATTCTATTAGCAACATTAGTGTAAGCATAGCATTGAATCAACCCTTTTTGCTTCAGGTTTCAACTCAAAACCACCACATATAAAGCATATACTACTGTAGCAACTTCCCCAAAAGTTCCGTGATTAAAAGAACTCAAAAAGAAAGCGATAAAACGGCAAACACAAATATTGGCAGAAATCTGTCAAAACAGAACAGCTGACAAAGGTCGAATTTTTTAGGGATTTTCTGCTGCTCAAATCAAAAAGTGTTCAACTAATGAAAGTTTGGATATAACCTGGGGCATATGAACAAGAAATCGCAGGTCCGAAAGATATACAGAGAATTTTCACGATTTTTTTACGGTGCAGCACCGAAAACTGTTTCAGGACAGCAACATCCCCAAATCTTACCTCACTCAAATTAGAGGCTTCTCTTGGCACAACAACGAAATAAAAAGGATAAGGAGTGGTTATTACAGTAGTAATAACTTCCAAGACTCAAATAAAATAAAAGGTACTGAAATTAAAACAATGGGTTATCTCCCAAGAGTGCTTTTCTTTAACGCCTTTGAGCTAGGCGCAGTAATTTGCAAAGATGCTCATGTGGGTGCCATATAAGAGCTTGAGGCAAAGGCGCCATATAGGAACTTAAAGCAATAGAGAGCATCAAAAAGCAAGTATGGAACACATTTAAATCTAAACCACTTCCTATGAAAAATAGTCTTGTAAAGAGACAAGTCATGAAAGCGCAAAGCAAAAAGCATAGGAAGGCAAAACAAGTATAACTTCAAGAATTGCAACATAAAGAGGGGAACTCAATATTGTTGAGATCCATCAAACCATGTTTCCCTCTTTCATAATAACTTTCAGTAGCATCATGAATAGAATTAATAATATAACTATCACATAAAGCATCCCTATCATGAGCCACATGCATAAAAGAATTAATACTCCCCACATGAACAATAGTAGTAGGAGCAGATTCAATAGAATAATTATTCTCATCACCATAATCATCAAAAACAGGAGGCATATTGTAATGATAACTAGTTTTCTCCTCAAAAGTAGGTGAACTGAAAATATTATACTCATCATCATAACCATCATAAACCAGAGGTTTAGTATCATCACAAGCTAGAGAACAGCTATTTCGCAAAACATATTCATCAAACATATCATCATAAGAAGGAACATGGATAGTACTAATGGTACAACAATTATTAATCTTAGAATTTGTACCAAAAATATTTTCAATATCAAAAGTAGAGTACTTTTCCCAATCATGATCACTAACATAAGTAATAGGCATAGGAACATCATCCCAATCAGAATTATCATAATCTATAGCAGGATCATAACGCTTAGGGGAAGATACCGTGTCCTCTCGCCTCTTACTCCTCTTCTTCTTCTTCTTCATACTCTTCTTACTCTCTCCTTTAGGAGGGAGAGATTTGAAGGGCATCTTCTCCACATATCCTTTAGGAGGGAAAGGCATCTTCTCCACATAATCTGGTTTGCTGACAGAAACAACAGAAGAAACTTTGGAGGATTCCTCCTCTGTATTAATAAGATCGAAATATCTATTAGTCCTGTCATAGCTTGGTAAAACATCATGTTTTATAAGATCTTGTAAGTAAGTATTTGCGAGGCAATCTTTAGCACAATAGAGACGACAACCACGAAGGGTGCTATTAATGTCAACATCTCTCATATCAACCAAAGAAATCTTTCTAGATATCTCTTCACAATTCAAAAACAAAGTAAGTTCATCATGCTGATTGAGAGTAATCTTATCATCACAATACAAATTTGCGGTACTCGTTCGATTAATTGGGCATTGAAAATTAAAGTGACCCATTTTACCGCAAAGTTCACAAAGAAAAGGATAAAGCTCACAAACCCTTCCACCAAGCTCATCTAGATCCCTGAGCCACATACAGGTTTCTTCATTTGCGTGGTGGACACAATAATCTTCCTTGTTGTAACTCTGTTCAAATGGTCTATGTACTCCACAAAAATTAACATGCTTATAATAAATAGGACTTTTAGAAGTTTGAGAATGTTTATTGCAATCATCAACAACACTATCACTTTCTACGCAAGTGTCCTTAAAAGGTTCATGATACACGTCCCCATTTCCTTTAGGAACATTCATATGGGAAGCAAAGGCTTTAAAGCAATCAACCATAATTTGAGGATCAAGACCATATTTAGCACTAAGCTCTTGAAAATTAGCAGTTTCAGCGAAAGACTTAATGCAATCAAACTCGTAATTCATACCTGATCCTTTACCTTTGTCGCTATCCCAACCTTCAATATTGTTTTGAATTGTTTCAAGCAGATCCCACTTGGTGTCAACATCCTTGCTTGTGAAAGACCCATCAAAGCATGCATCTAGATAGTCCTTGTAATATCCTGAAAGCCTTGCATAAAAATTATTAATAACAATATTACGGGGAAGATCATGAATAGGACATTTATGCATTAGTAACTTCAATCTTCCCCAAGCTTGGGCAATGCTTTCTCCCTCATGCGGATGAAAATTATAAATGTAATTCCTATCTTTATAAACCTCACTAGAAGGATAGAATTTAGAATAAAAGAGAGGTACGATTTCCTCCCAGTCAATAGATCGACCATCCTTCAGTGTTTTATACCATTCCTCAGCTGTGCCTTTCAGTGATAAAGAGAATAGCTTCTTCTTAACTCGGTTCATCGAAATACCTGCACACTGGAACAACTCGCATAATTCATGTATAAAGAGCAAATGATCACCGGGATGGACAGTTCCATCTCCTAAATAGCAGTTATTTCTAGCACGATCAACAATTTTCATAGGTATTTTAAAAGGATGAGGAGCACAAGCATCATTAGAAACATCACATATGGGAGAAAAAATATCATCAGAGCAAACTTTCTCCACTAAAGCTGGGGAACTAAAAATATCATGCTTAACAAAACCAGCTTCCCCAAGCTTAGACTTTTCTATAGCATTAGCAACAACGGTATTCAAAGCATTCATACTAACAACACTATTAGCATGCAAATTAAGCTCCAAAGGTTTTTCAAATTTCTCTTTAAATCTAAACTCAGGAAAAAGACTAAAGAACTCGTTACTTTCCATTAAGCCTAACTAGTGAAAATAAAAACAAGAAACAAAAAGATATAATTGCAGAATCTAAAGGAAATAACTTCGAGCACTCACACAGGAGGATGCGAGTACCTTTTACCTTACCTCCCCGGCAACGGCGCTAGAAAAGAGCCTGATGTCTACACACGCGTCTGTTCTTGTAGATAGTGTTGGGCCTCCAAGTGCAGAGGTTTGTAGAACAGCAGCAAGTTTCCCTTAAGTGGATCACCCAAGGTTTATCGAACTCAGGGAGGAAGAGGTCAAAGCTATCCCTCTCAAGCAACCCTGCAATTACGATACAGAAAGTCTCTTGTGTCCCCAACACACCCAATACACTTGTCAGATGTATAGGTGCACTAGTTCGGCGAAGAGATAGTGAAATACAAGTAGTAGTGACGATTATAAGTAGCAAATGTGATCTGAAATAAATATCGCTGCGAGCAAACATGTAACAAAACAGTAAGTAAACGGTGTGCAATGCTTGGAAACAAGGCCTAGGGATAATACTTTCACTAGTGGACACACTCTCAACAAATATAACATAATTGAACCAATAGATACTATCATCCATATGCAACTCAAAACAATTCTCCAATGGAAAATGAACACTAATCATGCGTAGGGCTACGAAGCACTCCTTAAAGTCCGTATGTACCCAAACTAGATTGTCCCACACTATCACCATGAACGCACTAGATGGTTCCAACAAACACCAACAATTCATAGAGACATTAACCAAAAAGATACACATGATGCACACACTAGTCACCTTTACACCATGATACGAGGTATCTCCGGAGAGTATAATAATTAAGCATAGGAGTAGCATAATATCTGAATAATAACATCTACCAATTCAACTATATACAAAGCTCACAATCACATAAAGATCACATCATGGGAGAGAGAGGTGAACCACATAGCTACCGGTAGATCCCTCAGCCCCGGGGGAGAACTACTCCCTCCTCATCATAGGAGACAGCAAGGTTGATGGAGATGGTGGTGAGGTCAATGGAGATGGCGGAGACGACGATGGAGACCGATGGAGATGGCTCCGGGGGCACTTCCCCGTCCTAGCAGGGTGCCAGAACAGAGACTTCTGTCCCCCGAAATTTGTCTTTGATGGCGGCGGAGCTGTGGAACTCTTTCTGGAAAATTGCCGATTCCCCTAGGGTTTTTCGTCCCGAGGCTTTATATAGGCGAAGGGGCATCATCAGGGGGCTGCCAGGGCGCCCTCACAATGGGTGGGCACGGCCAGGGGCTGGGCCGCGCCCCCTGTTGTGTGGGCGGCCTCTGGCCCCCCTCCGGCTCTCTTTCGGTCTTCGGTACTCTTCCAGGAAAAATAAGACTTCTGGGACTTGTTTCGTCCAATTCCGAGAATATTTCCTATGTAGCTTTTCTGAAACACAAAATAGCAAAAAACAAGGAACTGGCACTGTGGCATCTTGTCAATAGGTTAGTTCCGGAAATCGCATAAAAACGCCACGAAGTGTAACGAAACACAAGGCAAATGGTGTAAAAATAAGCATGGTGCATCAAAAGTTATAGATACGTTTGAGACGTATCACCGCCCAACTCCTCGACTTGGGAAGAAGATTCTCCCGTAGTTTGGACTCAATGCATCGTAAGCTTCCTTGTCGAACTTCTTTTTTCATATAATCTCGTCTTGGATTGACTGCACTGTGTTGACTTCAATGCTTGACTCAGATCTTCCACCGAGGAAACTTCAGCGAGCCTGGGTGATCGTGACCGCTATCAAGTTCAGCCCCACGATTCCACCCTTGAGCAGACAGCGGATTCGCAGGAGAAAGCAGCTGGCGATGCCACGCCCGAGGTCGATCTCCCGAAGCCGCCATCTCCTCCGAAGAAGAAGATGATCGAACCCGAGCTCGTTTTGGTTTCTTCCTCCGGCGAGCCTTCTGGCCCGAAAAGTCATGTAAGCCCAAAAATTCTAACTTTACGATTCTTATGCTTGCCTATTAGTAGCCCCCGAGGGTGAGTCTAAGTATTTACACTTGGGCTTCCCCTCCAAACAATTATTCAGGAACTCATCTGTGCTTCTACTTGTTCAGCCCGTTGTCAGGGATTTTGAAGGAAATATGCCCTAGAGGCAATAATAATATTGTTATTATCATATTTCTTGTTCATGATAATGTTTATACTCCATGCTATAATTGTATTAAGCGGAAACATTAATACTTGTGTGGTTTATGAACAACACCGTGTCCCTAGTACGCCTCTACTAGACTAGCTCATTGATTAATGATGGTTAAGGTTTCCTAACCATAGACATGAGTTGTCAATTAATAATGAGATCATATCATTAGGAGAATGATGTGATGGACAGACCCAAATAAAGCAGAGCAATTAGATCATGTCATCGTGTTCATCTTTGCGAAGCTTTTCTTATGTCATGTATTGTATTCCTTAGACCATGAGATAATACAACTCCCTAGTATCGGAAGAAAGCTTTGAGGTCATCAAACGTCATCCTATGTGAGGGTGATAATAAAGGTGTCTCTCAGGTGATCGGAAAGTATTTGTTGGGTTGTATGTATCGAGATGGAATTTGTCCCTCCCAAGTCGGAGAGATATACTTCGGGCCCACTCGGTAATCGATATCAACACCGCTTGCAAGCATGTGGTTAAGGAGTTAATCACGAAGTGATATTGGATTACGGAACGAGTAAAGTACTTGCTGTGAACGAGATTGAACTAGGTATGGCGATACCGACGATCAAATCTCGGGCGAGTAAAATATCGTGTGACGAAGGGAATACATATACGGGATTAATTGAATCCTGACATCGTGGTTCATCCGATATGATCATCGATGAATATGTGGGAGTCAATATGGGTTTCCAGATCCCGCTATTGATTATTGATAGAAGATCATGTCTGCATATTCTCGAACCCGTAGGGTCACACACTTAACGTGCATCGACGCTAGGATAGAATGGATAATTGGTTTATGAGTTTTAGTTCGGAGTCTCGGATGAGATCCAGGACGTCACGAGAGGTTCCGGAATGGTCCGGAGAATAAGATTCATATAAAGGAAAGCAGTTTTTGGATTCCGGAAAGGTTTCGGAGTTTATCGGTATTGTACCGGAAGGTTCTAGAAGGTTCCGGAGTGGGACCAACGTGGGCCCACTTGACGGAGGCCTGCGTGGGCCTAAGGGGAAGTGCCCTGGCCGCCTTGGGCCAGGTGCACAAGGCCCCTAAGGCCCAGCCGGCCAAGCCCAAGGGGAAACCCTAAAGGAATCTTCAAATAAGGAAGGGGGGGAATCTTGCCCCCCACTCTTCCTTATCCAAGTCGGCTAGGGATTGGAGGAGGGACCAAGCTGGCCGCCCAGCCCCCCATATAAGGGGGGGCAGGGGCGCAGCCCTCCCTCACCCTAAGACCCAAACCCTAGCCGCCCCTGCTGCCCTCCCTCTTTCTCTCTCGCGACTGCGCGTAGGCGAAGCCCTGCCGCAGAAACTCTCCACCATAAGCACCACGCCGTCGTGCTGCTGATCCAATCTATCTCTCCACCATACTTGCTGGACCAAGGAAGGAGGAGACGTCGCTGCACCGCACGTGTGCAACTCTCGGAGGCGCCGCCACTTGCGGCGTAGGATCGGATCGGATCGCGAGGAGGAGACAGCGAGTACGACTACGTCAACCACGTTCTATTGAACGTTTCCGCTGTGCGAATCTTCAAGGGTATGAAGATCTCATCTACCTCTCTCATTGATTACATCTCCTAGATTAGATCTTGGCTTTCTTGTTCGCATCCGTAGGAATTTTTTTGATTTACTGTGCTGCGAAACCCTTCAGTGGTATCAGAGCTAGATCTATGCGTAGATGTGTTTCACGAGTAGAACGCAACATGCTTGTTGCGGGCGTTGATGTTTTCTGTTGCAAACCTCTTGTTGTGTATCTCTTATGGCGCGGTATAGTGAGATCGAAGCGGTCCAGGCCAACTTTACGCGACCGCGTTCGCGAGACCGGCTCTGCACTTGACGTGTGGCTTGTTCCACACATGCGGCTGGTGGATGCCAGTTTCTCTCACTATAGTAGTCATGGGACTTACATCGGATGTTAGCAACCATAATATCACCGTTGTGGCTTTTCGTAGGTAAGAATCGTTCTTAGCTTGCTACTCCCATAAGCCACGTAAAACATGCAACAACAAAGTAGAGGCGTCTAACTTGTTTTTGCAGGGAGTGTTTTGTGATATGGTATGGCCACAAGATGTGATGTGATATATGTGATGTATGCGATGATCATGTTTTGTAATCTTTCACGACTTGCATGTCGATGAGTTCACAACCGGCAGGAGCCATATGGTTGTCTTTATAATTGTGTATGACCTGCGTGTCAACTTCTTATACGCCATGTAATAGCTTTACTTTATCGCTAAGTAGTTAGCAATAGTTGTAGTTGCTATTCGTGGTGGAGGCAATCATGGTGGAGTGATGGAGATCATGCCGGTGCGCACAAGATGGAGATCATGGCGCGGAGATTGGCTATACCATGTCACATAAAATTATATGCATGTGATGTTTATCCTTTTATGTATCTTATTATGCTTAGATCGCGACGGTAGCATTATAAGATGATTCCTCACTTAAAGATCAAGATAAAATTGTGTTCTCCCCTCGTATGCGCCGTTGCGAAAGTTCGTCGTGTTCAAGCATCTCGTGATGATCGGGTGCTATAAACTCTACGTTCACATACAACGGGTGCAAGCCAGTATTTGCACATGCGGAGATACTTGGGTTTGACTTGACGAGCCTAGCATGTACAGACATGGCCTCGGAACACACGGACCGAAAGGTCAAGCATGAGTCATATGGATGATATGATCAACATGTTGATGTTCACCATTAAAGCTACATCATTCACGTGATGATCGGTCTCGGTGTAGTGAATTTGGATCATGCTTCACTAAACAACTTTGAGGGATGTTGAATTTAGTGGGAGTTCATTAGTAATTTGATTAACTTGAACTAATTATCTTGAACTAAATCTTGTTGTATTTGCATAAGTCGTTGTAGTCTTTGGCACCGTTTCCCACCGACACTTAGCTTAAATTGAGTTAAAAGAAACTATAGAATTCTGGATAATCTTTTTTGGTCTAGTGCCGTTTAGTTAGAATGTCAAGACTAAAGATTAAGTCCTATTGCAAACTTTAGCAAATCTTGCTTGCTTCATACGATTTAATAAATTGTATTAATCTAAGAGCAGCGATTCAAGTTTAGTATCTAAAGATCATATGTTTGCCTTCATGATAAATTGATCTTCAAAAATTGTTTGAGAATCAAAGTGATCATCGAGCTGAAAGAATTGTTTCAGAAACAAATAAGAAGTGAAAGATATTTGATATCTAAAACTTTGATTGTTTGCAAAATGATGAAGTATAATTTAGTAAAAGAACATATGCTCATATTGTATGACTATGTGCGAAGATTGAAGATGCTAGGCATCCCGATCACCCAAAAGTTTGGGAACTAATATTATACTTGCATTCATCCTTATAAGCTATAGTAGTTTCATCATGAAAGATGTCATGATAGGATGAATGAAAAGGTATTGGCTAAATGGTTTTGCTATACCAAAAGAATACTAAAGAATGGAATCTGGAAGAATACCAATCATATGATGATGGCGATCCACTTCAAAGTGCAAAATCCAAGGCTATTAGTATTTGACTAGCATCCTTTGGACTATGTGTCAAATGATTGATGCCACTATTGATGTCGATAGATTCTTCTAAATAGAGAGGAAATGCTAAATAGGATCTGCAAAATATTTGGTAGAAAAGTAAAAGACTGGAAAATTCCATCTCAGGTATATAAATGATATACATGTTATAGATGTATTCTTTGCTAGTACATAATTCTTGGGTATTGGATACTAGATTGTTGGTATGAAATGTCATACAAAGCAATAATACAAGAACTATGATGGCCTAAGTAACTAGTAAAAGAATATGGTAATGATGCATGTCGAGATACAAATAAAAGTGTTATTGTGCTTCTCGTCGACATCAAACCTAGCCTTCAAGATATTTCATGAACTTAATAATTGTTATTTTGTTCTGGTATTATGAGAGCAATGGTTGTTCAAATTATTACCGTCTTCCATAATCGATGGATAGATTATTATTATCTTGTTGGTGAAATAGACATTTATAACACTGATGCTAAAGGTTGCAAGACAAAACAAATTTCACTTATATGTGACACCGCCGTTTAAGTCATATTGGAAACAAAACATGAAAGAAATTCTATATTGATAGATTTTCGAGTCATTTGATTTTGAATTGATTGACGCTTGTGAAACTTTTCCTAAAGATGATTAAACTCCGTTCATGGGCCATGGACAGAACAAGTGACTAACTAAATGGCGATCATACATGTTGATGTATGTAGTCCATGGTGTGAAGTCAATCATGGTGTATTTTCTATTTCATCAATGACTCGAATAGATGTATGGTATATCTGCTTGATGAGATAGAAGTATGAAACAATTGAAATTGTTCAGTTTATGAAGTGAAAATTGTTGTAACAAGAATATTCAAATAGCATGATTAGATCATAAAGAAGAATATTTGAGTTACAAGTTTAGCAAACATCTAAGAGTTAGAGGAATTGTTCCACAAACTTGCATCATGATAGACACCATATGAGTATGGAGTTTTTGATGGATATAATCAAACCTTGTTTGACATGGTTAGATCAATGATGAAATAAACTACCAATATAATTTGTGGATTATGCTTTAAAGACTACCGCTTTTCACTAAATAGAGCACCATCATAATCCGCTGAAATGACACCATACAAGTTATAGTTGTCTTTTCTTGAATTTTGGTATGCAAGGCATATGTGTAAAATGTTTACAACCAAAATTGGATTAGTAAGTTTTTGTAGGTTATCCCAAAGAAAGTCAATGGGTATTCCTTCTACTATGAACCCAAACACATAGTGATTGTCACTAAAAGAAGTGAATTTCTTATGAAGGAGTTTTTCGCGAAAGGTTTAAGTGGGAGGAAGATAGAACTTGATGAGGTTATTGAATCTGAGCAAGATAATCAGAGTAGCGCAGCACCAGAAAAATGTTCTGGAAGCGGCAACTACATTCATAGCTCACGCGTCTACAATATGTTGTAGTCACGACATCGAAGTTCCTATTTAACCAAGTTGGTCGTAATCAAATAGCAAGATTTGAGGACGAGATATTATTAGATAATAGTAACCAACAATATACAAAGAAGCGATGATGGGCCCTGACTTCGTCATATGAATTATTCTAGCAACAATTACATATTGAGATATGATAGTTGAATAAACGAAACAACGTTCCTCTACTGGAATGCACACCAAGGACGTGTATCTGACACGACCCAATGGGTTTTGTTGATTCAAAGGTTGCTAGATATGTATGCAAACTTCTATGGTAGAAGAAAGCATAGCGAAGTTGGAATCTTCAATGATGAAAATGTTAAAGTGTTAATTTCATCAAGATATTTGAAGATGCTTGTATTACAAGAAAGTAAGTGGGAGCGCTAAGACATATTTCTAATGCTTTATGTAGATGACATATCGTTCATTAGAAATTATGTGTTTTTCTTGATATTGTTAAGTTTTCATTAAAATTAGTTTTTGATGAAAGACTTAGGTAAAACCAGAATATTAAGCATCAATGTCTATACAGATAGATTGAGGCGTTAATATAGTTTTGCCAGAGTACATAGATGAAATATTGAATTTGTTCAATATGGAAACAATAAGAATGGTTCTTGTTGCATGGAAGAGGTTGGAGCAAGAATCAATTGTTTTGACACTTGATGAGTGAAACCACAAGAATGATTTTATCAATCTTGTATACCATGATATGTAGATCCAGATGTGTCAAATGCTCTAAAGGTTATAGCATTTATATGATGATCGTTGGACAATAGTAAAGATATTCTTATGCACTTTTGAAGAAGTAAGAATATGTTCTGTATGCAGAAGTGACAAATGGTTCATTGCAATGAGTTACATTGGCTTTGTCACACATACAAGTAAAATTTTATCTCAATTTTAAGCTATTTGTTTTGAGTTAGAAGGTGGCATAATAAGATGGAAGAAAGTTCCATGATAACTTGGATGAGTTCCAATGTTAATATTGTGGCGGACACTGCAACGAGGGCTAAGTATATAATCGCTTTAGAAGTGGCATAAAAGATGCAAAGTAGATAGTGATAATCCAACTTTTTATGGCACTGTCGTCTAGGTCATATTGGCGTTAAACGCATGAAGAAACTCCATTCTGATGGATTTTTGGAGTCTCTTGATTTTGAATCATTTGACACGTGCAAGCCATGCCTCATGGGCAAGATGATCAAAAACCCGTTCTCCAGAATAATGGAGCGAGCAACGGACTTATTGGAAATCATACATACCGATGTGTGCAGACCAATGAGTATTTCGACGCACGGTGGATATCGCTATTTTTCTAAGTGTGCTAGTACTATGTAGTTCTATTGTATGACAATAGTGACAACATAGTCTCGGCTAAGATACAAAAGTCTCACCAGAAGACTAAGTTTATACGATGCCATCTCATAGAAGATGAGAAATGCGTGCTGACGCAAAATAATATGCAAATACAAACGGACCTGAAAGTGTCAGACCCGTAGATAAGGTTTACCACGTGCAAGGCGTATGAATAACACCGGAATGCCATAGGTGTTAAAGGCGCAAGTATGACTAGATTATTGACTCTAGTGCAAGTGGGAGACTGAAGGAAATATGCCCTAGAGGCAATAATAATATTGTTATTATCATATTTCTTGTTCATGATAATGTTTATACTCCATGCTATAATTGTATTAAGCGGAAACATTAATACTTGTGTGGTTTATGAACAACACCGTGTCCCTAGTACGCCTCTACTAGACTAGCTCATTGATTAATGATGGTTAAGGTTTCCTAACCATAGACATGAGTTGTCAATTAATAATGAGATCATATCATTAGGAGAATGATGTGATGGACAGACCCAAATAAAGCAGAGCAATTAGATCGTGTCATCGTGTTCATCTTTGCGAAGCTTTTCTTATGTCATGTATTGTATTCCTTAGACCATGAGATAATACAACTCCCTAGTATCGGAAGAAAGCTTTGAGGTCATCAAACGTCATCCTATGTGAGGGTGATAATAAAGGTGTCTCTCAGGTGATCGGAAAGTATTTGTTGGGTTGTATGTATCGAGATGGAATTTGTCCCTCCCAAGTCGGAGAGATATACTTCGGGCCCACTCGGTAATCGATATCAACACCGCTTGCAAGCATGTGGTTAAGGAGTTAATCACGAAGTGATATCGGATTACGGAACGAGTAAAGTACTTGCTGTGAACGAGATTGAACTAGGTATGGCGATACCGACGATCAAATCTCGGGCGAGTAAAATATCGTGTGACGAAGGGAATACATATACGGGATTAATTGAATCCTGACATCGTGGTTCATCCGATATGATCATCGATGAATATGTGGGAGTCAATATGGGTTTCCAGATCCCGCTATTGATTATTGATAGAAGATCATGTCTGCATATTCTCGAACCCGTAGGGTCACACACTTAACGTGCATCGACGCTAGGATAGAATGGATAATTGGTTTATGAGTTTTAGTTCGGAGTCTCGGATGAGATCCAGGACGTCACGAGAGGTTCCGGAATGGTCCGGAGAATAAGATTCATATAAAGGAAAGCAGTTTTTGGATTCCGGAAAGGTTTCGGAGTTTATCGGTATTGTACCGGAAGGTTCTAGAAGGTTCCGGAGTGGGACCAACGTGGGCCCACTTGACGGAGGCCTGCGTGGGCCTAAGGGGAAGTGCCCTGGCCGCCTTGGGCCAGGTGCACAAGGCCCCTAAGGCCCAGCCGGCCAAGCCCAAGGGGAAACCCTAAAGGAATCTTCAAATAAGGAAGGGGGGGAATCTTGCCCCCCACTCTTCCTTATCCAAGTCGGCTAGGGATTGGAGGAGGGACCAAGCTGGCCGCCCAACCCCCCATATAAGGGGGGGCAGGGGCGCAGCCCTCCCTCACCCTAAGACCCAAACCCTAGCCGCCCCTGCTGCCCTCCCTCTTTCTCTCTCGCGACTGCGCGTAGGCGAAGCCCTGCCGCAGAAACTCTCCACCATAAGCACCACGCCGTCGTGCTGCTGATCCAATCTATCTCTCCACCATACTTGCTGGACCAAGGAAGGAGGAGACGTCGCTGCACCGCACGTGTGCAACTCTCGGAGGCGCCGCCACTTGCGGCGTAGGATCGGATCGGATCGCGAGGAGGAGACGGCGAGTACGACTACGTCAACCACGTTCTATTGAACGTTTCCGCTGTGCGAATCTTCAAGGGTATGAAGATCTCATCTACCTCTCTCGTTGATTACATCTCCTAGATTAGATCTTGGCTTTCTTGTTCGCATCCGTAGGAATTTTTTTGATTTACTGTGCTGCGAAACCCTTCAGATTTATCGAAGGTGTGCAAGAACTTCCTTGCGCTAGAGGAAGAAAATCGGCAGTTATCCGCGCAGCTCGAAGATGTGCGACGTGAGTACTGTTCCGCCCATCTGATATCTTTGCTCCGATGATTTTGCTTCCCTTCTTTTTAATATGACACTCTTCAAATGACCAGGGATCGCAGCACAAGCTGCCACTAACAAGACGTCGTTGAAGGCCCAGTTGGACAATCTTGTGGCGGAGAAATCCAAGCTAAAGGCTAAAGCTGACGGGTTGGTCGACGAGGTTGCTCGGCTGAAATCTGAATCGACCAAGGCCCGGGAGCTTGCTAAGACGCGTCGTCTGGAAGCTGAGTCAAGGGAAAAGGACCTGCATCAGCGTCTGGAGACCTCTCTCGATGTCTTACGTGGTGAGTCTTCGATATCCTTTGGTTGAACTTTTCGTGCTGACTAAGTTCCTTATTGACTGGGGATCTTGTTCTTTCCTGAAACCGCTGTCGAATTGGACGCCGGGGCTATGAAGGAGGCCGCTGGACTCGAGTCCAGTGTTGGTAGCGTCGAGCGCCTATGTCAGGAAGTCCGCGACCTCCTGGCGAAGGTACGGTCGACACTTGACCGTGTTTGCGATGTGTCCATCCCTGACTCGACGAGCAACACCATGGCCGGCATCCTCGAAGCCCTGGCGGTGAAGACGGATGGCGAGGATCCTTTAGTTGCTGCGGTTCGCCGACAGGTAACTATCGGCTCCGAGTCTGTCTTCTCTATGCTGATGATGCACGGGGTTGAATTCGACGCCGACAAGGTCACGGGCACGTATCCGAAGGACAAGGACGGACGTGACATTGCTCCGAATGGCTATCTTGAACGCACCCGCAACTTGTCTGCTCGGATGATGATCTTCCTGGCCGAGAGGAATGAGAGGAGAGCGGCGGCAAAGGCCCGAAAGCATAGTGCCTCCGGCACACCATCCAGCAAGGCCGCTGGTAGCTCAGCATAGTTTAGTCGATGCCTCTGTCGTGTTTCTGTAATTGACTTTGTGGTGCCATATCGAAGACTGTTGTTTAATTGGGAACACTGCTTGGTGTAAATTCGCTGCTTCTATTTTTCCATCTTCCTTTGACGTATTCTGCATTTGTTTGCTATTTGGTTGCCGATGACTATGTGTGACCGGGGGCC
The DNA here is from genome assembly GCA_007115705.1 of Dactylis glomerata. NCBI lineage: Eukaryota > Viridiplantae > Streptophyta > Magnoliopsida > Poales > Poaceae > Dactylis > Dactylis glomerata. The sequence continues at coordinate 930,887 of QXEO01000186.1, forward strand.
TCTTGTGCAGAATTCGTCCGTGATCCCAAATGCATGGCCTGTTTCGTATGAAACAGTTGCTAGTTCTTCTAGTGCTATTGAGAGGAGAGCACCTTCCATGAGCAAATTATCTTTAATTCAATCCTTGCGCGACCAGCTCAAGAACACGCAGCATCAACTGAAAACAATTACTGCTAAGATCGATGTTGCCCTTTCCAAGGCGTCGCAGGCTGCGGATGCCAAAAAGTTCCTCCTTGAGGAAGTCGAGAACCTTGGGAAAGCCATGAAATGTGAGTCTTTTGAGCTTTTGGTCCACTTTGCAGTCTAAGCCTGTCGAGTGTGACATTCTTCTCTCTTCTGCAGATGTATGCCTTGACAGTGAAGCCAAAGCCCGGCGCGTGAATGCGCACCTTCGTGCAGCTCAAACGCACGCTAATTCGATCGCTGACAGCTTCTGGGCTGACCGATCGAAAGCGTTGAAGTTGACAATCCTCCAGGATAAGATTGCCTAGGCTGAAGTACTGGCCGAAACGAGCCGCAGTGCTCTCACGCTTGTGCATGAGGCGATGTTTCCTCTGAATAATCAACCCGAAGGTCTACCTGTGCTGCTTGATCGATTCGAGAATGTCGATGTTGTCTACTCCTTCGTTCGAGAGCACTTGCGCTGCGGGGCTCTGGCCGCACTTTCCTTCGTGCGTGTTCATTACCCTGAGATTGATTTGGAGCTGCTGAAGATGCTCCCTCCAACTCCCAGCGGTCGTGTTGACATGGATCCTCATTATGCTGCTTGTAAGGCCACGGCTGATTATATCGCCCGACAGATTATCACTGAGAGCGATCGTCAGAGGGCGAATCGGGGCATCGCGGCGCATTGACTTGGCCAAATATCTGAATCTGGCTTATCTCTTGTGTATGTATGTATCTTGGGAGACTCTTCAGAGTGCTTTGTGTGAATTTTGACGAGTCGTGTAGGTCGAGGGGCGAAGCCCTTGATCGTAGGTCAAAGGGCGGAGCACCCGAGCGTAGGTCGAAGGGCGGAGACCCCGAGCATAGGTCGAAGGGCGGAGCACCCGCGCGTAGGTCAAAGGGCAGAGCACCCGAGCATAGTTCGAAGGACGGAGCCCCCGAGCGTAAGTCGAAGGGCAGAGCCCCCGAGCGCAGGTCGAAGGGCGGAGCCCCCGAGTGTAGGTCGAAGGGCGGAGCCCCCGAGCGTAGGTCGAAGGGCAGAGCCCCCGAGCGTAAGTCAAAGGGCGGAGCCCCCGAGCGTAGGTCAAAAGACGAAGCCCCCGAGCGCAGGTCAAAGGGCGGAGCCCCGAGCGTAAGTCGAAGGGCGGAGCCCCCGAGCGCAGGTCAAAAGGCGAAGCCCCCGAGCGCAGGTCGAAAGGCGAAGCCCCCGAGCGCAGGTCGAAAGGCGAAGCCCCCGAGCATGGGTTGAGCGATTTTTTTAAGGCGAAGCCCCCAAATGTGGGTTAAACAATGATATGAGGAAGTATACTTTATTGCTTGGTGCCGAGGGCGCAATGGTTGAGCGTGGTCTGCTGCCGACGCTTAATTACATGGAGATGGGGGGTGGAGGAAGTGTGCTGATTCTAAGGATAGAACCGACGCAACTGCTGTGCATTCCATGGGTTGTCGATGTCCTTCCCTGTCTTGGGGTCGCGTAGCCGATACGCGCCTCCTGGTATTGCTTCGAGGACGAGGTATGGGCCTTCCCATGGTGGTTCTAGCTTCGACGTGCTTGTTTGCTTGAGGCGAAGTACGAGGTTGCCTGGCTCGAAGGATCGTCCGCGTACCCGTCAGCTGTGGTAATTGCGGAGGCTTTACTGGTAAACTGCCGAGCGGGCAAGGGCGACATCTCGAGCTTCATCCAGTAGGTCTTGGGCATCTGCCAATGCCTTTTCTGCATCTTCTTCGATGTAGGCCACCACGCGAGGTGCACAGTAGCGCACATCAGTAGGTAGCATCGCCTCTGCTCCGAAGAGAAAGAAGAATGGCGTGTAACCGGTCGAAGAATTTGGCGTTGTCCGCAGGCTCCATAGGACCGAGGGTAGTTCTTCGACCCAAGCGCCTGCCGCGCGTTTGAGGGGTCGAAGAAGTCGCTTCTTCAGGCCTGCGCAGACGAGCCCGTTGGCCTTTTTGACTTGGCCGTTAGACTTGGGATGCGCCACCGAGGCGTACTTGATCTTGATGCCAAGCTTTTTGGCGAATTCTTGAAGCTCGCCCGATGTGAAGTTGGTGCCGTTGTCGGTGATGATGCTGTTCGGTACGCCATACCGGTAGACGATGGATTCAAAGAACTTGACCGCCGTGGTCACCTCTTGGTTGGTGACAGGGACAGCTTCGATCCACTTGGAAAATTTATCCACGGCGACCAACAGGTATGTGTGGTTACCTCGAGATGACTTGGGCAGGGGCCCGACCTGATCGAGGCCCCACTGCGCGAAGGGCCAGGCGACAGGTATGGTGTGTAGTTCTGACACGGGTGCGTGCGGCTTAGTGGCGAATAGCTGGCATGCTTCGCACTGCTGGACGATGTTCCTGGCATCGTAGAGGGCCGAGAGCCAGTAAAACCCCGATCAAAAAGCCTTAGCGACGAGAGTTTGACTGCTGGCGTGATGCCCGTGGGTCCTTTCATGGATCTCTCGAAGGAGGGCGACTCCGTCCTCTTGCGCTATGCACCGCTGGAGAACACCTGTAGTGCTACATTTGTAGAGTTGTCCGTTGATTATCGTGAAGGCCTTGGAGCATCGCATGACCTGTCGATGATGGATGGGATCTTCTGGGAGTTCGCCTCGCGCTAGGTAGGCCAGGTACGGCTTTGTCCAGACTGCTTCAACGAGCATGACTGTAGCTGCGCCTTTGGAGAGGTCTTCTGTTCCCGCTGAGTTTGTTTGCTTAGCCCCCGAGCGTGTTGCTAACGCCGGGTCGATGGCTGGCTGGATCTTGATAGAGCGCTCGAATATCTCCTCGAAGAAAACTCCTGGCGGTATCGGCAGGCACCTGGAGCCAACGTTGGCCAGGTTGTCTGCTTCTTCGTTGCTTTCTCTGCTGATGTGTGTCACCTCACACCCTTCAAAGTCGCCTTCGAGCTTGTCGTACATGGCGTGATATGCGACCATGTTTGCGCAGGTCGCATCGCACTCCTTCATGACTTGCTGGGCAATGAGGTTCGAGTCTCCGTGGATCTTGATGCGGGTGGCCCCGCACGCTTTTGCCATGCGCATGCCGTGCAGGACGGCTTCGTATTCTGCTTCGTTGTTCGAGGGATTCGTTAAGCGCATGCGGAGGACGTAGCGCATCTTGTTCCCCTGCGGAGACACAAGGACCACTCCTGCTCCTGCTCCCGAAACCCGCTTAGACCCGTCGACGTATATGGTCCAACAGTTCGACATGTCTAGGAGTTCGGGCATTTGTGCTTCCGTCCATTAGGCTATGAAATCTGGCAGGACTTGTGACTTGATCGCCGACTGATGCTGGTACGTGATCTCCCAGGGTCCCAAGGTGATTCCCCAGAGTGACACGCGTCCTATGGCGTCTGGGTTGTTGAGAATGCTAGACACTGGATTCGAGGCCACCACTATAATGGAATGGCACTCGAAGTAATGCGGCAGTTTCTTCCCCGTCATGTAGATGGTGTATGCTAGCTTCTGGTAATGGGGATATCTTTGCATGGTTGGAGACAAGACCTCACTCAGGTAGTACACGGGCCTTTGTACTCTGTGCTCTTTGCCCTCCTCTGCACGCTCGACTACGAGGACCGAGCTGACGACTTGATTTGTGGCCGCTATGTATAGCAACATCGGCTCCTTCTCTCGGGGGGTGACGAGGATTGGGGATGTCGAGAGGCGATGCTTGAGGTCGTCGAACGCGGCTTGCGCCTCTTCTGTCCACATGAAGTTGTCTGTCTTCCGAAGCAGCCGATAGAACGGGAGAGCTTTTTCGCCGAGCTTGCTTATGAAGCGGCTAAGTGCTGCTAGTTGACCTGTCAACTGCTGGACATGTCGAAGCGTCTTTGGCGGTTGCATGTTGATAATGGCCTGGATCTTTTCTGGGTTACCTTCGATTCCTCTTTTAGAGATGAGGTAGCCTAGAAGCTGGCCTGTAGGCACCCCGAAGGAACACTTCTTCGGGTTGAGCTTAATGCTGTAGTGGTCGAGGTTAGCAAAAGTTTCTCGCAGGTCGTCGAGCAGGCTGTCTGCTTTTGCAGTTTTGATGATGATATCATCGACGTAGACTTCGATGTTGCGACCGATCTGTTTCTTCAAGCACGCCTGCATGCACCGTTGATAGGTGGCTCCCGCGTTCTTGAGCCCGAAGGGCATTGTCATGTAGCAGTACACCCCGTGCGGGGTGATGAACGCCATCTTGTCTTCATCTTCCACCTTCAGCCTTATCTGGTTGTACCCGGAGTACGCGTCGAGGAACGAAAGGCGCTCGCACCCCGCAGTAGAATCGATGATCTGGTCGATTCGGGGCAGAGGGAAGTAATCTTTCGGGCAATGTTTGTTCAGTGCCGTGAAGTCGATGCACATCCTGTAGATCTTGGTGTCCTTCTTTTCCACCATGACCGGTGGCGAAAGCCATGTGGCTTCCTGGTGTCTACGCACTTCTATTCTTGTAGACACTTGTTGGGCCTCCAAGTGCAGAGGTTTGTAGAACAGCAGCAAGTTTCCCTTAAGTGGATCACCCAAGGTTTATCGAACTCAAGGAGGTTAGAGGTCAAAGCTATCCCTCTCAAGCAACCCTGCAATTACGATACAGAAAGTCTCTTGTGTCCCCAACACACCCAATACACTTGTCAGATGTATAGGTGCACTAGTTCGGCGAAGAGATAGTGAAATACAAGTAGTAGTGATGATTATAAGTAGCAAACGTGATGTGAAATAAATATCGCTGCGAGCAAACAAGTAACAAAATAGCAAGTAAACGGTGTGCAATGCTTGGAAATAAGGCCTAGGGATCATACTTTCACTAGTGGACACACTCCCAACAATATAACATGACTGAACAAGTAACTTCTCTTTGCTAAGGTACTCTGAATTACTCTCCTATTGAATAACACTAATCATTGCGTAGTGGCTACGGGAGCACCCCTTAAAGTTCATCAAGTACTTGACAAACACCACTCATAGCGATAAACAAATCAGATCACAACTCAAGATAGAAATCATTGCAACTTAAACCAAGTACTAACACGGTGCACACACTGTCAACATTACACCATGAAAGGAGGAATAGATCACTCAAACTATCATAGCAATAATTATTCTCATAATCCACAAGAGATCACAATCATAGCCTAAACCAAGTACCACCATGATCCACGCACTGTCACCGTTACACCATGGCAGGAGGAATAGATTACTTTAATAATCACCACTAGAGTACACTAAATATCTGAATAATAACATGTACTTGTTCAACATGATACAAAGCTCACGATCACATAAAGATCACATCATGGGAGAGAGAGGTGAACCACATAGCTACCGGTAGAGCCCTCAGCCCCGGGGATGAACTACTCCCTCCTCATCATAGGAGACAGCAAGGTTGATGGAGATGGCGGTGAGGTCGATGGAGACGGCGGAGACGGCGATGGAGATCGATGGAGATGGCTCCGGGGGCACTTCCCCGTCCCGGCAGGGTGCCGGAACAGAGACTTCTGTCCCCCGAAATTCGTTGGCGACGGCGGCGGAGCTGCGGAACTGTTTCTGGAAAATTGCCGAATCCCCTAGGGTTTTCCGTCCCGAGACTTTATATAGGCGAAGGGGCGTCGCGAGAGGGCAGCCAGGGGCTCCTCACACATGGGTGGCACGGCCAGGGCCTGGGCCGCGCCACCCTAGTGTGAGGGCAGGCCCTGGCCCCTCTCCGGCTCTCTTTCGGATGTCTGGATGCTCCCGGGAAAAATAAGACTTTAGGAACTTGTTTTGTCCAATTCCGAGAATATTTCCTGTGTATCACTTCTGAAACACAAAAACAGCAGAAAACAGGGAACTAGCACTGTGGCATCTTGTTAATAGGTTAGTTCCGGAAAATGCATAAAAGTGCCACGAAGTGTAACGAAACACAAGGCAAATGGTGTAAAAACAAGCATGGAGCATCAAAAATTATAGATACGTTTGAGACGTATCAGCATCCCCAAGCTTAACTCCTGCTCGTCCTCGAGTAGGTAAGTGATAACAAAAGAATAATTTTTGAGGTGACATGCACCATCACAATCTTGATCATATATGTAAGCATTGTGAGCTGGGATCATAAGAACTTAAAACATGGGCATGAAAGATATAATCTTGACAATAAGAACTTAGCAACCATGTTGTAAACATGGAAATGAACACAAATAAAAGATCATGAAAATGAAACAATGAAAGTCAAACGTGTGTTCAAATCATAAGGAAAAACATACAAATGGTTTTCAGCTTGTCCTTCATGGAGAGCAAAACATAAATGCATAGGGCACCTTCAAGTTCAAGAGGGCGACTAGATACAAATAATTTAAGAACAAGTGAAACCATGATCATGAATCAATCAATGAAAACTTTGGGACAATGCACATTATACTCAGAATGACAACTATGCTCTCTTAATGGTGCATAAAGATAGAAGGTGGTGACTCAACATAAAAGTAAAAGAAAGGCCCTTCGCAGAGGGAAGCAGTGATTAAACATGTGCTAGAGCTTTTCATTTGTAAAACAGAGAGATAAAAATTGGTTTTGAGAGGTGGTTGTCTTTGTCAACGACTGGCAATGGGGTTCTTACTATCTTCCATACAAAAATTGAAGCAAGTTTTTGAGAGAGAGATTGGCACTTTTGTGCTCTTTTATAAAGCTTGGCACTCCTCCCCACCTTTTTTCCTTTCACAAACCATGGCTAACCGATTCCATCGGGTGCCCACCAACATTCACATTCCATGGAGGAGTGCCTTTTTTCTTTCTTTTTTTCTTTTTTTTTCTTTTTGGAATAAGCAATATGGAAGATAGCAAATCCGACCACTACGTCCCCATGAGCTAAAAACAGTGTCACAAAACGAGAAGTATTTTGAAGGTTTTGAAAGGTAGCACATGAAAATTTACTTTGGAATGGCTTACAAATACCATGCATAGGAATTTATAGTGGACACAATGGCAAACTTGGTTTTTGGGAGTTGGATGCACGAGTAGAGCTCATACTCAGTACAAAATGAGGGCTAGCAAAAGACTGGGAGCGACCAACTAAGAGAGCAATAACGGCCATAATCATGCATAGCGACAAAGCGACATTAAAAGAAGCATAAGATGGCATCAAAAGTCAAAAACTAAATGATCATAGAGGCTATTGGCGACTTTGTAAGAGTCTAACATGTGTGAGCATGCGCCAAGTCAACCCAAATAAAGCATCAAGGAGAAAACCAAAATAATGCTTCCATACAATAAAAACAACGCATGATTTTTTCAAAGGCTCATTAAGCAATCTCAGTTATTTGACACAAGTCATGCTACAGCAAAACCACTAAGCATACTATCAAAAAGACATCAAGCATGACATGAAAAAGCCTAAGCCACAGTCTACACAAGCTCCTTCTTGTACCACTATTTTGCACAAAGCTTTTTCTCTTTTCCAACACCATTCGAACTTTTTTAATCCAACTCTTATGAGGAAAACCAACATGGTCCAGAGGCAAAAATACACCTTGATGAAAAGATATGACAAGATCTGAATGCAAATCAAGGCGAAAATGAAAACCAAAAGCAGTAGCAGAAAAAGAAAACACTCGTTGAAACGATAAGAGTGAAAAACGGAGTGTTCTTGGCAAATGAAAAGCGAGTTCATCTCCTCCAAAAGAAACATGATGTGATCTAACCCTTTATTGCAGCAAACAAAACTAAACTAACTAAGAAAACTAAAACAACTGACGCTCCAAGAAAAACACATAGTGCATGAAGCAATAAAAATATAGTGTCTTGAAAGGTGACCTGATTTTTGCCGATGAAGAAGGGGTGCCTCGGGGGCATCCCCAAGCTTTGACGCTTGTACTTCTTGGATATTTCTTGGGGTGATGCATGGGCATCCCCAAGCTTGAGCTTTTGTCCATTCTTCAACTCATCTCATCATTCTCCAATCCCTACACTTGAAAACTTCCTTCATACAAAACTAAACACAATTCTATTAGCAACATTAGTGTAAGCATAAAATATATTCAACCTCTTTTAGCTTCAGGTTTCAACTCAAAACCACCACATATATAGCAAATACTACTGTAGCAACTTCCCCAAAAGTTCCATAATCAAAAGAACTCAAAAGAAAGCGATAAAGTGGCAAACACAAATATTGACAGAAATCTGTCAAAACTGAACAGCTGACAAAGGTCGAATTTTTGAGGGATTTTCTGTTGCTCAAATCAAAAAGTGTTCAACTAAGAAAAGTTTGGATATAACCTGGGGCATATGCACAAGAAATTGCAGGTCCAAAAGATAAACATAGAATTTTCACGAATTTTTACGGTGCAACACCGAAAACAGTTTCAGGACAGCAACATCCCCAAATCATACCTCACTCAAATTAGAGGCTTCTCTTGGCACAACAACGAAATGAAAAGGATAAGGAGCGGTTATTACAGTAGTAATAACTTCCAAGACTCAAATAAAAGAAAAAGTACTGAAAATAAACAATGGGTTATCTCCCAAGAGTGCTTTTCTTTAACGCCTCTGAGCTAGGCGCAGTAATTTGCAAAGATGCTCATGTGGGCGCCATATAAGAGCTTGAGGCAAAGACGCCATATAGGAACTTAAAGCAATAGAGAGCATCAAAAAGCAAATGTGGAACACATTTAAATCTAAACCACTTCCTATGAAAAATAGTCCTGTAAAGAGACAAGTCATAAAAGCGCAAAGCAAAAAGCATAGGAAGGCAAAACAAGTACAACTTCAAAGATTGCAACATAAAGAGGGGAAACTCAATATTGTTGAGATCCATCAAACCATGTTTCCCTCTCTCATAATAACTTTCAGCAGCATCATGAATAGAACTAACAATATAACTATCACATAAAACATCCCTATCATGAGCCACATGCATAAAAGAATTAATACTCACCACAGGAACAATAGTAGTACGAGCAGATTCAACAGAATAATTATTCTCATCACCATAATCATCATAAATAGGAGGCATATTGTAATCATAACTAATTTTATCCTCAATAGTAGGTGAACTGAAAATATTATACTCATCATCATAGCCATCATAAACTAGAGGTTTAGTATCATCACAAGCTAGAGAGCAACTATTTCGCAAAGCATATTCTTCAAACATATCATCATAAGAAGGAACATCATATAGGGGAGATAAAATATCATCAGAGCAAACTTTCTCCACTAAAGCTGGGGAACTAAAAATATCATGCTTAACAAAACCAGCTTCCCCAAGCTTAGACTTTTCTATAGCGTTAGCAACAACAGTGTTCAAAGCAATCATACTAACATCACTATTAGCATGCAAATTAAGCTCCAAAGGTTTTTCAATTTTCTCTTCAAACACTTCATATCTAAACTCAGGAAAAAGACTACAGAACTCATTTTCCATTAAGCCTATCTAGTGAAAATAAAAACAAGAAACAAAAAGATGTAATTGCAGAATCTAAAGGAAATAACTCCGAGCACTCACACAGGAGGATGCGAGTACCTTTTACCTTACCTCCCCGGCAACGGCGCCAGAAAAGAGCTTGATGTCTACGCACTTCTATTCTTGTAGACACTTGTTGGGCCTCCAAGTGCAGAGGTTTGTAGAACAGCAGCAAGTTTCCCTTAAGTGGATCACCCAAGGTTTATCGAACTCAGGGAGGTTAGAGGTCAAAGCTATCCCTCTCAAGCAACCCTGCAATTACGATACAGAAAGTCTCTTGTGTCCCCAACACACCCAATACACTTGTCAGATGTATAGGTGCACTAGTTCGGCGAAGAGATAGTGAAATACAAGTAGTAGTGATGATTATAAGTAGCAAACGTGATGTGAAATAAATATCGCTGCGAGCAAACAAGTAACAAAATAGCAAGTAAACGGTGTGCAATGCTTGGAAATAAGGCCTAGGGATCATACTTTCACTAGTGGACACACTCCCAACAATATAACATGACTGAACAAGTAACTTCTCTTTGCTAAGGTACTCTGAATTACTCTCCTATTGAATAACACTAATCATTGCGTAGTGGCTACGGGAGCACCCCTTAAAGTTCATCAAGTACTTGACAAACACCACTCATAGCGATAAACAAATCAGATCACAACTCAAGATAGAAATCATTGCAACTTAAACCAAGTACTAACACGGTGCACACACTGTCAACATTACACCATGAAAGGAGGAATAGATCACTCAAACTATCATAGCAATAATTATTCTCATAATCCACAAGAGATCACAATCATAGCCTAAACCAAGTACCACCATGATCCACGCACTGTCACCGTTACACCATGGCAGGAGGAATAGATTACTTTAATAATCACCACTAGAGTACACTAAATATCTGAATAATAACATGTACTTGTTCAACATGATACAAAGCTCATGATCACATAAAGATCACATCATGGGAGAGAGAGGTGAACCACATAGCTACCGGTAGAGCCCTCAGCCCCGGGGATGAACTACTCCCTCCTCATCATAGGAGACAGCAAGGTTGATGGAGATGGCGGTGAGGTCGATGGAGACGGCGGAGACGGCGATGGAGATCGATGGAGATGGCTCCGGGGGCACTTCCCCGTCCCGGCAGGGTGCCGGAACAGAGACTTCTGTCCCCCGAAATTCGTTGGCGACGGCGGCGGAGCTGCGGAACTGTTTCTGGAAAATTGTCGAATCCCCTAGGGTTTTCCGTCCCGAGACTTTATATAGGCGAAGGGGCGTCGCGAGAGGGCAGCCAGGGGCTCCTCACACATGGGTGGCGCGGCCAGGGCCTGGGCCGCGCCACCCTAGTGTGAGGGCAGGCCCTGGCCCCTCTCCGGCTCTCTTTCGGATGTCTGGATGCTCCCAGGAAAAATAAGACTTCAGGAACTTGTTTTGTCCAATTCCGAGAATATTTCCTATGTATCACTTCTGAAACACAAAAACAGCAGAAAACAGGGAACTAGCACTGTGGCATCTTGTTAATAGGTTAGTTCCGGAAAATGCATAAAAGCGCCACGAAGTGTAACGAAACACAAGGCAAATGGTGTAAAAACAAGCATGGAGCATCAAAAATTATAGATACGTTTGAGACGTATCACTTCCTTGATCTCTCTGATGAACTTGGCCTCGAGGAGGCGATTGATTTCTTCACCCATTGACTTGGCCTTTTCCGGATTATATCGGCGCATGGATTGCTTGACCGGCTTCGTGTTCAGAAAGATTTTGAGCTCGTGCTCGGCGAGTTCCCTGGGGATGCCTGGCATATCTGCTGGACACCAGGCGAACATCCTCCAGTGCTCACGGAGGAACCCGACGAGCGCGCTTTCCTATGCGGGAGAGAGAGGATTTGACACCCGTGCCGTCTTAGTTGGATCTATTGGGTGGATCTGGTTCTCTTGAGTATCTTTGCTAGCGTCGAATGAGAGCTCTGGGGCGTTCTGCTGCGCTGGTGGATCGATGTCCATGTTGGTGGCCTCCCTAATATGATGGAACTCCTCGTGCACTCCAAATGTCTGGGACATGCTGTTGAAGTCTTTGTCGCAGTTTTCGGAGCGGGCAAAGCTACCGCTGATCGTTAGTGGTCCTCGATTAGCGGGCATTCGCAGCTTGAGGTAAGCGTAGTGTGGAACCGCCATGAATCGGTCGAACGCTGGCCGTCCAAGAATAGCGTGATACTACGATGGCCAATCGACAACCTCGAACTCAATCTTCTCCTTCCTGAAGTTTGATGGAGTGCCGAAAATGACATCCAAGTGTATTGCTCCCAATGGGTACGTCGGCTTCCCTGGGACTATTCCGTCGAAGGACGTCTCTGTCGGCAAGAGGTTGTTCATCGGGATCTTGATTTTTCGCAATGTGTCTGGATAGATGAGGTTCAGACTACTCCCTCCATCCATGAACACTTTCTTCGAGGTGAAACCTCCTATCTGCGCCTCGAGGACCAAGGCGTGGTGTCCAGGACGCAGGACCTTCGGTGGGTGATCTGACCGGTCAAAGCCAATTAGGTGTTCTGACCAGTTCAGGTATTCGGGCATGGCAGGTGGTGTGTGTTCGGCATGGAAAACCTCCCTTGCACCCGTGTTCTGACCAAGTCTGATTATGGAGTAAAGCAGTGTACTTGTCATGCATCGCAGAGCGCCAGTGTGGGTCTTGGAGAGCCCCCCGGTATGTTTTAGGGATGGGAGAAATAGAGGAGGCAACAGCAGAGAGGTTCAGCTTGTTAACAGGCCGAAAATGCCAGCTTTTGCATGAGTTCTCATGGAGTGGGTGATGACATCCGTGCCATGGGAGCGAGGTGGAGGAGGGGGTGGTGGAGGTGGAGGCGATGGCGGGCTCGGTGCAACAGCAGGCGAGCTGGGTGGCGGAGTAGCTGTGCTGGCGGGCGAGCCTGGCAAGCTAGCTGCATGGGTGGGCGAGCTAGGCGAGTTGCATGCATGCATGGGCGAGCCAGGAGGTGAGAGCACGGGCGGGTCTGCATGCAAAGTGGGTTGGGCATGCATGACTGGTTGGAGTGTTGGAGACTCATGGCTGGCAAGGTCCAGGAGAAAATCGAGGGAATCGGAAGACGGAGCCGACTGTGTTTGGGCGAAGGGAAAACTGGTTTTGTCAAAGACGACATGACGAGAAGTAATAACATGACGTGTGTGTATGTCAAGGCACCTGTAGCCACGGTAGGATGATGGGTATCCGAGAAAGACACATGTGGTCGAGCATGGGGAAAGTTTGTGTGGAGCTGTAGCAGACTTGTTAGGGTAGCATAAGCAACCGAAAACCCGAAGGTCGGAATATTAAGGAGGTGTCTGATATAGGATAGTATAAGGAATGCGGAACCCAAGGGGTTAGCATGGGCGCCGGTTAAGGAGGTAGGTAGCGGCGTCTAAGGCTTCTGCCCAGTAGGAGGGTGGCATGTAGGCTTGGAAGAGAAGGGTGCGTGTGATGTCATTGAGAGTGCGAATAGCACGCTCGGCTTTGCCATTTTGTGGAGATGTGTACGGACAAGACATGCGGAGATGTATGCCGTGGCGGGTGAGAAACTCGACTAGGGTAGAGTTGACAAATTCGGTGCCGTTGTCAGTTTGTATGGAAATAATGGGGAGATTAAACTGAGTGCGAGCGTAGGCAACAAAATTAATGAGAGTGTCAGCAGTATCAGATTTACGCCGAAGCGGAAAAGACCACATAAAGTGAGAGAAATCATCAACAATGACAAGATAGTATTTAAGGCCAGAATTACTTGCAACGGGAGACGTCCACAAATCACAATGTATTAATTGGAAAGGAGAAACACAAGTTGTTTGAGACCTAGAAAAAGGTAAATGAACATGCTTGCCGAGTTGACACGCATGGCAAACCGAAGTTGCATTATTACAAGGAATGGCAAATTGTCTAGATAAATGTGACGTAGCGTCACGACCGGGATGTCCTAGGCGGCGATGCCACAGCTCGGTGGAGTTGGTGGAGGCGGCGAGGCCAAAGGCGGGTGGTGAGCTGGTGCTGGGGAAGAACTCGTAGAGGGGTCCAGGACTATTGCAGCGTATGATCTCGCGCCGGGTTCGAAGATCCTTAATGGAAAAACCAAAGGGGTCAAACTCAACAGAGACAGAATTATCAGTAGTGAATTGATGGGTAGATAAAAGGTTTTTAATAATATCATGAACAACATGGACATTGTGGAGAAGAAAAGTGCGTTGCGAGGTGGGTAGGTGATGAAGCCGAGTAAATTACCGGCCAGTTGGAAAACCCCAAGAGCAAGGTGTGATGAATATAGTAGCAAGCTTTTCCCTCAGTAAGAAACCAAGGTAGTCAATCCAGTAGGAGAAAGCCAAACGACTGAAGGTGATGCCCACTAGCTGTGTGATGCTCTAACAAGGGCGCCGTTAACGATCTCTTGTTAGCGCGTCTTCAACTAGTAGCAACGTGGAACCTGCACACAACACAACCAAATACTTTGTTCCCAACTTACGATGAGGTTATCAATCTCACCGGTTTGCTTGAAACAAAGGGTATGAGCGTATCGAGTGGAAAGTGATAATAGTATGCGAGTAAAGTAAACAGTGCGAGTAAAGTAAACACGTGATAGCAATATAAAGGAAATAGGACCGGGGTCCACAGTTCACTAGTGGTGTCTCTCTATAAGATAAAATAATACATGTTGGGTAAACAAATTACAGTTGGGCAATTGATAGAATAAAGACAACGTGCATATGATGAGAGGATCACTATGAGATTTACTCTGGGCATTACAACAAGATACATAGACCGCCATACAACTGCATCTATGACTAATAATCCACTTGTGGCAAATCAATCCGAGAACTCCACAAGTATTAAGTTGCGAACAACAGATAATTGCATTAAGCAAAGTGTGTAATATAAACAAAGCATATGCCCTCGAGCATATGAATGTTGTTTTCCCCCTAGTAGCAACAGCACATCTACAACCTTATAGGTTTCTGTCACTCCCCCAGATTAAATAGAGGCATGAACCCACTATCGAGCATAAATACCCCCTCTTGGAGTCACTAGCAACTACTCGGCCAAGATAGCTACTAACAACGGAGAGCATGCAAGATCATAAACAACATAGAGATAACATAAGATAAATTTCAGTACATCAACTCAAGCATAACACCAGTATTCATCGGATCCCAACAAACCAAACATGTAGAATTATATAACGGTGATCTCAATCATGTAGGGCAGCTCATGAGATCTAAACATGAAGCACATGGTGGAGAAGACAACCATCTAGCTACTACTATGGACCCATAGTCCAAGGTAGACTACTCACTCAGCGCTCCGAAGGCAAGCATGGCGATGAAGAAAACCTCCGGTGGCGATTCCCCTCTCCGACAGGGTGCCGGGAAGAGCTTATGGACCCTCCCGATCTTCGGGTCGACGGTGGCGGCGGATCACGATGTGTTCTGGAAAAGTGATCGGGTATTTAGGTTTTTCCCATCGGGGGGTCTTTATAGGCGAAGGGGCATCGTCAGGAATGGACCGAGGCACCCTCACACATAGAGGGCGCGGCCCAGCCCCTGGCCGCGCCGCCCTGGTGTGTGGGGCCCTCGTAGCCCCACTCCGTCTCCTCTTTGGTTCTCTGGAAGCTTCGGTGAAATTCTTGGCGACTGGCTTTGGTTTCATCCAATTCCGAGAATATTTCCTGTGTAGCTTTTCTGAAACACAAAAACAACAGAAAATAGGGAACTGGCACTGTTGCGACTTGTTAATAGGTTAGTTCCGGAAAATGCATAAAAGTGCCACGAAGTGTAACGAAACACTAAGCAAATGGTGTAAAAACAAGCATGGAGCATAAAAAATTATAGATACGTTAGAGACGTATCAGCATCCCCAAGCTTAACTCCTGCTCGTCCTCGAGTAGGTAAGTGATAACAAAAGAAATAATTTTTGAGGTGACATGCACCTACACAATCTTGATCAAATATGTAAGCGTTATGCGCTGGGATCAAAAGAACTTAAAACATGGGCATGAAAGATGTAATCTTGATAGAAGAAACTTAGCAACCATGTTATAACATGAAAAAGAACACAAATGAAAGATCATGAAAATGAAACAATGAAAGTCAAACGTGTGTTCAAATCATAAGGAAAAACATACAAATGGTTTTCAGCTTGTCCTTCATGGAGAGCAAAACATAAATGCATAGGACACCTTCAAGTTTAAGAGGGCGACTAGATACAAATAATTTGAGAACAAGTAAAACCAACATCATGAATCAATCAATAAAAACTTTGGGACAATGCACATTATACTCAGAATGACAACTATGCTCTCTTAATGGTGCATAAAGATAGAAGGTGGTGACTCAGCATAAAAGTAAAAGAAAGGCCCTTCGCGGAGGGAAGCAGTGATTAAACATGTGCTAGAGCTTTTCATTTGTAAAACAGAGATAAAACTTGGGTTTTGAGAGGTGGTTGCTTTTGTCAACGACTGGCAATGGGGTTCTTACTATCTTCCATACAAAAATAAAGCAAGTTTTTGAGAGAGAGATTGGCACTTTTGTGCTCTTTTTATAAAACTTGGCACTCCTCCCCACCTTTTTTCGTTTCTCAAACCATGGCTAACCGATTCCATCGGGTGCCCACCAACATTCACATACCATGGAGTGCCTTTTTTCTTTCTTTTTTTTCTTTTTTTTCTTTTTGGAGTAAGCAATATGGAAGATAGCAAATCCCACCACTACGTCCCCATGAGCTAAAAACAGTGGCACAAAACGAGAAGTAGTTGAAAGGTAGCACATGAAAATTTACTTTGGAATGGCTTACAAATACCATGCATATGAATTTATAGTGGACACAATGGCAAACTTGGTTTTTAGGAGTTGGATGCACGAGTAGAGCTCATACTCAGTACAAAATGAAGGCTAGCAAAAGACTGGGAGCGACCAACTAAGAGAGCAATAACGGCCATAATCATGCAAAGCGACAAAGCGACATTAAAAGAAGCATAAGATGGCATCAAAAGTCAAAAACTAAATGATCATAGAGGCTATTGGCGACTTTGTAAGAGTCTAACATGTGCGAGCATGCGCCAAGTCAACCCAAATAAAGCATCAAGGAGAAAACCAAAATAATGCTTCCAAACAATTAAAACAACGCACAATTTTTTCAAAGGCTCATTAAGCAATCTCAGTTATTTGAGACAAGTCATGCTACAGCGAAACCACTAAGCATACTATAAAAAAGACATCAAGGGCGACATGAAAAAGCCTAGGCCGCAGTCTACACAAGCTCCTTCTTGTACCACTTTTTTGCATAAAGCTTTTTCTCTTTTCCAACACCATTCAAACTTTTTATAAACACCTCTTTTGATACACCTTGATAAAAAGATATAACAAGATCTGAACACAAATCAAGGCGAAATCGAAAACTAAACGAAGTTCTAGAAAAAGAAGAACACTCGATCAAGTCCGTTTTTCACTCTATCGTTCAACGAGTGTTCTTGGCAAATGAAAAGCAAGGCAACTTCTCCAAAAGGAATTTGTTGGGGTCCAACCATTTATTGCAGCAAACAAAACTAAACTAAAATGAAAACTAAAAACAACTGACACTCCAAGAAAAAGGCATAATGCATGAAGCAATAAAAATATAGTGTCTTGAAAGGTGACCTAATTTTTACCGATGAAGAAGGGGTGCCTCGGGGGCATCCCCAAGCTTTGACGCTTGTACTTCTTGGATATTTCTTGAGGTGATGCATAGGCATCCCCAAGCTTGAGCTTTTGTCCATTCTTCAACTTATCTCATCACTCTCCGATCCCTACACTTGAAAACTTCCTTCATACAAAACTAAACAAAATTCTATTAGCAACATTAGTGTAAGCATAACATAGAATCAACCCTTTTTTGCCTCAGGTTTCAACTCAAAACCACCACATATAAAGCATATACTACTGTAGCAACTTCCCCAAAAGTTCCGTGATCAAAGGAACTCAAAAAGAAAGCGATAAAGCGGCAAACACAAATATTGGCAGAAATCTGTCAAAACAGAATAGCTGGCAAAGGTCGAATTTTTAAAGGGTCTTCTGTTGCTCAAATCAAAAAGTGTTCAACTAATGAAAGTTTGGATATAACCTGGGGCATATGCACAAGAAATCGCAGGTCCAAAAGATATACAGAGAATTTTCACGAATTTTTATGGTGCAGCACCGAAAACAGTTTCAGGACAGCAACATCCCCAAATCTTACCTCGCTCAAATTAGAGGCTTCTCTTGGCACAAAAACGAAATAAAAAGGATAAGAAGAGTTCATTACAGTAGTAATAACTTCCAAGACTCAAATAAAAGAAAAAGAACTGAATGTAAAAACATTGGGTTATCTCCCAAGAGTGCTTTTCTTTAACGCCTTTGAGCTAGGCATAGAAAATGCGAATCAAGTAATATCAAGTGAGGAAGCATCAAGATCAACTGTTTCCTCGATATCACCACTTACCACACTAGGCACTTTAGAGGTTCCCGAAGATGATTCAACCTGCAAGTCACTCTTAGTTGAACTAAAAGTCTTACCATGCTGTGGTTTAGGCACAGACACCTTGGGAACATACATAAATTTTTACTCTTTTCCACCAAAAGCTTTCTCTTTCATAAACTTAAGAGAAGAGAAAATTGAACTTAAAGTTTTCATGGATTCCTCTAGTTTCCCAATCCTAAGGTTTTGACTATCAAGAGTAGTGCTAGCTTCTAAAACAGTGATTCTCTTACCGATACTTTCTATCGCTTCATTAACTCGGCTAGCATTATCAAGGATATTTGGCAAACTTTTTTCTAAAGAGCTAAGCTTTTCTAAAACTTCCTCCAAAGTGACCTCAGTTTTAACAACATGAATAGGTGGTACTCCCACTAAACTTTCAATTAAAGTGCATGCTTCAAGAGCGGGAGTACCTAGAAAATTACCTCCTGCAAGAGTATCAAGAACATACCTATACCAACTAGTTATACCAACATAAAAATTTCTAAGGAGGATCATGGTAGAATGCTTCTTTGTACACCTATGATGGGAATTACTAATACGGTACCAAGCATCTTTCAAGCTTTCTCCCCCTTGTTGCTTGAAGGTACGAACTTCAACTTCAGGATTACTCATTCTAACAAGACTGAAAGCAAGCAAGTAAAAACAACTACAAAGGATTCTAATTTTTTTGGGTTTTTGGTAAAACGATGCAAGTAAAAATAAAGTAAAGCAAAACTTAAAACAAAGTAAAGGATGTGCATGTGAAACTCCCCTTGCAGAAGTCTTCTTCCTCCCCGGCAACGGCGCCAGAAATAGCTTGATGATGTCGAGTAAATTACCGGCCAGTTGGAAAACCCCAAGAGCAAGGTGTGATGAATATAGCAGCAAGCTTTTCCCTCAGTAAGAAACCAAGGTAGTCAATCCAGTAGGAGAAAGCCAAACGACTGAAGGTGATGCCCACTAGCTGCGTGATGCTCTAACAAGGGCGCCATTAACGATCTCTTGTTAGCGCATCTTCAACCAGTAGCAACGTGGAACCTGCACACAACACAACCAAATACTTTGTTCCCAACTTACGATGAGGTTGTCAATCTCACCGGTTTGCTTGAAACAAAGGGTATGAGCGTATCGAGTGGAAAGTGATAATAGTATGCGAGCAAGGTAAATAGTGCGAGTAAAGTAAATAGGTGATATAGCAATATAAAGGAAATAGGACCGGGGTCCACAGTTCACTAGTGGTGTCTCTCCATAAGATAAAATAATACATGCTGGGTAAACAAATTACAGTTGGGCAATTGATAGAATAAAGACAACGTGCATATGATGAGAGGATCACTATGAGATTTACTCTGGGCATTACAACAAGATACATAGACCGCCATCCAACTGCATCTATGACTAATAATCCACTTGTGGCGAATCAATCCGAGAACGCCACAAGTATTAAGTTGCGAACAACAGATAATTGCATTAAGCAAAGTGTGTAATGTAAACAAAGCATATGCCCTCGAGCATATGAATGTTGTTTTCCCCCTAGTAGCAACAGCACATCTACAACCTTAGAGGTTTCTGTCACTCCCCCAGATTAAATAGAGGCATGAACCCACTATCGAGCATAAATACCCCCTCTTGGAGTCACTAGCAACTACTCGGCCAAGATAGCTACTAACAACGGAGAGCATGCAAGATCATAAACAACATAGAGATAACATAAGATAAATTTCAGTACATCAACTCAAGCATAACACCAGTATTCATCGGATCCCAACAAACCAAACATGTAGAATTACATAACGGTGATCTCAATCATGTAGGGCAGCTCATGAGATCTAAACATGAAGCACATGGTGGAGAAGACAACCATCTAGCTACTGCTATGGACCCATAGTCCAAGGTAGACTACTCACTCATCGCTCCGGAGGCAAGCATGGCGATGAAGAAGACCTCCGGTGGCAATTCCCCTCTCCGGCAGGGTGCCAGGAAGAGCTTCTGGACCCTCCCGATCTTCGGGTCGACGGCGGCGGTGGATCGCGATGTGTTCTGGAAAAGTGATCGGGTATTTAGGTTTTTCCCATCGGGGGGTCTTTATAGGCGAAGGGGCATCGTCAGGAGTGGACCGAGGCACCCTCACACATAGAGGGCGCGGCCCAGCCCTTGGCCGCGCCGCCCTGGTGTGTGGGGCCCTCGTGGCCCCACTCCGTCTCCTCTTCGGTTCTCTGGAAGCTTCGGTGAAATTCTGGGCGACTGGCTTTGGTTTCGTCCCATTCCGAGAATATTTCCTGTATAGCTTTTCTGAAACACAAAAACAGCAGAAACAGGGAACTAGCACTGTGGCGACTTGTTAATAGGTTAGTTCCGGAAAATGCATAAAAGTGCCACGAAGTGTAACGAAATACTAAGCAAATGGTGTAAAAACAATCATGGAGCATCAAAAATTATAGATACGTTAGAGACGTATCAGTAGGGTAGTGTGACCGGTGGAGAAGATAGGAATAGAAACACCGTTACCAACTGTGACATGAGAGGGAGTGGGAGTGTGGGAGGGAGATGAGATTATACCGGGGTCCGAGACCATATGTGAAGTAGCACCGGAGTCCATGACCCAACCGCCGGTGTTGGAGGAGCCAGCGGTGTTGTTCAGGGCCGCAACCAGTGCGGAGCAGTCCCATGCAGGCGCGCCTGTACTGTGGTCGGTGGAGCCGTACGGAGCCCCATACGGGATCGCTGGAGGAGGCGGGTTGATTCCGAACGATTGGCCATGCAGGGGCGCTAGCTGTGTCACGTACGCCTGCTGGCCCGGCGGAGTCCAGGTGGGCTGGCGATGAGGCTGCGGAGGAGTCCACGCGGGCGGACGGTACTGCGGTGGTCCAGCGGGCTGTGGCCCAAGAAGGCCTGGTCCACCGCCAGGAGGAGTCGGGCCGCCAGACGGGTGCAAAGAGGGCTGCATCTGCTGCGCCTGGCCCGTGTAAGGGTTGAAGCAGATCCATGGGCCAGGGGAAGCGACGCTGTTACCGCCTCCTGGAGTTGCCTCCAGGTGACGAGCCGGAGCCGTTCCTGTACAGAGCGACCTGTGGCGATGGAGACTGGACGATGCCACCGGCGAGCTGGGTCTCACGAAGGAGGAGGAGGGACCTTGTCTGCAGGAAAGTTGGAACGGGAACCTGCATGGTGACGAGCGTCGTGATGTCGGCAAAGCGGGGATTTAACCCGCGAAGGCAGTTGAGGACCAACGTCTGATCGGACACCGGCTGACCGACGTTGCGAAGAGCGTTAGAGAGGGATTTAAGCCGGTGGCAGTAAGCAGTGACGGAGAGGTCGCCCTGGACGATCGCGCGGAACTCCGCCTCGAGGTAGACGGCGCGGGTCATCTGGTTGTCGAGGAAGAGGTTGCAGATGAGCATGTAGGCCTCGAACGCAGACTGGTTCTCCCCCATGATGATGTTGAGGATTTCCTCGCTGATGGAGCCATAGAGCCACGAGCGGACGACGTAGTCCTAGCGCAGCCACTCGGCCGTGCGGCCGGCGGCCGGCATGTCGACGGCGACGTGGTCGGTGAGCTCGTACCGGCCGAGGAGGACGCCGATAAGCATGCGCCACTTGGAGAAGTTGGAGGCCTTGAGGTCGAGGACGACGGGGATGTGAGTTTTCACGCTAGCGACGTTGACGGCGTGGGAGGCCGGCGAAGCGGCGGGCACCACGGCGGTAGAGAGAGCCGCGGAGGTGTCGGAGAGCAACGAGCCGGACGTCATGGTTCCTAGGGAGGAGGAGGTTTGGCTGGGGCTACTCATGGCGATTGGCGGAAGCTAGATGGGATCGGGATTATGTTTTTAGGCAGATGGGATTTGCTCTGATACCATGCGAACGATACAGAGATGAGGGAAAACGCCACACCCAAACGGGGGCGATCAGCTCGTGTATTTATATCAGGTAGCGTACATGTCTTGGGAACCAAGGAAGTAAACCTCCATCATATCAAACTGGACCGAACCAAATCGGTAGGATACAGTAGGTAGGATTCCTAGTTAGCTATACAAGATACGTACTTTAACAGGAAACTATGGAAATAAATTCAGAGGGAAAAAGGAAAGTGGACAAATAAAGGCCGAGCTACACGTATCCTTTTATTTTCAAACATCCAAAAATAATGTTTCAAAGTTCTTAATAAATCTGAATTAAATCCTAAAGGTAGTAGTGATGTATATAAGGAACGTGTATAATCTCAATACAAACTACTTTCAATTCTGTGTTACACAAAATTGATAAAATCTGATTGACGAGGGTTAACTCGACAAATGTCCTAGATGAAGGACTTAGGATCGAGGAGATAGGGCGTCGGATGAACTCGAAGGTAAAGTTAGTCGAAATAGGTGTGTATCGAAAGTAAACTTGGGTGTTCAACCTGGCTTGCTTTCAATCTGCCCTACACCGTCCCCTCCTGGCCCCTATATATAGGTGGCCAGGTCTCGAGGATCGGGTAGGGTCCGATACAGATTACAAATATCGACATACGGTAATAACTCGTATTCGACTATCATTATAGTTGGGCCTAGCACAACGGGCCTCAGGGGTACTCAACTAACGGGCTCTATTAACTATACCCTTGTCAGTAGCCCCTGAGATTCTACCAGAATTGCAGATTCAGGTTGAATCTCTAATCTTCAAATCTTTGACTTGGTCAATTCTTCATCTTCTTCAAATCTTCGACTTGGTCTTTCGACTTATATTTCATGATAATAATCTGCTCGCAAGGGGTTTTGATGATCAAGCCTGACAACTCTGACGGATCAAGAGGTCAGTTAACTGCCGGAACAGATACTTGTCACCTACTTCAAATTCAATCCCCTTGGACTTGAATTCGGGATACCGGTCAAACTCACTCTTTTGCCTCATTTAGGACTTACAAAAAATGAATCCCAGTGGTTCTCAGGGTACCCAGTGCGTCCACCAGGATTTTCTTCGCGTCGTAGACACGGATACATACCAGCAGAGCGCATCCATGTGCGTATACCAGGCCACACAGGACGGATCCTGGGGTCTTACCTTCGCAACAAGTCACGGCATTCGAGTTTCGTTGCGATAACGCAACTCGAGAATCTTATGTCGCAGTCAAATTTTGACTGAAAATATTCGGGTTTCTACAACCGAAAAAACTCGCTCCCGATGGGAGTAACACTTCTCCAATCTCCAATGCTTTACCAATGAATATCGTCGGGTGCGCGCTCAACGCTCCCGATGGAAGTAGCCCCCGAGGCTATAATCGAAAAAGAGTTTTTCGAGTATAGGCTCAAGAGATAATATAGCTCGTCATTCTTCAACTCGAAACACTTCAACTTTGAAGTTTTTCAACTCGAGATACTTTCAAGAACACCGTTTCATCGAGTACAAACCCACTACTTAAAATGTAGAGTTCCATTCGATATTTTGTGAAAGTAACATCCCCCAAGGCTGTACTCAAAAAAAATCCTTCTCATATAATCCTTTTTATAAATTCTGCATTTGTCGGCGCCATCCTTTTACCTTTATATATTTATTTTATCGCGTCAATGATGACATAGCTCTTCATCAGTGCAAACCGTTTTATGGGTAACACTGTAACTTCCGCGATTTTTGTGGCCGTTTAACGGGCTGCACGATTTTTGACCGTTGGTGGGCTGCCGTTTCCGATCTTTGCGCCACGTCTCAGCCCACAATCCTTCTCCCAGAAGATATATAAATGGCATAGTGGGGAATCGTACTGTTTACCAGCTCGTTCCCTCCGCCGCCTCCATTGCTGATCTCCTTTGTCTCTTCCTCTCGCTCAGAGCCCCCAAGCGCGATTCGCATTGGATGCGCGTGAAACACCTGGCTACTAAGAGCATCATGGCCAAGACTTCTGCCACCCGCTGGGTGCGCTCCACCCTCACCACGAAGGAGATGGAGAAGGCCACGGCGGACGGCCTCATCGCCGCACAGGACTCCATCAAATTCCCCAGTACTGAACGGATCCCGAAGCCCCCGAGCGGTTATCGGGTAATGTTCCTTGCTTTCCTTCTCCGCGGCTTCTCTCTTCCTGCCCATGAGTTTCTCCGTGGGCTTCTATTTGTTTACGGTGTGCAGCTCCATCAGCTCACACCAAATTCACTTCTGCACATTGCTTGCTTCGTGACTCTTTGCGAGTCATTTTTGGGCATTGAGCACCACTTCACTCTCTGGAGATCAATCTTTTGACTCCGCCCCAATGTTTCTCTGGCAAGGAAACCCGAACTGGGCGGAGCCGTCGTTTCTGTGCGCCCTGAGGCGCAATACCTTGAATTTTCCATGGCTGCATCTGTCCAAGGGTGGAGGACCAAGTGGTTCTACATCAAGGATCGCAAATCCTCTCCTGAAGATGAATTCGGCTTGCCTCCCTTTGACGCTTCTCAGGAGGTGAAGAAATTGAAGTCATGGGACTCGCTTCCCTCAGATGCAGAAGTTGCACAAATTCTTCCTCTTCTATCCCGCATTCAAACTCTGAAAACAGGCCTAGGAGGTGCTTTGTCGGGTATCCAACTCATGGCATTTTTCATACAACGTCGAGTTCAACCCCTACAGCACCGCCTCACCAAGCTTTGGACTTACTCTGGCTTAGAAGACCCTACTCGCATATCTGAGGATCTGATGTCGACAAGCGAGTCAGGAATCTTACCAAGCTCACCAAGGAACATTCAGTTGCTGATTTGACTGCAGATTTCTTCGACTCCGTGCACCCTCTTCCTGAGGTATACATCCCTGTATCCACTTTTGTCAGACTTTTCTTAGTTTCGACTTGCGTTGTTCTTTGCCTTTGCATTCTGCTGATTTATTAATATGCAGGGTCACCAATTCCTTGTTTCTCGTCCTCCTCTTCCGGAGGCAGGGCCCCTACCAGCTGATCTTGCTTCTCCTGCATCTGAAGCCCCCGAGGCTGACGAAAGTCAGGACAAAGATGATATCGAGGAATCGGAAGATGAGACTAGCTCGTCGACATCACTTCCTCCCGTACTTGCTGACGAGGTTGGTGTCGACATGAAAAGGAAGCGTGTCGACGAAATCGCTTCCTCGAGTTCGGCGGCGGCTGGCAAAGCCCCCGTTATTGTGGAAGATCTCGAATACTTCGACATGCTAGCATCGTAAGTATTGTAATCATGTTTTTCAATTGCATCTTCATTGTCTTATTTTCATAACTTGCTTTTGTCATGCAGTGACGATGAAGAGCCGCCGGCGTATGCTGCAGCTGCTCCATCGATTTCTCCTGCGGCCACTGACGAGCCTGCTGAACCAGCTGTTGCGGTGAGGACTACCAGGTCCTCTATAAAGAAGATTTCTCAAACTCAAGCCCGAAACCAAAAACGTGCGAAGAAGGCCAAAGAAGCCGACATTTCTCTAGAGGCCCATGTATCGACGGTTTCTTCTGATGATGTGAGTGACTCGTCTTTGCCTGCTTTCCTTTTATACATTCCTTCTCTGACATGCTCTTTTCTTCAGGCTTTAGTAAAGAGATTCATCGATTTGGGCACTGAATGTGCGGGGTACCTAAAGGTTGCAAAAGCTTCCGAAGGTGCAATTTTGATGTTCAATCATTACTTTTCCTTTGTGCTCTGTCTTATGATGTTTGTCTGATTCCCTTTTGTCTTCCTTTGTAGCTACCTTAGCAACAGCCAATGCTCGCATTGCGTCGCTGGAGGCGGAGCTCAAAGCTTCGCAGAAAGCTTATGACGCTGCGACCGCTGCTAAGGCAATTGCTGAGAAGTCGCAGAAATCTGCGATTGCCAAGGCGAAGAAAGCTGAGAAGGCGTTAGCTGATGCCAACAAGGAGCATGCTCAACGAGAGCAAGCCGTGGCGGAGCGTCTTCACACCATGTCTTCTGCCGCTGAAAGTAAGATCTTCGACTTGTCTTTGTATTTTCGACTTCTATTGCACTCGTGTACCTGTTGTCACTTGTCTCTTCTTTTCTTTTCTATTTCTGCAGAATTTACCGGGGTATCTTCGTCGACCTTGCCAACATATGATGATCCCCTAATGGATGCGGTTAACCTACTCGAAGAAAACTGGATATCTATCCAGGAAACTTTTGAGTTGGTTAGCCGCGTTCTATCACGGCTGTTCGCTAGTTTGTGGCTGAAGAAAAGGGTGACAGTTTCGAAGGACAACTTGGCTGAACTCGCCAAGTCCTTCGATACTATTGAAGATCCTACTCTCCAGCTGAAAGGGCTGTCCATTAAGCGCGGCGCCGAGGGTGCTATTGCACTTTCTCTTGCGCACGGTACAGACTTTGACTGGGAGAGGGTTAGCTCCCCTCATGGCCACACCCGTGACGAGATGAAGGTGTTTTTTGAGAAGGCGAAGAAGCTGGCACCTGCATTGTTGACCACGATCTCTCCTTCGGCAGCCTCTGCGGTGCCTGCTGCACCACCTCCAGCGACCAAGGATCCGGTGCCGCCGTCGACTTCCAGCGAGGAAGCTGCTGCGCCCCCTTCTACCATGGTGCAGAATGCTGAGGTGGCGTAGACTCAGCTTCCTTGCAGCTTCTTTTTTAGTGTTCTCCTTTTGAATGTAAAGACTTTAGTTAAATGCAACCCGAGAACCTTTAGCCATGGGGTTGTGCTCTCATGTAAATATATTCTCTTCGTATGAAATACTATGCTGCCTTTCTGAAATTGTTTCTCCTTTCTTTTTCTATTGTAGTCGATGCGCGTTCATGATCCTTTGAATCATGGTCCTGCTCCTTCTTCTGCTCGTGGGTTCGATCCCCAGATTTCTTCGACTACTAGTCGATGCAGTCAGTGCTTGGAATACTCTTCCAGGATTTCCGACCTTGAAACTCGCCTATCCTTGGCTAAACGCCAAGCTCAGATGGCTATTAAAAAGGCTAGCCAAGCCAGTGGCTATATGAAGAAAATCTCTTCCCTTGAAGAAAAGGTCTCCAGCTTGACGGCGAAGGTTGTTCATAATGAAGAGTGTGAGTCTTTCATTCTTGGCATTGTCGAGTCTGCTTGCGAGCTATTTGCGATGTGAGTTTCCTTTCGACTCCTTCTTTGGCTGCTTGTGCATTGCTGCTTTTGTGATATATTTGCTGTTGTAGGTACTTGTTTGGATTTTGCTGCTGAAGAACGTCGAGTTGCTGAGCGAAATGCTGCTTTGGAGAAGATGTCGACTGGCTACGAGACTTTGTGGTATGATCCTCGACGCCGAAGCGCCATTGTACTGCTCCAAGACCGTGCCCAGCACATTGGCGAGTCAGTTGATGGTTGCCGACGAGCTCTCACAACTATGCACTCCATCATGCTTCCTCGTAATCCTTTGCCTGCAACTTTCCCACTTCTTCTTGATATTTTCAGATCAAGTCATCGTATTCATAGGTTGATAGAGCTGAACTTAGTGGCAGGTGCCAATTTTGCTCTCGGGTGGATACGCAAGTGGCACCCGAGGTTGAATTACAGCACTATGTCCCTGAGTTTGGCTCCAGGTGGAGCTAATCTTCGAGTACATATGGAGAACACGCTGCAGCCTGCTCGAAGACTCGTAGCTAGGCTTCTGGAAGCGGACGCTGCGTTTTTTCGCGAGTACCATTATTTGGACCCTTTAGGCGTAGATGACTCTGACAACCCGTTGTTGTAATGCTTTGTGTATATGGAACGCGAGAGTGTCTTATTTTGCGACTACTGTGTCGAAGAGTTTATTCTCAAAGCGTTATTTGTGTAAGTCGTGCGTTTGCCGCATTTTTCCTTTGAAAAAGACTCGTAAACTCGAATATGAGGAACGATTTGTCTTTATTTATGCTTGTAATGTAAGATACATGGGGTGACCCAAGAGATCCGGCCTATGGCCTGTGTTCTGGATCTAGAGGGCATTGCCCCTGGTATAACTCGTGGCTTTTATAGCCTTTATGTCCTGCTCTTCTCTATGTCTATGACGTCGCAGTTTTCCCTTCTTCTCCTGCGCTTTTGCCTTCCCCTGGTGTTTCTACTCATGGTTTCTTTGCCTCGGGCTCCGCGACGCGTCCCTCGAGTAGCTTGATGCCTTCTGTAGTCGTGCTTTTCACCTTTTCTGTATAGTTGGCTATCATGCCAAAGTTTTGCGCCATCTTGTGGAACTCTCTGTCGCAGAGATCTGAGACTTCAAAACTTCCTTTGACTGTAATTATTCCTCTTGGTCCTGGCATTTTAAGTACTAAATATGTATAGTGAGGTACTGCCATGAAACGCGAAAACGCGGGTCGTCCGAGGATCGCATGATATTGAGATGGCCAGTCCATGACTTCGAAGTCTAATTTTTCTCTCCTGTAGTTTTGTCGGTTGCCGAAGCAAACATTGAGTGCTATCCGACCCAGTGGGTAATTGGCACTTCCTGGCATAATCCCGTGGAAAGAGCAATCTATTGGTTTCAGGAACTCCAGCGATATGTGCATTGCCCTGAGTGTTTTCGCGTATATCAAGTTAATCCCACTTCCTGCGTCCATGAATATTCTGTCGACATCATACGCGCCGATTTGAGCTTTGAGTACCAGAGGCACATTTCCTGGCCGAGGTACTGTTATGGGGTGGTCCTCTCTATTGAACTCAATCGGTTGTTCTGACCAATGCAGATACTCTGTTGTAGCTGGAGGCGACATGACTGCTAGATTGACTTGTCGAGTTATACTCTTTTCTTCTTTGTTCGACTTGGGCACTGGTTGTATCATTGCTGTGATGTGTCCTTTTGATGGGACGTACCCTTCGTCGTCGTCGTCGTGTCCCTTGTTTTGCTGGTCTTGTCCTTGAGGAGCCCCGTTGTTTCCTTGCTGGCTTGTCGGGGGATTGTTACTTCCTTCAAATCCTTGTCGCCTTGCTTCGGTTTGTTTGTTTATTGCTGCTTCTTGTAGTTTTAAGAATGTTGTGCATTCTTTCATTGCGTGCCTTGATACTCGCTTCCCGTCGACGAACGCTGAGTGTATATGACAAGGCCCGTTGAGCATATCTTCTGGTGATGGGTTGTACTCTCTGGATTCTCTTGGTGGGAACTTCTTGTAGTCCTCTCTTCCGTAGCTGCGATATCCCGAGCTTCTGCGATCGTTTCCTTGATAACTGTTGTCTTTATATCCTGCGACGACTTGGCTATGAGAGCCGTAGGTGTCGTAGTTTCGGGATCGTCTCCTTTGACTTCCATATCTGTTTCTTCTGTCGTCCTCTGGAGATCGTGTCCGTTTGTTGTTGCACGCATCTTCTCCATCTGCAAATCTATTTGCTGTGTCCATGAGATCTGACACCGTTTTTGGCTTGATTCTACCCATCTCTTCGACTAGGTCTCTTCGCCTTAGTCCAATGATGAACGCATCTATTGCTCTTTCGTCTGAAACTTCGACTGCTGAATTTTTGATGAGGCTCCATCTTTGGATGTATGCCCGTAGTGTTTCGTCGCGTTGCTGTACGCATGCCTTGACTTCTTCTATTGATGCTGGCCGTTTGTATGTCGACCTGAAGTTGCTTGTAAATTGCTTTGTGAGGTCTTCCCAGCTTCCAATAGATTCTTTCTCTAATTTGCTCAACCATGACCTTGCTACGCCGGTGAGGTGTAATTGCAAACTTTGCATTGCTGTTTCTTTGGTTCCTCCTAGTATTTGAACTGCTTGTAAGTAATCTGCGAGCCATGATTGTGGTTCCTGTGATCCGTCGTATTTTTGCTGATCATGAGGTAACTTGAATCCCTTAGGCACTGGAGTGATGCGAACCCTACGGGTAAAGCACGATGCCCCCATCTCTTTTTCGTCGTCTTCATAGTCGCGCCTTTCATTTGGGGATCGCGATCTTCGAGTTCCACCGTGCTGTTTTGGTGATGGCGATCGAGATCGGTGTTTGCTGCTTCTATGCCGAGGACTATTATGACGGCGAGGCGACCTTGCTTTGTGTACTTCCTTGTGATGATGTGCTTCTTCTCCTTTTGCTGATAGTTTGTGGCCTACCATGTTGAGTCCGTTCAATGCTGCTCTATGCATGTGCTCCCTAGGATCTCCTGGACTTGGTCGAGTTGTGAGCAGATATGCTTGTGCTGCTACTAATGCTGCTTCAGGGGTTTTTGGTAGGATGTTCCCCTGCTCGTCGACCGATAGGAAGGGCGAGTCGAGGTTTTTCGAAATACTTTGCCTGTCGGAGTACTCGAGGTTGTCATACCTTGAGCCGTGTCGACGATTTTTTCTTGCGTTGCTGTATGATGCGTCGCTTCGTGCTTTACGAGCAGCTTCGCTGGCTGCAATGGCTGAATCTTTTCTTCTTTGTATCTCTATCTTCTCCTTTGCTAATTGCTTTGCTTGCTGCCTTAGGGCGTAATGATACCCAAAAAGCATGTCTTTGCTGGAATTTGATGGTATTGGTGTGCCGTGTTCTACGGCTTCTCTTATTATTCTCCACTCGTCGACTGATAGTCGAATTTTCTCCCTGGTTGTGAGGGATTCCACTGTTTGTCCTTCTGCTAAGTGATTTGCTCCTCTGTCGATATTTGCTGGGTTTATCACTGGGTTGTTATTTTCATCGAATTCTTCTGAGTTGTCGCCCACAATGGCGAGTACCTGGCACTGCTTGCCGATGTTACTATTAAAGCTTGAGAAGATCGAGTCGCCATCTTCAGAAAGCTCTAACCCTGTCTTCCATGTATCTGTTGAGTTGTCTGAGATATCGTTGAGGCAGATCGTGAGATCGTCGAGTTGGATTTCTGTATTGAGGTTGCCCTTCCCTTTGTTGTCTTCTGAAATTTTCCTTTTTTGCACTTCTTCTAAGCTGACCGGCGAGTTTACCTCGCTGGATGAGCCGTCGGAATACTCCATTATTGCTATTGTTTCAGGCTCGTTCGCCGATGGATCTTATTTCGTCGGATCCGAAAGGCGGGACGAACCCGACGGCCCGATGAGGATGCTCAAACTTCCGATGGTTAGTTCCACCTCTTGACTTCCGTCGACTTCTGGACTGCTGTTGGCTAAAAGCGAAAAAGCCGTCGAATTCATGATTCCAACGCCCAGAGTCCCCACGGTCGGCGCCAATTGACGAGGGTTAACTCGACAAATGTCCTAGATGAAGGACTTAGGATCGGGAAGATAGGGCGTCGGATGAACTCGAAGGTAAAGTTAGTCGAAATAGGTGTGTATCGAAAGTAAACTTGGGTGTTCAACCTGGCTTGCTTTCAATCTGCCCTACACCGTCCCCTCCTGGCCCCTATATATAGGTGGCTAGGTCTCGAGGATCGGGTAGGGTCCGATACAGATTACAAATATTGACATACGGTAATAACTCGTATTCGACTATCATTACAGTTGGGCCTAGCACAACGGGCCTCAGGGGTACTCAACTAACGGGCTCTATTAACTATACCCTTGTCACTGATACATTACATAGCGTTGAAATGTGCACTATTCACTATAAGATTTGCCAGCTTTTGTTATCTTGTGTAGCCTAGAATACAAAGTAGTTTGAATTGAGGTTTTTGCACGTTTGTCGTATACATCATTGGCTACCTCTATGATTTTGTTTTGGATTTCCTGAAAGTTTGAAACTTTTTTTTGAATGTGTGAAAATAAAGGGCTAACTGTTGCTCAGCCTCAGTTTTGAGTTTTCGGGAGAAGCCATGAATCTCGGTTGCATGTTATGAGAGGGAAAAGATAAACATAACGCAACGATAGGGACCTCGATCGAATTGTACAAAGAGGGTGGAGCTCGTTGTTGGGCAGCGGAAGCGCCGATGCCCATAGCTTCGTACTTCTCCGATCCATAGTAAGTGTCGCTGCCCGAGGAAGTAGGTGGTATGTCGGACACTGGTGGCAACAAAATGCGATGAGCTTTTTATAAGTAACAGTGTATTTCATTAATGGAAAATAGATTACAAAAAAATCACGAAAACTATCAAAGACACGGTACAAAGACAACTGTCCTTAAAACTTTATAGAGATAAACCTATTGAAGGAAACGTCAATCGACAACCATCAGTGCCGCCAAGATGCTCGCCGATAGAAGAAGAGAAAGACCTCCAAAGCCCCTGAGGTAAATTCACAAGGCCACCTATTATTGGCCTCGAATGGCCTGGAAAAAGCCCAATAAAACTTAGAACTTTGGCCCATCTCTTCTGCTCCTCGTACCGCACGAGGTGGAAAGGGAGGCAAGGAGAGTATTCGGGGAAGAGATGAGATGGGGGCAATGGGAAGGGGCAGCACGCGAGCGGTGACCAAATCCACGCGTGGGGCAGCAAGCATGCACCACACCTCCACATAGAGCTTGCTCAGGAAGAGCCAAAGCTAGGCCCACGACCAGCCACAATGACGGTGCCAAGTGCCCTCAAAACAACTGCATGCGACCAAGCTTACAGCTTTAGTTAATAACCTCTACATGCGTGGTGTACTCGAGATCATGACCGATGGTGATGAACATATACGTGTAACATGCTGTATATGTGCCTGTGTAGTGATGTTCCATCCAAGAATTAGCTTAGGACTCATTAGAGTACTATACCATTAAATTTGCATCGTGATTCGTGCAATTGAGTTGCAAGTTGAGTTAGAACTAAGATTTTTTTCCAGTTGTAAATTGGGTTGCAACTGATTTTTTCAGTTGCAAGTGAGGTTACCACTAGGAACGATATATTTGGACCGTTAGATGTGCTTTGTGATCGTGCTAGTGATGAGCTGCAACATGTTGCAGCTGAGATGTGGTGACATCAGCTCTAAGCTAATTCTCAGTAGACTGAGTCCTAGATACACCTTAATAAATAATAAGCACCATAATTTCATAATGAATCGTAGCTCACTAGAATAAAGAGAAAAATGTTATGTCTAAGTAGAATGAAGCTATGGAAATAAATTGAGGGGGGAAGACATGAATCTTTGTTGCACGTTCTCAGGGGGAGAAAGAAAAAACACAGGGGTTTCTATCGTTCCTATCACTATGACCAACCTAAATCTTAGTTTTGCCAGTTGACCGATAAAAACCTTAATCTTGCCCCTAATCTGTTACGACACTTCTTAGTTTTAACATTCTGACATCTCTTTATCACTAGTCTATAATAGGTTTTGCCATTTAGAGAGTGGCGCGAGTGAAAAACACTTTAATAGGTCCAGTGTGCAGATTGTTCAATGTTAGGAATTGCCAACAAGAAGTTGAACAATGTTCTTTTAAAAAATAATGTTGTTGGTATGCATGAATTGAGTTGGCCTCAATTTGAGGAGTGGGACTCACCATATAAAAATGCTAACACAACAGTATTTTTCTATGGGCCATCTGGCATGTCTGGAATGAATTTATCTTTAACAAATTAAATTTCTTATTATTTTGCATGTTATCCCTTTGGCTACCCATTGAATCTATATGTGATCATATCTTTAGTTGATGGAACAGCGTTTGGACATGAATATTGGATGCAACAGTTTGATAATGGTTGCACAAGATATATACAGCCGATTTTTTTGTGAATAATATATACAGTCGATTCGAGTGGCGGTTTGATAGAAGACTCACATGCTAAGGACAAGCCCGAATCTATCATGTTGTATTTTTAGACATGTATCTATCGTGGTCCTTGAATTGTAATAATGTGAATTATTAATAATTTTAGAAAAAACCATATGCATCGATTGGTGCGGAGGCTGAAAGCTGCTCCCCGTTTTAAAAAAATACTAGTATTTTTCTAGGTTCTCTAAAAGCACCTGATGTCAATTCGCAAAGCCACCTATTATTGGGCCCGAATGGCCCTAAAAAGCCCAATACAACTTAGGAACTTTGGCCCATCCCTTATGCTCCTCGTACCGCACGAACGCGACCCCGCACCGATTTTTCCTAACCCTAAAAAATGATTTTTTTTCTCGTTATAAATAAAAACCGCACCGCATAGATGGATCCCTCAAAAAAGGAATAAACTCCACATAGATCGGAACTCTCACACCGGCCACACCCGCCCGCCATCTGCCACCGTCGCCGCCGCCGTCGCCATGGGCCGAACCCAGCGCTACCGCAAGCCCCGCAACTCCGCCACGTTCCAGCTCTGCCCGCGCCCCGGCGCCGCCTCCGCATCCAATCGCTCCCTCGTTCGCGTCGACGGGAACCCCTCTTACCTCCCCGGCTTCGCCGACGACGAGTACGATGGCTACGAGAACGAGCAATCCTACTCCTCCATCGACGGCGGCGGCCTCCCCGACCACGTCCGCCGCCAGATCCTGGAGCTCGGCCTCCCCGACGACGGCTACAACTACCTCGCCCACATCCGCGATTTCCAGCCTTCCTACTCTTCCACCGGAGGCGGCGGATCCTCCGCCGCGTTCCTCCCCAGCCGCCGCCCCCCGCCGCGCTCCGGCCTCCCGCTGAGCGTCAAGGTCCGTCCCGTTTCACCACAACCCGCATCATAATTTGCCCCGTTCGAGATTCTTACAATCCCACTACTCTTCCGTGCAGGCTTACGATGCGCGTGGTGTTGAGGTCGGTGCCGACAATGTCGCCGCGGCAGCGGTGGTGGCTCCCGTAGAGGAGGTTGTCGACCCGGATGTCACCAAGCTGCTCGAGGGGGGCGACGTGCCAGATGTCGCCGAGACTCCTGAGGAGAGCGATCTGCCACAGGGGAGGACATCGGACGAGCTGCTCGAGGAAAGCGATGTGGAACAGGGGACTTCGGAGGAGGACGAGGAACTGGAGGAGGACTTCGTTATGATTGCAAATCAGCGTGAGGAAGAGGAGCAGATGGATCTGGAGGATGATTTCGTTATCCTCGCAAACCTGCCTGACGGGAAGATTGAAATGGTGAGCCTGCTGCACCTGGCATGGTAGTTATGGAAAAGTATAGCAATGTGGTAGTGGCTGCACCTGATTTTTTTGGGGGAAAATCTTAGTAATGTGGTAGTGTCTGCCTAATCTTGCCAAAGTAGTGCAGATCAGCTATTTTACCGTATTTTATTTTGTTGATGATCTACATTGCTTACCACTTGCAGTTTTAGTTTCTTTATCATTGACACTCATGAAGTAGGTGTGATAGCAAACACTTCCTAGTATTAGGATTTAGTC
The DNA here is from genome assembly GCA_007115705.1 of Dactylis glomerata. Lineage (NCBI taxonomy): Eukaryota > Viridiplantae > Streptophyta > Magnoliopsida > Poales > Poaceae > Dactylis > Dactylis glomerata. Next base: position 965,976 of record QXEO01000186.1, read on the forward strand.
TAGAAACTTTCAATGTTGATGCCTATGCCTCCTATGAGATGATGAAAGGACTGGAACATATGGAATGGGTAAATGTTAGCTGCCTCGGCAAGAATATATGGATCAAGCTAGTCAATAGTGAAGCTAATTTAGTAGAGTGGTTTGTTTTTGTTAACTATGCTGTAAAGTTAGGACTAAAAGGTTGAATAATTTACTGAGTAGGAGGATTGTAAGTTGACAAACTCAAGACAGCATGTACCACATCTTCAACCCAATATATGCAGATGAACTCGCGTTTCTCTATATGGGGGTGGCTTGATGTTTTCTGCAGCCACTTAAAAAAAATCCTTCATGTTGCTAACCAATCTGGATGATAATTCATGCATTTGACTATTAACGCATCATAGTTTCTCGCCACTGAAATTCCAATGTGCAATTTGTCAACCTATTATTTTTGGCTGTTCACAAGAACCGTTTTTCAAGATTTTGACTTTCTTTTGGTATTTGCAGCTTTATTAGGACAAACAAGGCTCAGATAGGCTTCACAGGGTCCTCACTACGCCTTGTGTAAGTTCTGCAAACTGATTCGATGTGGTATATTGTCTGGATTGTATACTGTTTATCACAGCAATTCAACTGAATATTATGCTTTTTCAATCTGAATAACACTGAGCCTTCTTAACAGATAAAAGGTACCGGGAGACGTACAACACACATTTCCAACTGTACAGCTCAATTCCTTAGGTTATCCTCCATAACTGAAGATATACATATTTATTGTCATCTCATGGTGCTACGCTTGGAAGTCTTTTCAGTGGATGCCCTGGTTCAGATATTCCTGTCTGTGCCCTTGCATTCATGGTCTTATGTTAAATATTGAACTTATGTATCTAGAACAGTGGTAATTTACGATGGATGGTTATATTATATATTTTCTGGGAATCGAATGATATCAACGCTGATTTGCTATTGAACAATATTTATCTGTGATTCGTGCTGTAACATGCATTTGTTAACATCTGCTAAACTCGTCGGTTGCCATAAGGGGTGGATATCAAGCCAACTCAACTCATTAACCAAAAGAGCTTTAGACCCCAACTTGCTCGACTCAATTAAAACTTAGATAACTCATTAAGTTTGGTAAGAGGACAACATTAAAATGTATATCACCAACATACAATAGTCTACAATACTCCCTCCGTTCCTTGATATAAGGTGTATAGTTTTTTTTGTAAAATTTCAAAATATAAGGTGTATGGCAAGATTGTGGGATTTTTTACGCAATTTAGGAGTCAACCTAATTAGAAGAGACATGATGCTAAGATTTTCCTTTTTTTTTCTCAGTCTAACATCGATCACGTATCGGTATTAATGTCTAAAAGTACCAAAATTTACTCTTTTGACCTATGCGTTAATATTCGTGTAAGAAAACTATACGCCTTATATCAAGGAACAGAGGGAGTATAACGTAAACTTAAGCATTCATAAGTTGCTTAGGAGATATCGTCTACTGACACCATAAATAATCCATGATTGAAATGACATAACATAGTTTTATAGTAGTACTAGACATATTACAAGCTAAATGAGTTTAATAAATACTTGTAACTTACTCATATACCAAAATTGACATATGCAGTGGTTGCTAAAATAATCCATCCAGACTAACTATCGCTATGAAAGATCAAATCTTGTCATAGTCAACTCCTGAACATGTTTTAACGATATGTCGACTATTTCATAGATGTGAAACATCTATGTCTGTTTCTTTATAGATCCAAATACGGTCAATAGGCTTCACGCCTTCGAGAGGGTCTTTCAAGTTCAGAAATTTGATTTCTCATGTATGGAACTATCACGGATTTTATGGCTTCTAGCCATTTGACGGAGTGATGCATATAAAATTTATACATGAACTTTGTAGTTTATTGATACATATTCCAATATATTAAGATGTTATTAGTTGTTATAATCATGTTTTGCATTGATTTATGGGGATTTTCCATCGATCCCTTTATTTTAGTTATAACTCTGCAGGACAAAAATCCCTGTTTTGTGTATTTTGATGTTTCAGGAACCTTCCCGAACTCACATTGACCTAGAATTTTTCAGACGTTAATATTTTATCATGAGAACCTTCTAGAGCACAAGAAGTCAACAAGGGGTGACAAGGGTATAGTTAATAGAGCCCGTTAGTTGAGTACCCCTGAGGCCCGTATAGCTAGGCCCAATTGTAATGATAGTCGAATACGAGTTCCTACCGTATGTCGATATTGTAATCTGTATCGGACCCTACCCGATCCTCGAGACCTGGCCACCTATATAAAGGGGCCAGGAGGGGACGGTGTAGGGCAGATTGAAAGCAAGCCAGGTTAAACACTCAAGTTTACTTTTGACACATACCTATTTCGACTAACTTTACATTCGAGTTCATCCGACGCCCTATCTCCCCGATCCTAAGTCCTTTATCTAGGACATTTGTCGAGTTAACCCCTCGTCAATTGGCGCCGACCGTGGGGATCTTGGGCGTTGGAATCATGAATTCGACGGCTTTTTCGCTTTTAGCCAACAGCAGCGCAGAAGTCGACGAAAATCAAGAGATGGAGTTGACAATTGGAAGTTTGAGCATCCTCATTGGGCCATCGGGTTCATCTCGCCTTTCAGATCCGACGAAACAAGATTCGTCGGCAAGTGAGCCCGAAATAGTAGCAATGATGGAGTATTCCGACGGCTCATCCAGCGAGGTAAACTCGCCGGTCAGCCTAGAAGAAGTGCTAAAAGAAATCGAAGAAGACAACAAAGCAAAGGAAAAACTCGACGAAGGAGTCCAACTCAATGATCTCATGATCTGCCTCGACAATATCTCAGACAAATCAACAGACACATGGAAGACAGGGTTAGAGCTTTCTGAAGATGGCGACTCGATCTTCTCAAGCTTCAATAGTAACATCGGCAAACAATGCCAGGTGCTCGCCATTGTGGGAGACAACTCAGAAGAATTCGATGAAAATGACAACCCAGTGCTAAACCCAACAAATATAGACAGAGGAGCAAATCACCTAGCAGAAGGGCAAACAACAGAATCTCTCACAGCCAGGGAAAAAAATCGACTATCAGTCGACGAGTGGAGGGTAATAAGAGAAGCCGTAGAACACGGCACGCCAATACCATCAAATTCCAGCAAAGACATGCTTTTGGGATATCATTACGCCCTAAGGCAGCAGGCAAAGCAATTAGCAAAGGAAAAAATAGAGATACAAAGAAGAAAAGATTCAGCCATTGCAGCTAGCGAAGCTGCTCGTAAAGCACGAAGCGACGCATCATACAGCAACGCAAGGAAAAATCGTCGACACGATTGAAGGTACGATAACCTCGAGTACTCCGGCAGGCAAAGTATTTCTAAAAACCTCGACTCGTCCTTCCTATCGGTCGACGAGCAGGGAAACATCCTACCGAAAACTCCTGAAGCAGCACTAGTGGCAGCGCAAGCATATCTACTTACAACTCGACCAAGTCCAGGAGATCCCAGAGAACATATGCATAGAGCAGCACTGAACGGACTCAACATGGTGGGCCACAAGCTATCAGAAAAAGGAGAAGAAGCATATCACCACAAGGAAGTGCACAAAGCAAGGTCACCTCGCCGTCAAAACAGTCCTCGGCGCAGAAGCAGCAAGCACCGATCTCGATCGCCATCACCAAAACAACACGGTGGAACTCGAAGATCGCGATCCCCAAATGAAAAACGCGACTATGAAGACGACGAAAAAGAGATGGGGGCATCGTGCTTTACCCGCAGGGTTCGCACCACTCCAGTTCCCAAGGGATTCAAGCTACCTCATGATCAGCAAAATTACGACGGATCACAGGAACCACAATCATGGCTCGCAGATTACTTACAAGCAGTTCAGATATTAGGAGGAACCAAAGAAACAGCAATGCAAAGTTTGCAACTACACCTCACCGGCGCAGCAAGGTCATGGTTGAGCAAGCTAGAAAAAGAATCTATTGGAAGCTGGGAAGACCTCACAAAGCAATTTACAAGCAACTTCAGGTCGACATACAAACGACCAGCATCAATAGAAGAAGTCAAAGCATGTATGCAACAACGCGACGTAACACTGCGGGCATACATCCAAAGATGGAGCCTTATCAAAAATTCAGCAGTCGAAGTTTGATACGTCTCAAACGTATCTATAATTTTTGATGCTCCATGCTTGTTTTTACACCATTTGCCTATTGTTTCGTTACACTTAGTGGCACTTTTATGCATTTTCTGGAACTAACCTATTAACAAGTTGCCACAGTGCCAGTTTCCTGTTTTCTGCTGTTTTTGTGTTTCAGAAGTGATACACAGGAAATATTCTCGGAATTGGACGAAACAAGTTCCTGAAGTCTTATTTTACCCGGAAGCTTCCAGAGATCCAAAGAGAAGTAGGAGGGGGGCCACCAGGGCCCCACACACAGGGGCGGCGCGGCCAGGCCCCTGGCCGCGCGGGCCCCATGTGAGGGCGCCTGGCCCCTCCTCTGACATCGTCCCTTCGCCTATAAAGACCCCCCGACGGAAAAAACCTAAGTACCCGATCAGATTTCTAGAACACATCGCGATCCGCCGCCGCCGTCGACCCGAAGATCGGGAGGGTCCAGAAGCTCTTCCCGGCACCCTGCCGGAGAGGGGAATCGCCACCGGATGTCTTCTTCATCGCCATGCTTGCCTCCGGAGCGATGAGTGAGTAGTCTACCTTGGACTATGGGTCCATAGCAGTAGCTAGATGGTTGTCTTCTCTACCATGTGCTTCATGTTTAGATCTCATGAGCTGCCCTACATGATTGAGATCACCGTTATGTAATTCTATGATGTTGGTTTGTTGGGATCCGATGAATATTGGTGTTTATGATTAAGTTGCTGTACTGAATTATATCTTTTGTTATCTCTATGTTGTTTATGATCTTGCATGCTCTCCGTTGTTAGTAGCTATCTTGGCCGAGTAGTTGCTAGTGACTCCAAGAGGGGGTATTTATGCTCGATAGTGGGTTCATGCCTCTATTTCACCTGGGGGAGTGACAGAAACCTCTAAGGTGGTAGATGTGATGTTGCTACTAGGGAGAAAACAACATTCATATGCTCAAGGGCATATGCTTTGTTTACATTACACACTTTGCCTAATGCAATTATCTGTTGTTCGCAACTTAATACTACTGGGGTGTTCGGATGATATCCCCGGGAGTGGATTATTAGTCATAGATGCAGTTGGATGGTGGTCTATGTATTTTGTTGTAATGCCCAGAGTAAATCTCATAGTGATATTCTTGACATATCACGTTTATCTTTATTCTATCAATTGCCCAACTGTAATTTGTTTACCCAGCATGTGCTATTTTATCTATGGAGACACACCACTAGTGAACTGTGGACCCCGGTCCTATTTCCATCATATTGCTATCACCTGTTTACTTTACTCGCACTGTTTACTTTACTCACATACTATATTGTTTTCCACTCGATACGCTTATAATCTTTGTTTCAAGCAAACCGGTGAGATTGACAACCTCATCGCAAGTTGGGAACAAAGTACTTGGTTGTGTGTGTGCAGGTTCCGCGTTGCTACTGGCCGAAGACGAGTCAACAAGTATCGTTAAACGGCGCCCTTGTTGGAGTGTTATTAAGTCAGTCTGCATCACCTTCAGTCGTCACCGTCTCTCCTCTTCAAGATCGACATTAAACCTTGGTTTCTTAACTGAGGGAAACTAGCCGCTACACTCATCATACCTTCCTCTTGGGGTTCCCAACGGGCTGGTTATTCACCACACACAAGGACTTACTGCTTCACGCCAGCAGCCTCTTTTCTGGCGCCATCACCAAGTAGCAGCTTCTTTTCTGGCGCCGTTGCCGGGGAGGAAGAGAAGACTTCTGCGAGGGGAGTTTTTTTGCACACACATCCTTTACTTTGTTATTGTTTTGCTTTACTTTATTTTATTTTACCTGCATCGTTTTTATATCAAAAACCCAAAAAAATTAGAATCCTTGATAGTTGTTTTTACTTATCTGCTTTTAGTTTTGTTAAAATGAGTAATCCTGAAGTAGAAGTCCGTAGTTTTAAGCAACAAGGGGGAGAAAGTCTAAAAGATGCTTGGTACCGTATTAACAATGCTCATCATAGGTGTACCAAAAAGCACTCTACCACGATCCTCCTTAGAAATTTTTATGTTGGTATATCTAGTTGGAATAGGTATGTTCTCGATACTCTTACAGGAGGTAATTTTCTGGGTACTCCCGCGGGAGAAGCATGCACTATAATTGAAAGTTTAGTGGGAATACCACCTATTCATGTTGCTAAAACTGAGACCACCTTGGAAGAGGTGGTAGAAAAGCTCAGCTCCTTAGAAAAAAGTTTGCCAAGTATCCTAGAAAATGCTAGCCGCGTTAGTGAATTAATAGAAAACATTGGTAAGAGAATTACCATTTTAGAGGCTAGCACTACTCATGACAATCAAAACTTAAGGATTGGTAAACTAGAGGAGTCTATGGAAACTCTTAGCTTAATCTTCTCTTCTCTTAAATTTAAGAAGGAGAAAGTGTTTGTTGGAAAAGAGCAAAAATTTATGTATGTTCCCAAGGTTTCTGCGCTTAAATCTCAACATGTTCTTAAGATTGGTAAGACTCTTAGTTCCACTAAGGGTGACTTGCAGGTTGAATCATCTTCGGGAACCTTCAAAGAGCCTACTGAGGTAACTAGCACTTCATCTATTGATATTACTTGATTCGCAATTTTCTGCGCCTAGCTCAAAGGCGTTAAAGAAAAGCACTCTTGGGAGATAACCCAATGTTTTCTTTTCAGTACTTTTTCTTTTATTTGAGTCTTGGAAGTCATTACTACTGTAATGACCGCTCCTTATCGTGTTTATTTCGTTTTTGTGCCAAGAGAAGCCTCTAATTTGAGTGAGGTAAAGATTTGGGGATGTTGCTGTCCTGAAACTGTTTTCGGTGCTGCACCGTAAAAATTCGTATAAATTCTCTGTTTATCTTTTGAACCTGCGATTTCTTGTGCATATGCCCCAGGTTATATCCAAACTTTTGTTAGTTGAACACTTTTTGATTTGAGCAACAGAAAATCCCTCAAAAATTCGACCTTTGTCAGCTGTTCAGTTTTGACAGATTTCTGCCAATATTTGTGTTTGCCACTTTATCGCTTTCTTTTGAGTTCTTTTGATCACGGAACTTTTGGGAAGTTACTACAGTAGTATTTGCTATATATGTGGTGGTTTTGAGTTGAAACCTGAAGCAAATAGAGGATTGATTATATGTTATGCTTGCACTAATGTTGCTAATAGAATTGTGTTTAGTTTTGTATGAAGGAAGTTTTCAAGTGTAGGGATTGGAGAATGATGAGATGAGTTGAAGAATGGACAAAAGCTCAAGCTTGGGGATGCCCATGCATCACCCCAATAAATATCCAAGAAGTACAAGCGTCAAAGCTTGGGATGCCCCCGAGGCACCCCTTCTTCATCGGCAAAAATCAGGTCACCTTTCAAGACACTATATTTTTATTGCTTCATGCACTATGTGTTTTTCTTGGAGCGTCAGTTGTTTTAGTTTTCTTAGTTAGTTTAGTTTGTTTGTTTGCTTCAATAAATGGTTGGACCCCAACAAATTTCCTTTGGAGGAGATGTACTTGTTTTCATTTGCAAAGAACGCTCTAGTTTTCACTCTTATTAAAAAACGAGTGTTCTTCTTTTTCTGCTACTGCTTTTGGTTTTCGTTTTCGCCTTGATTTGCGTTCAGATCTTGTCATATCTTTTCATCAAGGTGTATTTTTGCCTCTGATCTTTATTGGTTTTCATCAAAATAGGTGTTTATAAAAATTTCAAATGGTGTTGGAAAAGAGAAAAAGCTTTGTGCAAAATAGTGGTACAAGAAGGAGCTTGTGTAGACTGCGGCTTAGGCTTTTTCATGTCATGCTTGATGTCTTTTTGATAGTATGCTTTGTGGTTTTGCTGTAGCATGACTTGTCTCAAATAACTGAGATTGCTTAATGAGCCTTTGAAAAAATCATGCGTTGTTTTTATTGTATGGAAGCATTATTTTGGTTTTCTCCTTGATGCTTTATTTGGGTTGACTTGGCGCATGCTTACACATGTTAGACTCTTACAAAGTCGCCAATAGCCTTCATGATCATTTAGTTTTTGACTTTTGATGCCATCTTATGCTTCTTTTAATGTCGCTTTGTCGCTTTGCATGATTATGGCCATTATTGCTCTCTTAGTTGGTCGCTCCCAGTCTTTTGCTAGCCCTCGCCTTGTACTGAGTATGAGCTCTACTCGTGCATCCAACTCCTAAAAACCAAGTTTCCATTGTGTCCACTATAAACTCCTATACATGGTATTTGTAAGCCATTCCAAAGTAAAATTTCCATGTGCTACCTTTCAAAACCTTCAAAATACTTCTTGTTTTGTGACACTGTTTTCAGCTCATGGGGACGTAGTGGTCGGATTTGCTATCTTCCATATTGCTTATTCCAAAAAGAAAAAAAAAAGAAAAAAAGGCACTCCTCCAAAGAATGTGAATGTTGGTGGGCACCCGATGGAATCGGTTAGCCATGGTATGTGAAAGGAAAAAGGTGGGGAGGAGTGCCAAGCTTTATAAAAGAGCACAAAAGTGCCAATCTCTCTCTCAAAAACTTGCTTCATTTTTGTATGGAAGATAGTAAGAACCCCATTGCCAGTCGTTGACAAAGACAACCACCTCTCAAAAACAATTTTTATCTCTCTGTTTTACAAACGAAAAGCTCTAGCACATGCGCAATCACTGCTTCCCTCTGCGAAGGGCCTTTCTTTTACTTTTATGTTGAGTCACCACCTTCTTTCTTTATGCACCATTAAGAGAGCATAGTTGTAATTCTTAGTGTGATATGCATTGTCCCAAAGTTCATTGATTGACTCATATTGTTGGTTTCACTTGTTCTTAAATTATTTGTATCTAGTCGCCCTCTTAAACTTGAAGGTGTCCTATGCATTTATGTTTTGCTCTCTTTGAAGGACAAGCTGAAAACCATTTGTATGTTTTTCCTTATGATTTGAACACACGTTTGACTTTCATTGTTTCATTATCATGATCTTTTGTTTGTGTTCATTTGCATGTTTACAACATGGTTGCTAAGTTTCTTATTGTCATGATTATATCTTCATGCCCATGTTTTAAGTTCTTATGATCCCAGCTCACAATGCTTACATATGTGATCAAGATTGTGTAGGTGCATGTCACCTCAAAAATTATTCTTTTGTTATCACTTACCTACTCGAGGACGAGCAGGAGTTAAGCTTGGGGATGCTTGATACGTCTCAAACGTATCTATAATTTTTGATGCTCCATGCTTGTTTTTACACCATTTGCCTATTGTTTTGTTACACTTAGTGGCACTTTTATGCATTTTCCGGAACTAACCTATTAACAAGTTGCCACAGTGCCAGTTTCCTGTTTTCTGCTGTTTTTGTGTTTCAGAAGTGATACACAGGAAATATTCTCGGAATTGGACGAAACAAGTTCCTGAAGTCTTATTTTACCCGGAAGCTTCCAGAGATCCGAAGAGAAGTAGGAGGGGGGCCACCAGGGCCCCACACACAGGGGCGGCGCGGCCAGGCCCCTGGCTGCGCGGGCCCCGTGTGAGGGCGCCTGGCCCCTCCTCTGACATCGTCCCTTCGCCTATAAAGACCCCCCCGACGGAAAAACCTAAGTACCCGATCAGATTTCCAGAACACATCGCGATCCGCCGCCGCCGTCGACCCGAAGATCGGGAGGGTCCAGAAGCTCTTCCCGGCACCCTGCCGGAGAGGGGAATCGCCACCAGAGGTCTTCTTCATCGCCATGCTTGCCTCCGGAGCGATGAGTGAGTAGTCTACCTTGGACTATGGGTCCATAGCAGTAGCTAGATGGTTGTCTTCTCCACCATGTGCTTCATGTTTAGATCTCATGAGCTGCCCTACATGATTGAGATCACCGTTATGTAATTCTATGATGTTGGTTTGTTGGGATCCGATGAATATTGGTGTTTATGATTAAGTTGCTGTACTGAATTATATCTTTTGTTATCTCTATGTTGTTTATGATCTTGCATGCTCTCCGTTGTTAGTAGCTATCTTGGCCGAGTAGTTGATAGTGAATCCAAGAGGGGGTATTTATGCTCGATAGTGGGTTCATGCCTCTATTTCACCTGGGGGAGTGACAGAAACCTCTAAGGTGGTAGATGTGCTGTTGCTACTAGGGAGAAAACAACATTCATATGCTCAAGGGCATATGCTTTGTTTACATTACACACTTTGCCTAATGCAATTATCTGTTGTTCGCAACTTAATACTACTGGGGTGTTCGGATGATATCCCCGGGAGTGGATTATTAGTCATAGATGCAGTTGGATGGCGGTCTATGTATTTTGTTGTAATGCCCAGAGTAAATCTCATAGTGATCTTCTTGACATATCACGTTTATCTTTATTCTATCAATTGCCCAACTGTAATTTGTTTACCCAGCATGTGCTATTTTATCTATGGAGAGACACCACTAGTGAACTATGGACCCCGGTCCTATTTCCATCATATTGCTATCACCTGTTTACTTTACTCGCACTGTTTACTTTACTCGCATACTATATTGTTTTCCACTCGATACGCTTATAATCTTTGTTTCAAGCAAACCGGTGAGATTGACAACCTCATCGCAAGTTGGGAACAAAGTACTTGGTTGTGTGTGTGCAGGTTCCGCGTTGCTACTGGCCGAAGACGAGTCAACAAGTATCGTTAAACGGCGCCCTTGTTGGAGTGTTATTAAGTCAGTCTGCATCACCTTCAGTCGTCACCGTCTCTCCTCTTCAAGATCGACATTAAACCTTGGTTTCTTAACTGAGGGAAAACTAGCCGCTACACTCATCATACCTTCCTCTTGGGGTTCCCAACGGGCTGGTTATTCACCACGCACAAGGACTTACTGCTTCACGCCAGCAGCCTCTTTTCTGGCGCCATCACCAAGTAGCAAAGTTTCAGACGAAAGAGCAATAGACGTGTTCATCATTGGATTAAGGCGAAGAGACCTAGTCGAGGAGATGGGTAGAATCAAGCCGAAAATAGTGTCAGACCTCATGGACACAGCAAACAGATTTGCAGATGGAGAAGATGCGTGCAACAACAAGCGGACAAGATCCCCAGAGGACGACAGAAGAAACAGATATGGAAGTCAAAGGAGACAGCCTCAGAATTACGACACCTATGGCTCCCATAGCCAAGTCGCGCAGGATACAAAGACAACGGCTATCAACGGATAAAAAGCGCGACTACAGAGGGCGTCAAGCTACTCGAAGGACGCGTCGCGGAGCCCGAAACGAAGAAACCACGAGTAGGAGCATCAGGAGAAGACACAGACGCAGAGGAAAAAGGGAAAGCCATGGCGGCATAAGCATCAAAAGACAATAAGAGTAGAGTAGAACAATACGGTTGTAAAAGCCACGAGTTATACCAGGGGCAATGCCCTCTAGATCCAGAACACAGGTCACAGGCCGGATCTCTTGGGTCACCCCATGTATCTTACATTACAAGTATAATAAAGACGAAACGTTCCTCATATTCGAGTTTACGAGTCTTTCAAAAGAGAAAGTGCGGCAAACGCACGAATCATACAATAACGCCCTGAGAATAAGTTTCAGACGTATAGTCGCGAAATAAATAAACTCTCGCGTTCCACATACACCTTACAACATCGGGTTGTCAGAATCATCTGCACCTAAAGGGTCTAGGTAGTGAAACTCGCGGAAAAATGCGGAGTCTTCTTGCAACAACCTGGCTATAATTCGACGGGCAGGCTGCAAGGTACTCTCTAAGTGTACTCGAAGGCTTGCCCCACCAGGAGGATAGCTCAGCGACATAGAACTATAATTGAGTCTTGGCTGCCACTTGCGTATCCACCCAAGAGCAAAGTTGGCACCCGCCACTAGGTTCAGTTCTATCAACCGATGGACTCGCTGGCTGGATCTAAAAACATCAAGAAGCAATGGAAAAGTAGCAGGCAGAGGATTGCGAGGAAGCATGACCAAATGCATAGTTACGAGAGCTCTCCTACAACCATCCACTGCCTCGCCAATATGCTGGGCACGGTCCTGAAGCAATACAATAGCGCTTCGGCGTCGAGGATCAGACCATAAATTTTCAACACCTGCGGACATCTTTTCCAGAGCCGCACTTCGCTCGGTAACCCGACGATCTTCAGCAGCGAAGTCCAAGCAAGTGCCTATAAGGGCAAAGGATATCATAAAAGTAACAGTAGAGCAAAAAGCGAAGAAAATAAGTCGAGAGGAAACTTACATCGCAACATTTCACAGGCGGATTCAACGATACCAAGAATGAAAGAATTGCATTCTTCGTGATGCAAAATCTTTGCCGTCAAGCTGGACACTTCATCACCAAGAATCGATACTTGCTTCATCAGGGCAGAAGTTTTGCTAACCTTATCAAACGCCATCTGAGCTTGGCATTTGGCTGAAGTCAAGCGAACCTCAAGGTTAGAAATCCTTGAAGAATATTCTGCGCATTGATTGCATCGACTAGGAGGCGACGGAATCCTCGAATTCAACGTATTGGCAGAGAAAGGAGCAGGCCCGCAAGTCAAAGGGTCATCGACATGCGTTAACTGAAAGTGAAAGAAAAGGAAGAAGAAACATTTCAGAAAGGCAGCACAAGACTTCATAAGAAAGATATATTTACATGAGATCACAACCCTATGACTAAAGTTCTCGGGTTGCACACAACTAAAAGTTTTTACATTCAAAAAGAAGAAACTTGAAACTACAAAAGAGCCGAGTCTACGCCACCTCAGCATTTTGCTCCGTGGCAGAAGAGGGCACAACAGATTCCTCGCCAGAAGTCGACGGTGGCACTGGATCTTCCACAGCTGGAGGTGGTGCAGCAGATGCCGCAGAGGATGCCGAAGGGGAAATAAGTGTCACCAATGCAGGTGCCAACTTCTTTGCCTTCTCAAAAAAAGTCTTCATCTCGTCGCGGGTACGGCCATGGGGAGTGCTCATCCTCTCCCAGTCGAAATCCGTACCATGCGCAAGGGATAGTGCGATAGCACCCTCGGTGCCACGCTTAATAGAAAGCCCTTTCAGCTAGAGGGTGGGGTCTTCAGTTGTATCGAAGGACTTGGCAAGATTACTCAGGTCGTGCTTCGGAACTGCTGCCCTTTTCTTCGGCCACAACCCGACAAAGAGTCGTGAAAGAACGCGGTTAACTAACTCGAAAGTTTCCTGGATAGATATCCAGTTTTCCTCGAGTAGGTTAACCGCAGTTATCAGAGGGTCATCGTCCGGTTGCAGGGCCGATGGAGATACCCCAGTAAATCCTGCACGACACAAAGAAAGTAGAAAAGAAAAGAAGGAGGAAGATGTCAGCACGTACAACAGTGCAACAGAAGTCGAAAATAGGAGACAAGGCGAAACACTTACTTTCAGCAGCAGTGGACATTGTGTGGAGACGCTCCGCCACGGCTTGCTCTCGCTGGGCATGATCCTTGTTGGCATCAGCTAAAGCTTTTTCAGCTTTCTTCTCCTTACCAAGCGCAGATTTCTGCGACTTCTCAGCGTTTACCTTGGCAGTGGCCGCAGCATCGTAAGCTTTCTGAGAAGCACGGAGCTCCGCCTCCAGCGACGCAATCCGGGCATTGGTTGTTGCTAGAGTAGCTACAATGGAAGAAGAAGGGAAGTCAGATAAATAGCACAAGATATGCAAGGAGGAAAAACCATGAATGGATGTAGAACATACCTTCGGAAGCTTTCGCAACCTTTAGGTACTCAGCGCATTTGGTACCCAAGGCGACAAATCTCTTCAATAAAGCCTGAAAAGAAAAAGAAAAAGAGTGGGAAAGAAGTGCGAGCGTATGCAAGGGAGATAAGTCAGGAGAAATTACTCACATCATGGGGGGAAGCCGAGGATTCGTGGGCTTCCAGAGAAACTTCGGGTTCTTTAGCCTTCTTCACGCGCTTGGGGTTTTGGGGCACAGGAACCTTCTTTACAGAGGCCCTGGTAACCCTAGGCGCAACTTCTTGAGCCGGGGGCTCATCGTTAATAGCAGGAGAAATTGAAGGAGTAACTGTGGCAGCTTTTGACGGCTCTTCGTCATCTCTGCACAAAGCAAAAAAATTATGAGTAACATGACGGAAACAAGGCAAAAAAAGATGCAATTGAGGAACTTGAGTAAGAACACTTACGACGCCAGGAGGTCAAAGAGATCCATATCTTCTGTCAAGACAGGAGATTTCTCCGCAACTGCTTGTTGCAAAGAGGAACTCGAAGAAGCAAATTCATCGACTCGTTTCCTCTTCTTGTCCAAGCCAGTGTCTTCAGGCCGCACAGGAGGAAGCGATGTCGACGAACTAGTATCCTCTTCTGATTCTTCGGCATCATCTCCGTCCTGATTGTCATCAGCCTCGGGGGCTTCAGATACAGACCTGGCCAGATCAGCCGGAAGGGGCCCTGCCTCTGGAAGAGGGGGCGTGAGAGGAGAAATTGGTGTTCCTGCACGCGAATGCGTTATTAGAGTAAGTAAGGAAAAATAAAACATAGTTTGAGAAACACGAAAATCGACAACAAGAAGTCAGGAAGTAAGCAGATATATACCTCGGGAAGAGGGTGTACGGAGTCAAAGAAATCAGCAGTCAAATCAGCAACTGCATGATCCTTGGTGAGCTTGGTGAGATTCCTGACCCACTTGTCGACATCTTCTTTCGATATCAGATCTTCAGAGACGCGGGTAGGATCTTCCAAGCCAGAGTAACTCCAAAGTTTGGTAAGGCGGTGTTGTAGGGGTTGAACTCGACGTTGAATGAAAAACGCCATGAGTTGAATACCCGATAAAGCGCCTCCTTGACCTCCTTTTAAAGCTTTGATGCGAGAAAGAAGAGGAAGAATTTGTTCGACTTCCGCATCTGAGGGGAGCGTATCCCACAACGCTAATTTCTTTACCTCCTGGGAAGCATCAAAAGGAGGTAGGCCGTATTCATCTTCAGGAGAGGATTTGCGGTCCTTGATATAGAACCACTTGGTCCTCCACCCTTGGACAGATGCAGCCATAGAAAATTCAAGGTATTGTGCTTCAGGGCGCACAGAAATGACGGCTCCGCCCAGTTCGGGTTTTCTAGCCAACGCAACATTGGGGTGGAGCCGAAAAATTGACCTCCAGAGAAGAAAGTGGGGCTCAATGCCCAAGAACGACTCGCAAAGAGTCACGAAACACGCAATATGTAGAAGAGAGTTAGGTGTGAGCTGGTGAAGCTGCACACCGTAAACAAAGAGAAGCCCACGAAGGAACTCGTGGGCAGGAAGAGAAAGACCACGGAGGAGGAAAGCGAGGAACATTACCCGATAACCACTCGGGGGCTTCGGGATCCGCTCCGTGCTTGGAAACTTGATTGAATCTTGAGCGGAGATGAGGCCGTCCGTCCGGGCCTTCTCCACCTCCTTCTCCGTGATGGCAGAGGTCACCCAGCTGGTCACAGCGTTCGCTTTTCCCTTGGCCATGGCGTTCTTGCTCGCTAGGTGCTTCACGCGCATCTATCAGATCTATGCCTGGGGGCTATGCGCGAAAGGAGAAGGAAGCAAGAGCAGCAATGACGGCGGTGGCGGAGAGAAAGAGCTGGTAAACAGTAAGATTCCCCACGATCCCCCTTATATATCTTCTGGGAGAAGGATCGTGGGCTGAGACGTGGCGCAAAGATAGGAAACGGTAAGCCCACTAACGGTCAAAAGTTAATAAATTTACAGTATTGCCCATGCAACAGTTCGCAATGGTACAGAGTGACGTACTCATTGATGACATAAAGAAGATAATATAAGAAAGAGGAAAAGATGGCGCCGACAAGTGCAAAATAGGTGCACAAGATTGTATACGAAGGAATTTCGATTATAGCCATGGGGGCTACTATTTTCAAGAATGGTAAATACAACTTCTCTCTGAAGTGGTGGATTAGTATTCGACGACAAGATGTTCTTAAAAGTATCTCGAAGTTGAAGTATCTCGAGTTGAAGTATGATGGACTACGCTATATTTTTGAGCCTATACTTGAAAAAGGTCTTTTTCGACTATAGCCTCGGGGGCTACTCCCATCGGGAGCGCTGAGCGCGCACCCGACGATATTTCTTGGTAAATCATTAGAGTTGGAGAAGTGCAGGAGTGTTACTCCCATCGGGAGCGAGTTTTACGGTTGAAGAAACCCGAATATTTTCAGTCAAAATTTGACTGCGACATGAGATTCTCGAGTTGTGTTATCGCAAGGCAACTCGAATGCCGTGACTTGTCACAAAGGTAAGACCCCGGGATCCGTCCTATGTGGCCTGGTATACGCACATGGATGCGCTCTGCTGGTATGTATCCATGTCTATGACGCGAAGAAAATCCTGGTGGACGCACTGGGTACCCTGAGAACCACTGGGATTCATTCTTTGTAAGTCCTAAATGCGGCAAAAGAATGGGTTTGACCGGTATCCCGAATTCAAATCCAAGGGGATTGAATTTGAAGTAGGTGACAAGTATCTGTTCCGGCAGTTAACTGGCCTCTTGATCCGTCAGAGTTGTCAGGCTTGTTCATCAAAACCCCTTGCGAAAGAATATCATGAAAATAAGTCGAAAGACCAAGTCGAAGATTTGAAGATAAGAAGAAATCGAAGAATTGATCAAGTCGAAGATTTGAAGATTAGAGATTCAACCTGAATTTGCAATTCTAGTAGAATCTCAGGGGCTACTGACAAGGGTATAGTTAATAGAGCCCGTTAGTTGAGTACCCCTGAGGCCCGTATAGCTAGGCCCAATTGTAATGATAGTCGAATACGAGTTCCTACCGTATGTCGATATTGTAATCTGTATCGGACCCTACCCGATCCTCGAGACCTGGCCACCTATATAAAGGGGCCAGGAGGGGACGGTGTAGGGCAGATTGAAAGCAAGCCAGGTTAAACACCCAAGTTTACTTTCGACACATACCTATTTCGACTAACTTTACCTTCGAGTTCATCCGACGCCCTATCTCCCCGATCCTAAGTCCTTCATCTAGGACATTTGTCGAGTTAACCCCTCGTCAAGGGGGCACGAGGCGCAAAAGAACACTAGTGGCGTAGGCCCAGGCCAGGCCGGGCAACCCAGGCGCGTTTGAGCCTCGGACCTCCGATGCCGTCCATTTTCATCCCAGACTACTCAGCCTGACCTAAAAACGACTATATAAAGACCACCCGAGGTGTTCCCTTGAGGAGACGGCTGAGAAACACGAAATACAGAAACAAAGGCTGTTTCAGCGAAGATTGGAGGGGAAAATGCTGCCGGAGTCGCCCACAGTCGCTTCTCCAACCTCTCCGACGTCACCACCATCATGAAGAGGGAGTAGTCCATCTCTGGACTATGGGTTTGTGGCAGTAGCTTGTTCTATTTCTCTCTTATGTTATGATGTTTAGATGCTATATGAGCTGTCCAATATGATTATGGCATATATTATGTAATTCCTATATAGTGGATCTTTATTTTATTAGATGATCTATGTGTTATTATGTTCTTGATGTATGAGAAGATGCATTTTGTTACCCTATTCTTTATTACTTGTTTTGATCGAACTTGTATGTGAGAGCGCGAGAGGGGGATGGTGTGTATTAAATAGAGTAAATAGGTAGTAGTAGTGAATTGTGACAAAATTCATGATCTGTTATGGTGTTTTACCAATCCACGATTACCTCACTAGGGATAAAAAGAATTCATATGTTATAATTTTTTAGTGACAGTTGAGAACTCTAAGCGACTTTCATAGACATTGTTCTATCATAATATGTCCAAGCGGTAGCATATTTGATGTTCAACATCATGTTAAAGTACCTAAGGCTATACTCTGTTGATTCTTAATACTAGATTGCTTGAAGTGTATTCCTTTCTAGTGGAGTATAAGTAAGATGTGTAGTATCATCTTTATATTAGGACGTGATGCCCATATGAATATTATCAAGTTAACATAATAAAAATTATGTCGATGTTTCGGTCGTCTATCTTGTTCTTAATACCACCATAACTTTATGAGAGAGTAGACAAGTGAACCCATGAACCTTGGTCCACTTTTAATCATAAGAAACACCTTTCCAATGCTTGCACGTGTCTTTTAATTTTCATATTTAATTAAATACAAAAATACAAAAACATATTTACTTTCTTGCAATCGCATTCAAAATCCAAAAACACCTTTATCATATCATTTTAGTTTATTTTTTTTATTGTATTTGTTTTTTTACTTACATTCAACACCTTGTGCTTGACAACCACTCGATGGAGTTGGGGATGCAATACAATGAGATTGTTTTGCAAGTTGCCTGATGAGAACAAAGAGAGCTTTTCTGACTGTTCCCCGATGTAAGGGTAAATTGCCCCTAAGTGTGTTTTTGGTAATTAATGACAATCCCTGTGGACTAATGTTTTCATTGAGCTTTTTGTGAAGGAATTTTTCATAGGAATTGCTTGAAGTCCATGTGTTGGATTCAAGGCTTGGATGCCATGAAGATAAAGATTTATCTTAAGTATTGGCATCAAGATCATTGAATAGAAGAGATGAATTCATTATGATCAAGAAGAAGAAATAAAGATGTAGTTCTTGTGTAGAACTCACGCAATCCATGCTCTAGCTTATGTGTTAAGCCAAGGAGTCTCAAGATCTTGAGAGTTTGGTTACATGAGAAGAATTCAAGATATGGCTCTATGTTGAGGTCATGATGGTCTCATGAGTTGAGATATGATTGACTAATACCTAGATCATGCAATCAAATAAAGAATTTATTATGTGGCTCAAGATATTGTGATAGAGCATGAGAAGATTCAAGGTTGACCAAGGCAAAGATCAAAGATTGGATTCTAGTTTGGTCAACATATGAAGCAGAAGGAATGTGCCACATGGGACCAATCGGTCTTGTGGTATGGTATGGTTTGTCAATTATGCTTTGTGAACTAACCCATTACATATGTGTGTTTGTGTTGTCTATGTGGGTTAAGTATTGTGTCATGGATATGCATCACTAGTGAGATTTCATATAGACCATGAAAGGATGACATCAAGTGGTGGTTGCCATCAAGGTTGCAAAGTGCAAGTTTCAAGATAAGCATCTTGAGAAGATCATATGTTTGAAGCTTGTCATCTATTTGGTGATAATGGAATTGTGAAGAAATGCCTTAGTGAAGGTATCCCATAGTGGTGTATGGGGGAGCTTATTGGAAGTCTTCACGAAGCAACAATGATCAAGTGAAGCATTCTGGCTTGACGGAAGCATGAAGCATCATCATCAAGATCAAGCGGGGTGCGCAAGGCAAAGGTTTGTCCTTGCTAGGTTTTCATTTTACCGGTCTCAAGGTGTTTGTTGGGAGACCGGGTTATAGGATAGATAGCCACACTATCAAGAGGGGCTTTCGGTTGGGTAACTTGATCACATTGTCTTAGGGAGCTCAATCCTTTGCATACTTTGCTTCTCCCTACTTTATTGCTTATTGGTGTTTTTCTATGTGAGGTTCTTGATCTTGTTGTTAGCTTTCCAACAAGTCCAAGTTCATTGAAAACGGATTTCATATGCATCTCTTATTGCGTTTTTGGGTTTGGAGGTTTTACCGGTTCTTTCCTATGGGAGGTTCTCACCTCTCCTTATTTTTTTTTTACCTCTTAATAATTCTTGGGCTTTGTGTGGTTCATTGGATAGATATTTTTCTTAGCTTTTCAAAAAGTCCAATTTTGCTAAAATCGGAGTCCGGATGTGAAAGTTATCGCATTTTTCGTGAGGCTTTTTTCTGCCGGTTTCGAGCTCGATTTGGACCGAAAATTCAACCGAAAAGTTGCAGAACTGTTTTCTTATATTTTCGGTTTTGGCTCGGTTTAAACTGGAAATTCAACCGAGAATTCAACCAAGAATTTCCGGTCCAACCGAGAATTCAACCGGGAATTCAACCAAAAATTTCCGGTCCAACCGGGAATTCAACCGGAAATCCAGTTTCGCCCCAAACAGCTAGTTTCCTTTGAGGACTATAAAAGGGGTCTTCTTCCCCAAATATTTTAGGGTTCTTGAGCTCGAAATACTCCTCCATTGTTGACCCTCTTGATCTTTCTTCCTCCCTCTTCCCTCCAATGATTCTTGCATCTTTTTGAGGGATTTGAGAGAGGAGATCTTGATCTACAATCTCCACCAAATCATTCCTCCTCTAAGTGAGGGGAATCCTTTGAATCAAGATCTTGGAGTCATTGGTTGACCTCCACCCTTGTTCTTCCTCTCTAACTCCTTCATAGCATTTGTTGCCTTGGTGGGATTTGAGGGAGAAGGATTTGAGCACTTCCCCTTGTGTTCTTGCTTTGCATCCGTGCATAGTGTTGAGCTCTTCATTACGATTTGTTCGAGTGAGAGACCGTGAGCTTGTTACTCTTGGAGGGTGACCTCCTAGTTGGCTTGGCGGTTGGTGCCTCGGTGACCTCTTCGTGGAAGATTGTGAAGAGGCCCGGGCTTCCCCTTCGTGGGAGTTGTGAAGTGGTTGTGGAGCTTGCCATCTCTGGAGTGGAGGAAAAGCTAACCATAAGAAGGGGTCCCTAGCTTCGTGGGGGGCTCGGAGAAGAAGGTGAGCCTTCGTGGCGTTCGGGAGCCTTCGTGGTTTCCCGCATCTCTCCAACGGTGATTAGCTTACTTTTTGTAAGTGAACATCGGGATACATCTTCGTCTCCGCGTGCCTCGGTTATCTCTATACCCGAGTTTATTTCCTTGTGATAGCCTTCATGCTTGAAGTACTTATATCTTGTTTATCACTTGTGAAATATATCTTGTGCTATCTTGCTTAGCTCTAGTTGTTGTTGGTGCACTTAGTTGAGCCTAGCTTATTTAGGTTTTGTGCTTGTAAAATAAACGTTAGTTTAATTCCGCATTCTTACAAGACAAATCCGTAATAGTTTTTAAAACGCCTATTCACCCCCCCTCTAGGCGAGATCTCATCCTTTCAATTGGTATCAGAGCAAGGTCTCTCCTTGTTTAGGCTTCACCGCCTTGAGAGTAAAGATGTCGGCTAGTTATTTAGTGCACAATGACATAATTATTTTTGATGGCACAAATTATATGCTATGGAGAAATCGCATGCTTTCTAATCTTCGAACTTTGTGTCCAAATATAGAGCGATTTCTAGATGTACGTTTTTCTCCTCCGATGGATCTTCAAAATCTATCTATTGAGGATGAGAAAAATTTACATCTTGAAGCTCAAGTATCTAATGAAATTTTATTGTCTGTGAGCTCCATAGTTTATGTTTGCTTGATGGGTTCAAAGTGCAAGACGTCTCATGAGATATGGACCAAGCTAGAAGAGTCATTTGGTGGTTCCATTTCACTTGAGGTTGAAAGTGAACCCAAGGAGCTCTCTTCACCTTCACATCATGAAGAGCTCCAAGTTGCTTCCACATCCGGTCGTGATGATTGTTCAAGTTCTTCCACTTCACCAACATGTGACTTGTCACAAGGTAATGATATGGTGAGTGAAGAAATCATATGCGATGATGGTAGTCTTGTTCTTTGCACCAATGATTCTATTTCTATAAACCCTAATGGTGTAGAGAGTTTGGACCTAAACACTTCTTGCAAGAAATTCTTTACTCATTCTTATGTTAAAGGTCCTTGCATATCTCCTAAAATTTGCTTGATTAAATTTTGTGATGATATGCTTGTTTCTAGTTGTGACCACACTCAAAATGATTCTATTTCCTCTAGTTGTTGTATGACTAACCATGTAGAGGAAATTAAAGAAAAATTGGGTCACATAATTAAAGAAGAAATCAATAGAAGAACCAAGAAGGTTTCTATCAAGAGAAGGCAATGCTATGAATGTCACGAGTATGGACATCTCGCAAGAGCTTGTCCTACACTCGAAAATGAAGAATGTGCTTCTATTGATGTTCCATCATCATCTACGCAAGTCCACATGTGCCTTATGGCAAGCGGTTCAAAGGTAACTCCTACTTTGAATCCCAACACATCTCCTTATGATGAGAGTGATGATGATGATGATGATAATGAAGCTTTCTTGCATGAGATGGGAATTGTGTATGCCTCTCTTCGTGGTAATAATGATGCTCGTGCTAAAGTCGAACACTTAATGGAAACCTTGTTTGAACACAAGGAAACCATTAAGGAATTGAACTCCCTTGTTAATGAGGGGAAACGGAGATTCAATCTCCTCAAGCAAGAGCTATCCGAAGAGAAGCATACTAATTTTTCCCTATCTCAATATATTAAATCTTGTGAGCTTGCTAATGCTAAATCTATTAATGATGCTTGTGCTACTAACTCTACTTCTTGTGAAGCATCTATATTAAAGGAGAATGTTGAGCTAAGGGCTCAACTTGAGTTGCTAACAAGCAATTATAAGAAATTGGAGGAAAGCCATGAAAAGCTCTCGGGCTCTCATGGGGATCTCCTAATCTCTTATAATGGGCTAAAGTTAGCTCATGAGGCAAGTATCGCTAAGGAAATATCTTGTGAGCCTCATTTTGACATTAGCACTACTTTGAACCAAAATGCTATATTACCATGTGGTAGCCCTAGTAATTTGTCTCGGCATAATATTGCTACATCTTGTGATGAATTACTTGCTATGCCTTGTTGCTCTAACAATGAAGCTTCTATTTCCTCTAGTACTTGTATTACAACTAACCTTGTAGAGGAAATCAAAGAGCTCAAGGCCCAAGTCACTAGTTTGGAGAAAGACTTGGAGAAGCATCATGAAGGGAAATCCACACTCGATAATATTTTGAGTGTGCAAAAATCCCCTAATGACAAGAGTGGACTTGGATTCAACTCCAATAACAAGAACAAGTCCAAGAGCAATAAGAAGAAGAAGAAGGGCCAAGACCAAGTCAAGAATTTGGCCAAGATTGTTTGCTTCAAGTGCAAGATTGAAGGGCATCATGTGAGATCTTGCCCATTGAAGAAGAAGCACTTAAGTGAGAAGCAACAAGGGAAGCGTCCACAAGGTCAAGCTCAAGCACGACCTCAAGTTGAAGATAGGCCACTTCCCAAGAAGAAACAAGATGAAGCTTCCCAAATCAAGAAATCAACGAAGAAGAGAAAGGGAAGCACTTGTTGCTATATTTGCCGTGAGAAGGGGCACTTTGCTTCTTCATGCTTAAGCGGTACCTTATCTAATCCTATCATTGTTGATGATGATTATACTCTTAGGAAAGATAAGGATGGCAATGTGTTTGCCAAGTTTGTTGGAACTCAAAGTGGTGTCAAGAAAAGAACTATTTGGGTTGCCAAGCCTATTGTGACTAACCTCTTTGGACCCAACTTGGTTGGGGACCAACAAGCTAAAACTTGATCAATAGGTGTTTGTGGAGGGCATTGGAGACTTGGCTACCTCATGAAGAATTAAGGGATCTTCATTAATTTTATTTCATCAAGCCAATTCATTGACACTATCATTTTATATCCAATGTGCCTCTTTGCGGTAACTTGTACTTAACCTCTTTACATTGTAAGTTACTTGCCCCTTTGCATGTTTTGGTTTTGTACCAAGTATGTGTTTGTATATGTTGTTCCTTACACCTTCTTAACTTGTGTATTCAAGTAGATGTTGGTTGTTTGGCACATCATATACTTGTGTGTTTGCTTTCAGCCTCTAATGCATCTTGTTGGTATCTTATTTGGCTCTTATTGAGTGATTAATGGAACATCCCATTTTGGGGTAGTGATTTGCCATGGGCACCTCACAATCCTATAAATGTGTGCACATGAGTAATACCACTTAGTATTGATGTTGCAAAATTACCTAGTCTCTATGTGGTATGCCATGCTCATGAGAAATTCAAATTCTATATCTCCATTAATTATCTCTAGTTGGATTTTATTTGCCTCTTGTAGTAAAGAATTGAATATCACATTATGGGGGAGTAATATGCCTTGTGCATATCACAATCTTAGGAAATGTGAACTTTTGAGGTATTGCCACTTACTGTTGATATTGTTAATTATCTTGTTCCTAGGTGGCATGTTTGCTCAAACAAGCTCCGCTCTCTCTTAAAAGATTTTATAGCTCATTTCTTTGGTCTTGGTTTGAGTAAGAATTCTTGGTGCGGTTTCACTCAAATATATTTATATATATATCATAAGTAGGAAGCCGTTTGCTTCTAGTTGCTCTAATCATTGCTTTGCATGATTGTTTGACTATTTTTGGAGCTACCAAGAATCATTTTTCGTGCATGGTGCTTAATTTGAATATTTAACCATATGCCTTTTATTGTGAAGTTGATCTTGAATATCTTTGCAATACACCACCGGATAATAATTCCAATATGAACTTCTTGTCTTTGACAATTAGTATTCATATATATATGTGTGGTAATTCTTCTAGATCATCTTCACCTTGGAATTTCCCTCTTGTCGCCCTTATTTCTTGCTTTTGGACTCCCATTGCCTTATTTGCCTCCTTGAGGATCTTCTTGCTTGACTTTGTCTCACCTTTCGATCCCTATCAAGGGTGTGTTGATGTAAGACAAACATTTTCTTTTTGTTACTTGTGCCATTGTGAAAAGTGTAGAGGGTTTGGTTTATTTGTTGGAACCTAGCTCTTTTGGGAGTTAGTTATCTCATTCCTTCTTCTATTGATTTATTTGCTTGAATGAGATAAATCGTTGAGCTTGTGTTTTTATTATTATTCTTTTATGCTCAATAAGTTGTTAGGTTCATTTGTTGAATTTTATGAATAAATCATTTGTTGATTTGTTCCCTTGATGTCATTTGGACAAATAATGTGTTTTGCCACACCTTTTATACCTCCTTGTATTCTTGGTGTTTTTGTCTAAATCGTATCTTCTTTGGATCTTGAAAGATAGGTGCATGCATATTCTCTTTATGCTTATTTTTGTATCTTAGTTGCTTTCTTTGATCCAATATATATGTTATACTCCATCAAATCCTAAATGGCTAAGATGTGCATGAAATTCAAATTTCATCTTTAACTATGCACATATTTATATGGAGTCTATCATATGTATTGTGGTTAGTCTAACCACTTTGGACCCAATAAGTTTGGGGACCAAGATGTACTTGAATGTTGTCTCAGGTACATTGGAGATGCAATGGATGCTTGTCTCATTTATAAGGAAGGTGTTGTCACCATATGATTATTGGAGCCAAGCTAGGATGATCGGCGAACTCTTATCTACTACATCACACCATTGCTATCTCGGTAACAAGTATAACCTTCGTGCATACTTTTCTAGCATCCCAACTCTTGTAGGTTGGTTCTTGGCATGATAATATTTATTTGCAAATGTTGCGGTTCTTGCAAAGGTCTTATAAAGAAATCTCTTTATTTCATATGTGAGCAAGTTGAGATGAGTGCATATGATGGGAAGTATATAAAATCATGTTTATGATTCACCAATCCCAAATATGCCTTTTTAGCAATTTATTGCATATTATTTCCTCAATGCTCTCTCATGTGCAATATAGATAATGTTGCAAGTTGTACCCTTCTTTATTATGCTTGTTGCCTTTTAAAGCATCCCGGCTATCTTTTGATCCCTTATTGCTAGTTGTGATGACTTTGATGATTTTGCGTGGGGAGTTTATTAATATACCATAATGGAAAATGGAGCCTTGAGCTATTTATGCTTTCTAGCAAAGCTATTTGGTATATTCTATGACTCTCTCTTGGATATCATGTCTTCCTTAATTTCAACTAACCTCTTGTGTATACATGTTCCTTTGTGGATTGTTCATCATGATTTTTTGTCCACTTAGAAATGTATATGCATAAGAGTGTTAATTTCTTCCCTTGATATCCTCGTTCTTTGCCGACCATCTTTCTTATCCATTTTGTTCTTGACGGTGTTGGTAAGAACTTGATTTATGAGTGCCTGTTTATTCTTTATTGCTTCTTCTCGCACTCATATCTTGTGAATCTTTTTGGACTAAAGTTCACTTTGATAAGTGTATTGATCCTTTTGTATTCTTTTGTGCTCATGTTTTGTTTCAAATGATATAGAGGGAGTGAGGATTCCATGTTTGTGCATATTGTATTCAAATGCACAAAAAAAATCAAATTTATGCATGAACCTTGGGGAGCTTACTTATTTCATTTAAAGCACCTAGTAGCTCTTATCATCACTTCTTCTTGTGTCCAATTGGTTCTTTGGGTCTCTTGATTGCTTGCTTGCTTCATTCGTTGAAGCTTCCTTCACTATGTCATCTTTTTGCAATCTTTGATCCTCAATATGGTTTGACTTCCTCCAAATATTGTTAATTTGATAAGTGCATATGATTTCACTCATTTTTATGAGAAATGCACATCTTGGGGAGGAACTCATACTATATTGGCCTTCTAAATTCCTTCATCCATTTTGGCAATCGTTGCCAATGGGGGAGAAGTTTAGAGGGTTTAGAGAAATGGTTTTTATACTTAAGTTTGGTTGTGCTTAAGTATTTGCCTTTCATGCATCTCTTCTTTGTTAGATGTTTTGCATGGTTGAATATATAGTGTAAACTCCATCAAAGGTTTATCTTGACAATGTATGCAATAAAATTCAAGTTCATCACACGTGCATATATTGTGGGGGAGTTTGCTCTATATATTTTGGTTGCACTCACATCAACCATATTTGTTGTAGTTTATGTGAGTACAATTGATTTTGATATGCGGTAGTAGCTTCGTGTTACTTGACCATATCAAATACAACCTCTTGTATGCAATTTATTCTCGGATAAGTTGCATATTAGTTTCTATCATTCATTATATAAACCCTCTTGTTGAGATTGTCATCAATTACCAAAATGGGGGAGATTGTAAGGGTAAATTGCCCCTAAGTGTGTTTTTGGTAATTAATGACAATCCCTATGGACTAATGTTTTCATTGAGATTTTTATGAAGGAATTGTTCATAGGAATTGCTTGAAGTCCATGTGTTGGATTCAAGGCTTGGATGCCATGAAGATAAAGATATATCTTAAGTATTGGCATCAAGATCATTGAATAGAAGAGATGAATCCAATATGATCAAGAAGAAGAAATAAAGATGTTGTTCTTGTGTAGAACTCAAGTATTCCATGCTCTAGCTTATGTGCTAAGCCAAGGAGTCTCAAGATCTTGAGAGTTTGGTTACATGAGAAGAATTCAAGTTATGGCTCTATGTCGAGGTCACGATGGTCTCATGAGTTGAGCCATGGTTGACCAAGACTTAGAGCATGCAATCAAATGAAGAATTCCCTATGCATCT